>CM028362.1:41567975-41928217 GCA_016624345.1 Platycodon grandiflorus | reverse complement strand
GGACTCGTGAGATTTATATGGGTAACATATACCCCGAATGTTGATTATTTTGGTTGACACCGTTAACTAAGGTTAATGTTATGGTTCATCCGAGGTTTAGTTATTGATGACCAACTCTAGCGGCGTTGTATAAGACGTAAAGATTATACGTCGTGTAATGTGGTAATGTAGTATAAACCTATATTGGTTGTATTGTAGTCTCCTACGGTGTAGGATGACGAATTATTGACATCATGACCCGATGGAACTCGACTTGGGTTGACTTGGTCAAACATTACCGACTATGGTGGTGCGGTGAATCGTTGACTTAACCTTACGCCTTAGCAAGGGATTAATTATCCACGTTGGTCTCCCTTAAGTGTTATCGTCTAGTGATGCCCATAGTACGCGACATTTCATATGAGACGATCAGCTCAATCATCGGATCTCGAGTTAGTTATATTCTAGGTAGTATGACACGCCTTTGGTATCGTTCCATTTCGGGTGATGTGACTTGTAGGGAGTCGTAATATATTTAACATACGACGGGAATGAGGTGGATTATATATACATGAGATGGAGTGTATTGTGATCGTAGGATGCAGTAGAAATCCTAAGTTGAACAGCGTTAGTGGCCTTGAATTATGTTTGTAAGTACGAGTAGGCTTACATGTGTTATGGTTATTAAGTCTAGCGTTGGCGGACTTGGGTGATGTGTGGTATTTGTGATTGTTCTAGTAAGCAATAGGACAATCATCCTACTGATGATTGATTGTGTGTTTAGTATTTACAAGCACATTATGTTGATTTAGTATGTGATTCAATAGAACACATTATGGTTTGATTTCTTTGGGTTGTGATTGATAGAACACATCACGTTTTGGTTTATTAAGTTGTGATTCAATAAAACACACTTAGATTAGTTTGGCATAAGTAAACATCTACTTGTGCATTGCATCCAGTCCGGCATATGTGCATTGGAGGTGTATTGACGCTCGGTTATTGCGGGAGCGAGGGCTTCGTAATAGCCGAAGGCCAATCTCTGGGCTCGCCCTACCGTTGGCCACGGTAGGGGTTTTCTCTAGTCCCACGGTTGAACGGAATAAACGACGTGCATTGTCGACATTATTTTGTATGCATTGGGATACGGACACGGTCCCTTGTGATACCTATAAGTGGCTAGAGCCGTATTGTCTCGGGTCGTAGGGGATCGAGCGATACGTCGACGTGGATACGAAAATGGTCCACAGGTACTTGTAGACCGTGCGGGACGCGTCGGGTACATTATCGGTTGGGTACTTGTAGATCGTGCTTGACGCGATCGGGTACCTATATTTGTTTGGGGATACGAGCACCGGTCCCTGCGTGATTTGTGTACGACGGCAATCATCTATCTCTATTTGATGTCCGGTATTGAGAGATGTGTCCGGCATCAGCGGCCACGATTATTTATTATGGTTCTCGGAGCGGTAGCGCGGGAATCTATTATCATTCTTATCTTGTTGGATAACGGCAAAGGCATCCCTTATAGTTACGTGGGCGGCGGTGCGATCGTTTACTACGGCTTCATGGAGCGATAAGGTCGGAAGTGTTTCAAGGGATTTCGGAGGTGTACCTCGAATCCACCGTATCCACCTTTATGTGTTTACTTTGAGCTTTATGTGCTTCCTATATGAACGAATGTTGGTCGTGGTCTCCAACCGGTGCATGACGGTTGGCGGCTCTGAGCCTCTCGTGAATATAGGGTTGGTTGTCTTATGTGCTACAACTTTGTTTATTTTCTGCTATTCTTATGTGCATAATGCCATGCCATATTGTTTCATTAGTAGCTTCTTGGGTCATTCGACTCATCCCTTCCATATTTGTTTTCCTTAGTTGCGGGATACGTTTCGCTGGTGAGGCTCTAGTTCGAAGATCCTCTAGTTGTATCTAGTTAGTATTTTATATTTATTTCTGTACTTGTGAGATCACGGGTCAAACTGAGTTATACAAACTTAGTATGTCGGGTAGAGATTCTTGTATTCTATATACTTATTTTTGGTGCCGACTTGTGGAGTCGTGCCGGTTGTATTATTTTTATAATTCCAGCTTCTTAGTTGTTGTGGTCGTGTTCCCGTTGGCATTTTACTATTGGTTTTCCCGTTGACTCGTGGTGTTGTAGTCTTTGTTGTTCTCCGCGCTTGTTTAGCCGCGGAGGTTATTTTTATGTTGTTGGAATTTTGTTAATCGAGCCTTGAAGCTCAAGTTCATTTGTTATTCGTATTGGTTTAGTATCGAGCTTTTGTGGCTCGCTTCATTATGTTCTTCTTCGGGTTTGGCGCTCCGAGTTGGGGTTCAACATCGAATCTCGGACTCGGGTCGTCACAGTTGGTATCAGAGCTTAAGTTAGCTGTCCGCCAGGATAGGATCCTCGGCTTAGGTGATTTGGGTATTGGGTTTAGCGTTTAACGTCGAGTTTTGTGTTAGGTTTACCTTGGATATTGGTAAATTATAGTGATGGTCCATGTAGGACTGAATTAGTTAGGTTCTTACGCTCATGAGAGCGGAGACTAACGGCTATAGTCGGTTGTTTTCTTGGAGAATCGGTGAGTGCGCGTAAGTTCTCGCTAGAATGTTGACGACTAAGTGTGAGTCGCTTGATAAGTTTAGTAGCGAGATTTGACCATTGTAGGTTGTCTCGTTGATTCTGAGAAGTATAGTCGAGAGGTTTTAGGGAACGTCTTAGGCTTGATATTAGTGATCATTTGAGGAAATGGAGGTGGAAGACCCGAGATTCTGGGTCACGAATCCACTAGTGTTTATCGTGGAGTGTCGGGTTACGATAGTGCGAGTGTATAAGTCCGTACGTACTAGACACTTTATTTTTCTCATATCACATCATGGAATGCGACATTTGTGCATACTAGAGACATTATGTCACACAGGTGCATTTACTTGTATTTGATACTTATATGCATGAGACCGACTCTAAGGGCATAATTGTAATCACTTATCCCTAACGCCCTGGTGACGGTAGCTTTTGAAGCCACTTCAGAAGGGCCCCTGATTTGGTTGTCAAGAGATATTCGTCAAGACTAAGTTGATAGCATGATAGATAGAAATTGTCTGACCCTATTACCAACCGGAATGGACAAGTAAATGGAATAGTACGCTTGAACAAGTTGTGTACCTCGTGTTTGGATTGTGTATCATTTCTTGTGTATTGGTTTGATTTGATTTGATATTGTGTGAGCCGTTGTGCTTAGTTGAACATGGGTGTTTTGGGTATGCGATTAGCCCTTGTGACTTGTACATTGTCACGTGTGTTATAAGTTTGTTTAACCTTGGAGATATCGAAGTGATAATTTGCCACCTCGGCGGTGAGCGTGTGGTTTCTATATTGTATGCGACGTGATGTAGACTGGATACATTATATTAATTCAGTCTTGCCTTATAGACGTTTGCGATACGAATAGATCGTGTCACCTTGCGCATGTGCCCTTGGCATAGTGAGATGGTTATCATTAGGACCCTACATGCATGTTATATGTGTTGGGTTGAGAGTTTAGAACGTTATATTGATAAGTATGCCTCCTTTGAATTCACTTAATGTGTTTCACTTCCCATTAGAGATTTAACGTCTCTATTGTATGCCCGTAGCAGATGGCGCGAACTAGAAAGACCGCAAGGATGTCGGTTATGCATCCGACCGTATTTCAACTCGACACGCACCGCGGCGAGAGAACTTGAGGACCAACTGAATGTGGCCCTAGGTGAGACACCCCGAGTGGAGCAAGTGTCCCCACCGAACCCTCCTGCACCGACCCAAGACTCTAATAGAGCGAGTCAAGGTTAGAGGTGAGACCTTGTAATTGAATCCGTAAGAGTCATGTTCATCGTGACTTATTCCATTATTTATTTGTCTCCTTGTTATCGGACTACCTTTTGTACTCGATTGGGTACTCGTCGTTAGAATATTATATCTCGTAGTTGACCTGTGGATGTAATCATTGAGAGTGTGTTACACTCTATGTTTTGGCTAGCATGTGTAGTATATGGTATTGGTATCTCATGATACCGATCCGTTCCATCGAATGTATTTAGAGTTTGAAACTCTTGTTATCATTTATGTTGACTTTGTGACTTATGGACATGAGTAGTCGCATCGCGAGCATGTTGACTTGCGATTCCGTTGACCTTTTATTTTGTCGACTTTGGGTGTAGCCGGTGGTATCGTTATTCACAACAGTGTTCTATAACTCATGTGACCTTTAGTGTCATGCCATTTGTTGAACTCGTTCTTTGATTATATAGATGTATCTGTGTAACTTTGTGAACCTATGGGTTGTATTAACCCAGACCTATTTGATCGCGGGATTTTTCGTGAGTAATTGTTGAGATTTGTACCACGGGAAATGGAGGTTTGTGTAGCGCACGGAAGCGTGGTGATAGGATGTGTTCGATAGGAGTTAGTATGACACCTTGAAGTATACTCTGAACTTGGACTTGACTAGAGACGGTAGTTGGTCTCGTAATGAAACCTCGAGATTTCTCACATCTCGAAATTATACCTATTCGTTAGATGTCACGCGTGTGTGCACTACTTGTGGTTAGTGGCCTCTAACTTGGACCAATTCGCATTATTTGTTAGACTTTCACCCATCATTGGTGGAAGCGTGTTTGTGTGGGCTGTTGTATAGCCTTGTTATAGCGATTGTACGTCCCATGGACGTCTAACTCATGAATTCGCGGCCGAATTCTTTTAAGGGGGAGAGGATGTAACACCCCGACCTAACTTCCTTCCTGGTTAACTCATAATCATTTCTTATCAACCTTAAAACCCTCGGAGAGTGAGGTGTCATGCTTGTTAAGCGTGACATGTTGAGTCGAGAACCGTATTTGACTGGCGTTTAACTCGTGGTGAGTTGCGCTTTGTTCCTTTCTTCATTTAAGACTATCCTCGACCGTGCTGTAACATCCGTGTACGTGTTCATTTTCCCCATCCCTTTGACCTAACCTTGGTTTAGACTCCTTCACGATGGATGATCACGTTGATCTTGTCGTTAACTCGCACACCGAGTCATTTTGAGTGTTTCGTATGGCCCGATTGGTACTCAAACCTTTATATGGTTATTGCGTGAATGTTACGTTGAACTTCTAGCGTTGTTTTCGGACCTTTCGGGAACCTTTCTCGAGTATTTCGACCTTCCCAAAGACTTAGAATCACTTCGGGATCATTTAGGACCATTTCGGGGGTGTTTCGGAGCATTTTCGGAGAGTTCGAAGAATGCGGACACAAAGCGATCGCCTGGGAAGACAAAGCGATCGCCACGTGACCGAGTACAAAGCGATCGCCTTGATTAGGGCGGGCGATCGCCTGGCCCGTCTGCTCGTCCGGTTTTCGTCTTTCTCGGTTTTAACATTTTTAAGTGGTTTAAAATGCTCAAACAAGCCGGATTGGACCAAATACTTACCCATGGTATTAATAATAAAACCCAACTCTATTTTCTCCCTCATTCTCACCCCCAAACCAGAAAATAGAGAGAGAGAGTCTAGAGAGAGAGAGAGAAGAGGAAGAATTTGCGATATCTCGTTCGTTCGAGTCGGATTGCGAGCCGTCTTCGCCGGAGCGTAGCTAGCGACGAGGGGAACGTTTCCAACCGAATGGATCGTCCGATCTGTTGAGGAATCACCACCTCATCTCATCTCCCACATTTTAGAGAGAGAAAGTGAAGTTTTGAGAGAGAGAAAGTTCGATTCAAGCTTGGTTCAAGTTTGGGAACGTCGATTGGACTCCGTAGCGGCGTAGAGGTCGTAGAAGAGTACATTTCCACCCGAAGCCCTTGGATTCGTGGAAGATTTGCGTTGTGTTGTAAGTTACTAATCTCCTTCTTAGATTTTGAGCATCGTAGAGTAGTATCGCGATGTTTACGTGTTATCTATGTGCATATGAACTCCTACATGCTATACTTGTGCAATGTGATACTCTAGCATGTTAAATGACGTGTATAGATGAATTGTGGTTGATTTGTGGTCTCCGAATACTAGAGACTTGTGGAGTTCATTGTGTACCCGTTGTTGCTATTATTATGACGATTGTTGTCTTCGAGTAGTAGAGACTCCTCGAGATTGGGTTGTGATTATTGTTGTTGTTTCCCGAGTTACAGACTCGTGGGTTTACGTTATAGTTGGGTTCCGGCATTATAGTCGCCGATGACTTGATTTAGTTCTACTGAGCATGTGTAGTCCTTTGAGATTTTTATCGTTAGAACTCTCACGATGACTCGTGAGATTTATATGGGTAACATATACCCGAATGTTGATTATTTTGGTTGACACCGTTAACTAAGGTTAATGTTATGGTTCATCCGAGGTTTAGTTATTGATGACCAACTCTAGCGGCGTTGTATAAGACGTAAAGATTATACGTCGTGTAATGTGGTAATGTGTAGTATAAACCTATATTGGTTGTATTGTAGTCTCCTACGGTGTAGGATGACGAATTATTGACATCATGACCCGATGGAACTCGACTTGGGTTGACTTGGTCAAACATTACCGACTATGGTGTGCGGTGAATCGTTGACTTAACCTTACGCCTTAGCAAGGGATTAATTATCCACGTTGGTCTCCCCTTAAGTGTTATCGTCTAGTGATGCCCATAGTACGCGACATTTCATATGAGACGAACAGTCTCAATCATCGGATCTCGAGTTAGTTATATTCTAGGTAGTATGACACGCCTTTGGTATCGTTCCATTTCGGGTGATGTGACTTGTAGGGAGTCGTAATATATTTAACATACGACGGGAATGAGGTGGATTATATATACATGAGATGGAGTGTATTGTGATCGTAGGATACCGTAGAAATCCTAAGTTGAACGCGTTAGTGACGCACTGAATTATGTTTGTAAGTACGAGTAGGCTTACATGTGTTATGGTTATTAAGTCTAGCGTTGGCGGACTTGGGTGATGTGTGGTATTTGTGATTGTTCTAGTAAGCAATAGGACAATCATCCTACTTTGATGATTGATTGTGTGTTTAGTATTTACAAGCACATTATGTTGATTTAGTATGTGATTCAATAGAACACATTATGGTTTGATTTCTTTGGGTTGTGATTCAGTAGAACACATCACGTTTTGGTTTATTAAGTTGTGATTCAATAAAACACACTTAGATTAGTTTGGCATAAGTAAACATCTACTTGTGCATTGCATCGAGTCAGTGGCATATGTGCATTGGAGGTGTATTGACGCTCGGTTATTGCGGGAGCAGGGGCTTCGTAATAGCCGAAGGCCAATACACTGGGCCTCGCCCTACCGTTGGCCACGGTAGGGGTTTTCTCTAGTCCCACAGTTGAACGGAATAAACGGCGACTGTGCATTGTCGACATTATTTTGTATGCATTGGGATACGGACACCGGTCCCTTGTGATACCTATAAGTGGCTAGAGCCGTATTGTCTCGGGTCGTAGGGGATCGAGCGATACGTCGACGTGGATACAGAAAATGGTCCACAACGGGTACTTGTAGACCGTGCGGGACGCGGTCGGGTACATTATCGGTTGGGTACTTGTAGATCGTGCTTGACGCGATCGGGTACCTATATTTGTTTGGGGATACGAGCACCGGTCCCTCTGTGATTTGTGTACGACAGCAGCAGCACAATCATCTATCTCTATTTGATGTCCGGTATTGAGAGATGTGTCCAGCATCAACGGCACAGTTATTTATTATGGTTCTCTGGAGAGAGCGCAGAATCTATTATCATTCTTATCTTGTTGGATAACAGCAAAGGCATCCCTTATAGTTCTGTGGAGCGGCAGTACGATCGTTTACTACGGCTTCATGGAGCGATAAGGTCGGAAGTGTTTCAAGGGATTTCGGAGGTGTACCTCGAATCCACCGTATCCACCTTTATGTGTTTACTTTGAGCTTTATGTGCTTCCTATATGAACGAATGTTGGTCGTGGTCTCCAACCAGTGCATGACGGTTGGCGGCTCCTGAGCCTCTCGTGAATATAGGGTTGGTTGTCTTATGTGCTACAACTGTTTATTTTCCGCTATTCTTATGTGCATAATGCCATGCCATATTGTTTCATTAGTAGCTTCTTGGGTCATTCGACTCATCCCTTCCATATTTGTTTTCCTTAGTTGCGGGATACGTTTCGCAGTGAGGCTCTAGTTCGAAGATCCTCTAGTTGTATCTAGTTAGTATTTTATATTTATTTCCTGTACTTGTGAGATCACGGGTCAAATTGAGTTATACAAACTTAGTATGTCGGGTAGAGATTCTTGTATTCTATATACTTATTTTTGGTGCCGACTTGTGGAGTCGTGCCGGTTGTATTATTTTTATAATTCCAGCTTCTTAGTTGTTGTGGTCGTGTTCCCGTTGGCATTTTACTATTGGTTTTTCCGAGCGTTGACTCGTGGTGTTGTAGTCTTTGTTGTTCTCCGCGCTTGTTTAGCCGCGGAGGTTATTTTTATGTTGTTGGAATTTTGTTAATCGAGCCTTGAAGCTCAAGTTCATTTGTTATTCATTTGTATTGGTTTAGTATCGAGCTTTTGTGGCTCGCTTCATTATGTTCTTCTTCGGGTTTGGCGCTCCGAGTTGGGGTTCAACATCGAATCTCGGACTCGGGTCGTCACACTATCTCAAACACACACAAAACGTAAGTCTTCCTTTCCTCGGTAGTAGTGGGAGGACAATGGTCGCTACGAGCTAGCTTGATTCGGTATAATACAACGGCCTAGAACGTGGCCCGATTTCCGTAAAACAATAGAAGGTAACCCCTTCCGTTCTCGATATAATAAATGTATGTAATTATTTCAAATACATTGTAAATACATTTTAAATACATGAAATATATATATATATATAAATATATATATAAATATATATATATATATATATATATTCTAGAAATAAACAAACTTGCGATAATTACATACGAGCATGCAAACGTGTAGAGACCGAAAGGGCGAATTGGGTGCGTAAAACCTTCACAAATCATAACTTGGCCCCCGAACCCATAATCTAAAAGTTTTTCTCCAGTTTACTTTAAAAACGAGAGTGGCGACTCAGTTTTCAAAGATAAACATGTTTTTCATGTTTATCAAATAATAAAATCAAATAGAGGAAAACCACAAGACAAGAGCGAGAAATCCCGAGGAAACGAGCTGCGGATCGGGGCGCTCACAGTGGCGACTCTGCTGGGGATGTTTATTTTTAAATAAAGAAAAAAGAGAGTCAGACTCATTTTTTATACACAATTGCATGCTCACACATTTAAATAACGCAAATTTGTTTAAATGTTTATAACATGACTAAAATGTTATTTGTGTAGTATATACTACGCTATTCATATTCACCTCTGCAGGTGCAAATGTGTTTATTCTTTATTTGTACATTTATTCGGGCCAATGCCCATCATTCGATTGTACATTCATTTATGGGAAATATGACGCAAATGTATTAATAGAAATAGGATAGATTTCCCAATTTTTCTATTTTCTTTTTCCTTCTCTTTCCTCGAGGTTTTAAACCCTCGACCTGTGGATGTGTTTCCTTTCCTGTTGTTTTCAACTGTTAACAAAACACAACCCACATCACATGAATCAGAAAAAAAAAGAGGACATATTTCCCTCTTATTCTGTATATATCTGTCTCACCTTTCATTTACATATAAATTGTAAAAAGAGTCTATTAGATACTGCGCACACACGCGCACTTATTTATTCTGAACTGTTACCAAGCTTCAAACCCTGGTATAGCCATGTTGAAGTGGCCAGGTAAGTCATGCGCCATTCCTTCGTGACACTATCCCTTTCCGCGCGATTGCTAATCGTCCCCCGGGAAGTAAGCCATTCTAACCCTGCATAGCAACGCGTAATTCATATAGATTTGTGGGACACTTCAAAATGACCGATTGGTTCTTATTGTCACAAACATACTTAGTCATTCCTGTGCATAAAGAAAAAAAGAAATCAAATAAAAAAAGAGTCGTCGACCGACAAAAGAGTCGGTTTGAATCACAGAAAAAAGAAAAAAGATGCTGAGAAATAAACACCCGAGAAAATAAAAAAAGAGTCATAATCTCCCAAAAGAGAAATCAAAGGGATCAAAAGGTCGACAAACAAACTCCTCATGCACAGGACTGACAAAGGAGTTCATGACATATGCCTAGACAATTCAGATGATGGATCTTGAAGAGAATATAGGCCCTTCGCCTGAGATCTGTCTAATCTTGGGAAGTCGAAATACATGTAGAATACGAAGGTCCTATATTCTGGTGAGAGAATCCACTATTCTAAGAACTGTTCATAAGTTAAAATAAAGCATTGTCGCTTGTCCAACCACTATAGGGTGAGTCGTGTCAAAAGGAAAAGAGGAACAATAAAATTGTGATGTACCCAGAAACACTTCCAGAACCTAACTCCTACCCATATCCCAACATTTTAGAAACCTGGCCTTGAATTGGAGGAGGACTAGCACTGGGAGATTGACAAGAGTTTCAAGCCAAGATTCAGAGTCAAGCACAGAAAGTTTGCATTGGAATCAAATGGCCGATCAGGAAGAAGCACTTCTGCAAGGCATGACACAGGGGCTCCAGGATACACTCCGACCCCAGCAATGCAACAATGGATGGATCGAACATGGAAGCCATGATCAATAGGTTTCAGCCCTTATCCAAGGTCAAGGGCGATAACGGGACTTTGCCCGTTTTCACAGGAACTGCTGACCCATCACCGTCAAGCGTGAATACAAGTTTGCCTAATCCAAACACCTATCCCACATACCCGCATACCTATTCTCCATACTCATACCTCCCATATCCAAACACTTACCCATCCTACCCTAATACATTCCCTCTTCAGCCAAATATCAATCCAAATATCCATCACTAGTCTAGGACTACCACAATTCTAATCCCAAACACTACTACACCTCCTACAACTCGCATCACATCTCCACCTACCAATATTCCTTTCCCTAACCCAAATGCATTCCCATTCTACATGACTAATCCGATCCATGATAGTCCACATCTAAACCCACACAGTTACAACCCTCAGCCTTCAGCTAAACCAATATATCCATTTGTTGACTACATACCACCTTATCCAGTTCCTCCATTAGGACAGTTCCCG
The DNA here is from genome assembly GCA_016624345.1 of Platycodon grandiflorus. Lineage (NCBI taxonomy): Eukaryota > Viridiplantae > Streptophyta > Magnoliopsida > Asterales > Campanulaceae > Platycodon > Platycodon grandiflorus. The sequence goes on along the minus strand of CM028362.1, from coordinate 41,917,100 downwards.
GGCACAGCTATGGTTGATACCAATGATGCTGAACTTGCAAACAAAGGAGAAATCAGAGAGTAGAAAGACATGGTTCTGAAAGTTTTAAACAAAGTTGAATTCACAGCTCGAGCAATGACGCTTCAGCCTGCTGCCATCTTGCCACCAAAATTCAAAATGCCTGCTATCAAGAAATTCGATGGGACATGATGCCCTATTGCCCATCTTAGGTCTTATGCCCACGCTATGCAGCAAAAAGGGGCAAGTTCTGAAGCAATGGCCTCCAATTTTCACTTGACTTTAATTGGGGCTGCCAAGCAATGGTTGATGTCTGTGGACAGCACTGTGGTTGGTACTTGGGATAAACTCGAAGATGAGTTTCAGAAGAGATACAAAGATAACAGTAATTGGGAAAAGCACTGAAGAGATCTTGGTTTGTGCACACAAAGAGAAAAGGAGACATTTTTTGAATATGCCGAAAGGTGGAGAAAGAAGATTGTCCAAACCCTGGACAGGCCTGACCTAGCTAAACAAGTCAGAATATTCTTGAGAAATCTTCAGCCGATTTATCTGGATCGCATGCGTTACCTTTCTTATGCTGATTTCTCTGCAATCTTAGATGTCGAATTTTGCATCGACACGAGATCCGTCTTCGACAGATTAAGGTTGATCGCCTCTAAGCTCGTTTTGATAATTCAAAGGGAAGCCAGAAGCAACATCTGTACTTGTTGTAAATATGTTAGGGAATGTACCGACTATGGCTTTACCAATTGTACCATCTGCTCAGAATTATGGAAATATGCCTTTTAACTATTAAACTGATGGGTTTGTAAATGCATTGGGCAACAATAATAATAGAGGCGTAAGAAATAATTTTTGCAGAAATGATAGACACAGTTTGATGAACTGTCTGCTCCTATGTCATTGATTTTTGGGTGAAAGCACAAGGAGTCCTCAAACCCATCGAAGGTTCTGAGACCTCCAAACCCATTGTGAATACCATTAGTCTAGCGGACATCTCACCGACAAATGCTTCGTGCTCCAGAAGCGATCCAAATTCTAATCGATGAAAAGATCATTAAGAAACCACACCCCATGCCTAATGTGGTGAACAATCCTTTGCCAGTTAACCATGTCAATACCATCCAGTTTAAAACAGAAGATGTGAGCTCCCTGGCCAGATTTGGAATTTGCAGTGCTCCATTATCATACCTCTTAATCCCTTTACCTTTAAAGGAGGAGAACTTCGAATGCAACATGCTCTCCTCTCCTGGAGCGACATTTTGTCCAGTGCCCTGGATACTTCCTAAGCGAAGTAAACAGCATTGAAAAGGCCTCGTGGATAGGAGGTGATGTATCCCATCTCACTCGATCTGGTAGAGCATACCAAACAGCTCAAGATATGGGTGGTCCGTCAGGGAAAGATAAAGAAGTTGATACCAGCACCAAAGATACTGGGGCTAAAGATATTGAAGACGTTCTCCTCACTCAGATGAAGAAGACCCAAGCCAATGTCTCCATTTGGGGTCTTCTATGTTCCTCCAAGACCCACCGTGACAGCCTGGCCAAGTCATTAAGTCAAGCTATCATTCTAATCGGGACCTCACCCGACGAGTTGACTCATATGATTGGTAACATCCACTTTGGGAACCTTCTCATGTTTACTGACCTTGATTAATCGAAAGGAGGTGTCGACTGATAAATGTACAAAAAGTCTATATTTTAGGATATTTTTAGGCTTGTTTTCTCTTCAATAATGTGTATTTCAAAGTAAAATTAGTTGTTTTAGTTCATTTCACTATCTTTGAGCTTAATTGTGCAGACTTGGAGCATTTTGCATCAAAGTTTAAGCTTGGGTGGTGATTTAAAGCTGAAAGGAAGAGGTTCGGGCCATCAGCATTGTTCGTGGGCAGGCTGCGATTTATTTCGCAGGTGGAATTTGAAGGCAGCTGTTCCAGTTGAAGGCGGTTCAATTCGCAGCATGGCTGCGATTTCTTCGCACCCGCGAATCGGCGATTTTGGGCAGATTTATTTCGCCTATATTAGTATCAAGTGTAATTTTAAGTCTAAATTAGGAAGAAACTCTTGAGTTTCCCTTTTTGTTTCGTCTCCCTCTAGATTAAAAAGGGAGCGCATTCTCTCTTTAGGGACACACTTTCTCGTTCTTTACAAAAAAACTAGGATTTTTCATATCTTTTTCTACACAATTTTTAGGGTAGGTTTTGGATTGTAAGTTGAAGATTAAAGACTTCATCATTTGGAATCATTTTGGAGACAAGTTCTTTCTCTTTCCCTCTCTTTAATTTTATTATTTTCATTTCGTTGTTTTATAATGTTTCCCATGATGTTCTTGTTGATTTCTTCAATCATGTGTGAGTAGTTTCCTATTTCTAGGATTAGGTGTAGCCCACGATGAATTTATGAATGAAGTTACGATCTTTCCGTTTACTATATGAATGTTACCCGTTTTGATTCGATTTTAGTTTCGTTAATAATTGCATGAATATGTGGAAGCGAAGAACCGAGAGGTGAAACTCCTATGTTTATGCGATAATCTCAATTACCAAAGCGAAGGACCGAAAGGTGAAGTGTAGGTAATGGAACCCTAAAATCGAACTAAAAATTCATGAGAACGACGGTTAATTGAGTTTCTAGAGGCTAATTGAATTGTAAGACATAATGGGTTTAGTTTAATTCATTAAGCGAGACATCGGATTTGAATTAAGCTAGGCACGGTTGAGAGTAGTTCGAGAGAATACAATCAACTATATTGATGCAATTCGCCTTCAAAACTTGACATTTATCGTAAGGGAAGATCGTTGCGGAATTTATAAATTCGTCGTTGTGGTAAACCGAAATCCTAGAAGCTTTTATTTACTGTTTTCAATCAAAAATCCAATTTTGTGTTTACTTAGTTAATTTAGTCTAATTAGTTTAATTTTAGTTCATTTCTACAAAAACCTTGAAATCAATCTGTCTAGATAATTTAAGTTGCGAATTCTTCGGTACTTGATTCAAAGTCCCTGTGGGATCGACATCCTAAATACTATACGATAAGCCGTGCGCTTGCGGTAGGATTTAGTGATTAATTTGAAAATCACACATCAAGTTTTGGCGCCGTTGCCGGGGACTTCGGTAATCAATATCGAGCCAATTTGCAATTCGATTAGACTAGACACTCTTTTATTTTGTTTTATTTTTCTTACTTGTTTTAGTGTGCTCATTTGTTGGCTTTTACTATTTGTTTAATTCTCTCTTATGCGAAAAACTCGAATTGTTGACATTCTACTTGAGGCAGATCCAGAGATCGAGAGAACTTTTCATAGGAGAAGAAGACTTTTTTAAAAGGAATCACAGTCCGGTGCAAAGTTATTTGAACCAAAGATGGGGGAACCCGAAGTAGATACTAGGACGTTGAGGGATTTCACTGCGCCCAATGCTCAAGGGTTACAAACAGGAATCACAAGACCTACTGTTGAAGCAAACAACTTTGAGTTGAAACCCTCATTGATTTCCATGGTACAAAATAATCAGTTTGGAGGAATGCCCACGGAAGATCCGAATTTGCACTTAAAAATCTTTCTTGAGTCTTTGTGACACTTTGAAAATAAATGGAGCTTCCAGCGATGCCATAAGACCGAGGTTGTTCCCATTTTCTCTCGAGATAGAGCAAGGGCTTGGTTACACTCTTTGTCTCCTGGTTCTATAACTACATGGGATCAACTCTCGCAAGTATTTTTGGCGCAATATTTTCCTCCTAGCAAGGCTGCGATGATGAGGAACCAAATCACAAGTTTTTCACAACGACCAAATGAATCAATGTATGAAGCATGGGAAAGATTTGGGGAGATGCTTAGGTTGTGCCCTCATCATGGGTTGGAGAAGTGGTTGATAGTCCATACATTCTACAATGGGCTCACATATAATGAGAGGATTTCCATTGATGCGGCGGTGGTGCTCTCATGAACAAGAATGTCGATGAAGCCTATAGGTTGATTGAAGATATGGCCACCAATCACTCCCAATGGTCAACGGAAAGAGGCCCCAATCAATCAAAAGGAGTTCCGGTAAGTATGAGGTTGATGCTTTTGATATGCTTGCTACTAAGTTTGATGCTTTGAATTCAAAAATTGATAAGTGGAATGTGAGTCTTTGTGGTAAGTAATAATAGTTTTCCATGTGAAATTTGTGGTGTTTTGGGTCATTTTGTTGATTGTCAAGTGGGAAATTGTTTCCCAATTTGGATGTCAAGAACAAGTGAATGCTTTGAACAACTTCAACCAAAGACCAATCAACGACCCCATGTCAAACACTTACAATCCTGGTTGGAGGAATCACCCAAACCTTTCATATAGGAATAATCCAAACCCAACACCTCAAGGCAATTTCAATCAGCCCCGGTTTCCAACCACCTTTCAATCCTCCACCACCTCAAAAGTCCAATTTGGAGAGTTTAATGGAGAATTTTGTTGTTACCCAAACCAAGAAAAATCAAGAATTTGAGCAACATGGTAGAATAGTGAGTGAAGCAATTAGGCAACTAACATCTAAAATTGATAATTTGGCTACTCATAACAAGATGTTAGAAACCCAAATTGCACAATTAGCTGCTTCATCTTTTGGAGTTCCAGGAATGTTACCAGGTAAGCCCGAGGTCAATCCTAGGGAACATTGTAATCTTTGTGATCTTGAGAAGTGGGAAAGAATTAGATGTCCCTAAGGTAATAGAAGAGAAGGCTACAAATAGTGAACTTGAGAAACATGAGAAGGTTAAACCGATAGTACAACAAGTGAAAGGTAAAGAGGATGAAAATGGAACTAAGGATGAGGAAGAACCTAAATACATTCCCCACCGCCCTATAAGCCGCTGTGCCTTTCCCACAAAGATTGGCTAAAGCGAAACTTGATAAACGGTTTGGGAAGTTTCTAGAGGTTCTTAAAAAGTTGTACATCAATGTGCCTTTTACAGAAGTTTTGTCACAAATGCCCATTTATGCCAAATTTTTGAAAGAAATCTTGTCTAATAAAAGAAAACTTGAGGAATATGAAACTGTTGCTTTGACGGAGGAGTCTAGTGCCATGGTTCAAAATAAGATACCTCCAAAACTTAAAGATCCAGGCAGCTTTTCAATTCCTTGTGTTATTGGCAATGTGCATTTTGAACATGCTTTATGTGACCTCGGTGCCGTGTTTCTCTTATGCCTTTGTCGTGTTTAAGAAGTTGGTCTTAGGTGATTTAAAGCCCACCAATATGTCTTTACAATTGGCGGATCGTTACATTAAGTATCCGGTAGGTATAGTGGAAGATGTACCTATCAAGGTGGGTAAGTTCTTTATTCCTTCCGATTTTGTTGTGTTAGAAATGGATGAGGATGCTCGAATCCCCATAATTCTTGGAAGGCCTTTCCTTGCCCTTTGGGGTGATTGTGGATGTTAAAAATAAAAAGCTTTCTTTGAATATTGAGGAGGAGAAAGTTGAATTTGAATTGTCAAATGCTTCTAAATGTTTTTCTCTTGAGAATTATTGTGGCAGGATTTATTCTGTGGATCAAACAAAGAAAAATGAACATGAACAACATTTCTTTAATGATCCTTTGGATAGTTTCTGTGTGAAAGATGAACTCAAAAGCAATGGGAATGCTGATGTTGTTGCATATTCACACTTGCTCGAGGCAAATTTTAATCCTCCACTTCAGAAAGTACAAGTTGAAAAGAATGATCTTGTTTCCACGACCCAAACTTTCAAGAAAGAGCAAGCTCCAGGAGTAGAACTCAAACACAAACGGTTGCAAGATAAGCGTACTTTTCGAAGGAGGTTTCATGAAGAAGATGTTGAGAATTGGCGAGATGCGCCTAAGGTTGTTGAGGTAAATGGATGGAGATTAAGGAAGCATGCTGATAAATATGAAAACAAGAAGGGTACCACAAATACATCTTCTTACAAACCACGACTTCTGGATTGAATTCAAAACAGGGGTCGAGCTAATGACCTTAAAACAAGTGCTTCTTGGGAGGCAACCCAAGTGTTTTTTTTTTCGTTTTCATTTCACATTTTTTTTCTCTCTTTTAGTTCTTGTTTTTTTTATCATGCTTGTAGCATTTGTTTTGTTTTAACTTTGTTTTGTAGTTTTTTTTGTGTTGCATCGCAAGATCAGTGTGAAGGCTTGACCAAAGACGAACTCTTTTGATTGGAAGAAAGATTTTTGTTTGGGAAGGCTCGACCTGATGAAGCCATGATGTGGAAATGAGGGTAGAAAATTTATTGAGCAGGAATGGTTCATGCCCTGGTTGGGAATTATATTTGGGGTGCAATTTTACAACATGGGGAATTAAAGTTCTCGCAGATTTTTTCGCACCTAAGGTGGGAAAAGTTTCGCACCCATGAAGTTGAAGCAGGTGGAAAATTTGAATTCTCACAGCACAGTTCGCACCCATGGTGCGAAATTTTTCGCACCTGTGAAATTGAAGTAAGGAATGAGGAAGTAGCTCCAGCTCTGTTCGCACCTACGGTGGGAAATTTTTCGCACCCATGAAATAAAAAAAAAAAAAAAACTGTCAATAACCCCTTGCCCAAAACTAAACGTCAGTCTCTCTCTCTTCCCACATTCATCACCCAAATCAAGCCACACTCTCTCATCTTCCTCTCTTGTATAACCGTTCCAGTCTCCAAATCAAAACCTAGGAATCAAATACTTTCATTCTCCCTCATCTCTTCATACATTAATGCTAGGGTTTACTCCCATCTACCCATCAATTAAGAGGATTTGGGAATTAGGATTTCTAGGGAGATTTAAGGCGCGAGAAAGGTGGAAAATTGGGGATTTTTGGTGATTTTAAAATCAATTGACGCCTCTTTTCATCATGATGGCTGCCAAATCAATAAGTGCTCTAGCTAATCTTCGATTCGGGAGCTGTTTGCATCAATTACATCAATCCAGGAAGAGCAAAAGCGCCAATCTGACATTTTAGCTGCTCTACATGCCAACCAACAGTCTCCAGGTTCCTGCGATTCGGTCAGCTTCTAATTTGGTGAGTTCGTTCCATTTCTCCTGTTGGTAATCTCTTCTGTTTCTGTACATCGAGGACAATGTGATTTTTAAGCTTGGGGGAGAGAGAGATGGTAATTTCAGTTTGGGTTTCAATTTGTGGGCATAATTTTAAAATTTTAAAACTTTGACATTTTGAGCTTTTGAAACACCTAAGCTTCTAGTTTTGGTCATTTTTGTTCTTGGAAGGTACTTGTAAAGTATGCATGTTTATTGCATTGGTGGAGTAATCTTGGAGTTATTTGCATGCTAGTTGATAGAAAGTAGCGATTCCCTTGTTAATTCTATCTTGGGCATAATTTGTATGCTCGTGTTGTTCACAAAGTCTTAGTATTGTTCTTGGTGCTATCTAGCGAAGTATTATGTTTACCTTGTGAATATTTTAGTTGAGTTTTGATATCTTGGGATTTTTCTTAAAGTTTTTGCTTGATGATGATTGAAGCTAGGCATGGGTATTGTGGTGATAAGGACATGATTTAGGCCATTTTTTTTGACCATTTGAGCCTTTTCTTGCCTACCCATTGCAAAGATTGTATCCCTAGTGTCCCCTTGAGCCTAATTGAAGAATGGTGTGTGCTCGGCACACAAATGACCCCATTCGATGTTCGTTTCATTAACTTGCATTTACCTACCCATTTAGCCTAAACACTTTATCCTACCCTTCAAGAGAGCTTTAAATGAAATCATGTGTTTATCGTGTGCTTTTGTCGGGTTGATGCTTCATGTGCTATGTTTACGCTATTGTGGTGGAATGAGAGAAAGAAGAAAGGGGTGTTGAAAAAAATGTTGGCGATTGTTGAAAAAAATGTTGATTGGTGGGTGATTTCTCAAAGAGGAAATCAAAAGGAATGGAAAAAAAATTCATGAAGAAGAATCAAAAAGAATGGGAAAAAAAATAGAAAGAAGAAAAGGGCACCAACGAAAAAGAAAAAAGAAAGAAGAAAAAGTTATGCATGTGTTCTTCAATCTCTCACGAGGAAATAAGGGAATGTTCTTGTTTGGTGGTGAGCTATTCAAGAAATTCGGTTTGGGGATTGTTGAAATTGGTGAGTGGATTGAAAAAAGTGAAGCACTTTCTCATGAGCAAGTTTGTATTTAACATGTTTATTTAATGCTCTCTTGCTTTGATTTATCCATTCCTTCATTTGTATCCCTCACCTTGGCCTAACGTTACAAGCTTAAATAAAGCCCTAATGATCTTGTTCTTTGCTTTTGTGCCTTGTCGATTGAGTTGATAGCTTAAATGGAGAGTGTCCCTTGACACGATAATTTCAGCTTTAATATTCATGAGGTGACATAATCCGAGCTAGATGGGTGCTAGGCATTTCTTTGCTTAAGTGACTCATGGGTTGCATTGAGCGTTTGAGACTTTATTAGCTTGGAAATCGTGAGAATCTGTTTGCTAGTGTGTTGATGGTTTTGAGTGATAATTCCATGATGTAATGCATTTGCATTCTTGAGATGGTGTCCTTTCTAGTCTTTGGTCCTGGGCTATCTCGTTTTGAAATCTATTTCTTTGCTCAGGACGATCAAAGCTTAAGCTTGGGGGAGTGATAAATGTACAAAAAGTCTATATTTTAGGATATTTTTAGGCTTGTTTTCTCTTCAATAATGTGTATTTCAAAGTAAAATTAGTTGTTTTAGTTCATTTCACTATCTTTGAGCTTAATTGTGCGGACTTGGAGCATTTTGCATCAAAGTTTAAGCTTGGGTGGTGATTTAAAGCTGAAAGGAAGAGGTTCGGGCCATCGGCATTGTTCGTGGGCGGCTACGATTTATTTCGCAGTGGAATTTGAAGGCACTGTTCCAGTTGAAGGCGGTTCGATTCGCGCCTGGCTGCGATTTCTTTCGCACCCGCGAATCGATTTTGGGCAGATTTCTTGTTTCGCCCTATATTAGTATCAAGTGTAATTTTAAGTCTAAATTAGGAAGAAACTCTTGAGTTTCCCCCCCTTTTTTCAGTTTCGTCTCCCTCTAGATTAAAAAGGGAGCGCATTCTCTCTTTAGGGACACACTTTCTCGTTCTCTACAAAAAAACTAGGATTTTTCATATCTTTTTCTACACAATTTTTAGGGTAGGTTTTGGATTGTAAGTTGAAGATTAAAGACTTCATCATTTGGAATCATTTTGGAGACAAGTTCTTTCTCTTTCCCTCTCTTTAATTTTATTATTTTCATTTCGTTGTTTTATAATGTTTCCCATGATGTTCTTGTTGATTTCTTCAATCATGTGTGAGTAGTTTCCTATTTCTAGGATTAGGTGTAGCCCACGATGAATTTATGAATGAAGTTACGATCTTTCCGTTTACTATATGAATGTTACCAGTTTTGATTCGATTTTAGTTTCGTTAATAATTGCATGAATATGTGGAAGCGAAGAACCGAGAGGTGAAACTCCTATGTTTATGCGATAATCTCAATTACCAAAGCGAAGGACCCAAAGGTGAAGTGTAGGTAATGGAACCCTAAAATCGAACTAGAAATTCATGAGAACGACGGTTAATTGAGTTTCTAGAGGCTAATTGAATTGTAAGACATAATGGGTTTAGTTTAATTCATTAAGCGAGACATCGGATTTGAATTAAGCTAGGCACGGTTGAGAGTAGTTCGAGAGAATACAATCAACTATATTGATGCAATTCGCCTTCAAAACTTGACATTTATCGTAAGGGAAGATCGTTGCGGAATTTATAAATTCGTCGTTGTGGTAATTTGAAATCCTAGAAGCTTTTATTTACTGTTTTCAATCAAAAATCCAATTTTGTGTTTACTTAGTTAATTTAGTCTAATTAGTTTAATTTTAGTTCATTTCTACAAAAACCTTGAAATCAATCTGTCTAGATAATTTAAGTTGCGAATTCTTCGGTACTTGATTCAAAGTCCCTGTGGGATCGACATCCTAAAAACTATACGATAAGCCGTGCGCTTGCGGTAGGATTTAATGATTAATTTGAAAATCACACATCATCGACCATGTTGATGCATTACATATTATTGTCGGTGTCCAAGAAAAAAGGGTACCGTTGGTTCTGGTAGACAACGGTTCATCCTTGAATGTCTGTCCAATAGTAACTTTAGCCAAGCTGGGAACGATGATTTTGGACCTAATGCCATCATCGCAATCAGTGCGAGCCTATGATAACACTAGTCGATGTGTGCTCGGGGTGGTAACGCTTATGCTAACCATTGGCCCGTTGGATATGCCCGTCGAGTTCCAAGTATTGGATATCCCTTCTACTTTCAGTCTACTATTAGGCTGTTCGTGGATTCATGGCGTGAAAGGAGTAGCTTCATCACTCCCATCAATGTGTGAAGTTTATCCACGAGGATCACATAGTTATCATTTTGGCAGACAAACTCATGGAATTAAAAGAGAAAGGGGATGTTCCTATTCTCGAGATTGAGCACGATGACACTGGCATCTTTTTGAGCAGATTCGAAGTAATCCCTTAGGCGAGGGTGAATGCAATTCAGCATATAGGAGAAACCAATATTAGTGACAAGAAAGTTGTGAAACCTAAAGAGAAAGTTCCTTATTACATGATCCGCAATATAGGCTACATGCCAGGTATGGGGCTGGGCAAGAGTCAGCAAGGCAGAATCAACCTGATACAAGATGACATCAAAGGATGCATACCACCATTTAGGCTAGAATACAAGCCAACACCTGCAGAAGTAGCGGCAGTAATGGAAGAGAAGCGCAAGAGAAACATGGCAGTTCAGAGGAACCAGTCATACACGGCACCTCCCATAAACCCCTACAGGAAGACCCTGAATGGATACTTTGTCAAGCACGGAGAAGCCATGGCTTACCTCATGTTCCTTGAGCCATGGATGGACAACAGCAGAAAGATGCGCCTCGGATGGGAGATTTTCAACGACATCGGCCTCATAGCAAAAGAAATGGAAAGAGTGATAATCTACCCTCGTGACACCTTTTATAAGGTTGTGACGGTCGAGAATACATGCACTATCGATCAGGAAGATTCCGCCCTGGCCCTATTCGGAGAAGACTTCATCGGAGACAATTTTCTGGGACTGGTCGACAAAGCAACAGACAACACAGAGGACTCAATAGCAGAATTTGAGACAGTGGCATACAACCCGCTTCAAAACTGGTACTGTCGCGACCCACACCCGGACTCCTACTTGGAATCCCGAGTCGGACCGCGAATGGGACGATGCGAAACACACAAAATACGCATCACAAAAATTTCATGCGCAATAGATGCAAGTATAAAACGAATGCATAAAATCCTGTAATGCACGTGCAAAGCTTTTCTTTAAAACCATAACAACACATCATCGGCATTAATAACAAGCCGGAAACTGAGCTTATTTAAAACATAGTTTTGAACATAAAACCAAACATGTAACAATAACTTCCACGAGCAACAAGCTCGGAGACAACAACAATAACCCAATCAGAGTATGCGGAAGTAATAAGTAATAAGGATTACATCAAGCTCGACAACCATGTCGGCATAACCAAAAGAATGATACAATCATAAAGACCAACACACTACCCAACATTACAAAGTTTGGATAACAATGTTTTCCCTCAGCCTCACCAAAAGAAATACTGAGGCCCAAAAGCACAACCTGCAGAAAACGCCGAGACAAAGCAAAAGCTCCTACTATGGGTTCCTCGCCGGACCGTGATCTAAGGAAAACAAATAAACATTGGACGGGGTGAGTTTAAAACTCAATAAGCTACTAATGCAACAATATGTCATACGAGATGCAAGACAATAATATGAACAAGTAACACACGCTATAACAAGATATATCAATCTCAAGGCATAGCATAATAAGCATCTCATAATAACACGTTACCTTACACTACACGAGAGGCTCAACAATCGCCAACCGACCCATACCAGTTGGAAATCATGACCAACATTCGCATATGTAGGAACCACATAAGTACGATATGTAAACACATTTTAAAAGGATACAGTATTGAAGTACACCTTCAATATACCCAATACTTCCAACCAACCAACATATAATATACCAATGTAGGAGCCGTTGTTGACGTGCTCGATTGACGAATCAAAACCGTTAACAAAACCAATAACCAATACTGTGTGAACCATTTTCTGTATTCACGTCGATGGATGATCTTGGTCTCTACGACCCAAGAATCAACCACGGAATAGCTTACCAAGGTTGCGTTTATTCCATACAACAAATTGCGCTATGCCCCTACCGCGGCCAATGGTAAGACGAGGCCCAGTGTAGTGGCCTTCAATTTTTACGTAGCCCCGGCTCCCGCAATAATTGAGCGTCAATACACCGCCAACAAATAATCCATGGACATAACAAATGTACAAGTAGATGTTTACTTGACATTCTCAACAACAAATCAAACTCCAAGATAGGGAGCACAACATCATTTAACATGAATGTCTCAAGTAGGTGATAATAATCCTACTCACATAATCAACCATCTCATAATACTTACGAGAATTAAACAACAACATCATGCACAATTTTGGGTAACTAATTTTCCCGACAAAACTCTCGTATCACAACGAAATTCCCAAGTCACACACGTGGTCTCATCAATTATGAAAACCTGTTCAACTCCGTTAGAGTCATTATTTGTTTCTAATGAGTTTGAATCGAAGAGAAACCATTTATATTTCAAGATTAACAAATGATACCATTTCTATGTGTATCAACCAAGACAAAACAAGTCTTTTAACATACAAAACATGTCATCCACGAATTTCACATGGCTTAACAATAAAACATACTCCAACATGTTGATTTTAACATATAAATTCCATTTTACAAGGCTAGGATGTCATACAAGATATAAATAGAAAAGGAGAGGGGTAGTAGCTTACCTCTTGATGAAACCAACCAAGAAAAACTCTAGATAAGCAACATGCAACTCAAGGGATGTGCTCTCCTAGTCCATAGCTACACAATGGTGAAGTCGGATTGTGATTTGGACCACAAATGAGCAATCTAGCTCACCTTCTCTCTCAAGAACTCTCTCAATTCTCTCTCTAAGTTTTAAGATGGCAATGGTGAAATGAGGAGAGTTTTAGCTCTCCCATGGTGTTTAAGGAGTCTCTCTAAGCCTGGTTTAAGTGTCCCAAAACGTGTCCAAGTCTCAGCCCTTGGATGCAAACCAAATGGTCAACTCATTTAAAAGTTCGTCAACAAACAAAGCAGAGCCCGACGTTATGCGGCCGCACTATGTAGATGCATAGCTCCTATGCGAGCTCACTATGCAGTCGCATACAATCCAGTAACTTTAGGGTTTTGAGCGAGCTAGCCCTATGCGGGCGCATAGCTCTTATGCGGGCGCCTTGTGCGGTTGCATGAAATCCAGAATCTTGAGCTAATGCAATATGCGGCTGCATAGTGACTGGTTCAGGTCAAAAGGTTCCAAAACAATTCCAAAGTGATTACAAAACACTCCCAAGTCATCCTAAGATGATACCAAACTCAAACCAAGTCCAAAACACAATAGGACTTATACAAAACAACCTCTAACAAGGTTAAGAATGAAATCCAATACAAGTACCAATGACTGTAAGGATTTGAACATCAATCAAGACATATGAGAAGTATGATATCAACTCAAATGTAAACATACAAGGATGATGAGGATACATGAAATGACCATGATACTAAATAAAGTAAACAAACACGATGCACGCAAATGTTATGAATGATGCGGGTGTTACATTCTCACCCCCTTAGAATAAATTCGCCCGCGAATTCACTTACCAATCTCCGTGAATAAGGATGGATGCTTCTCACGCATCTCTTATTCCAATTCCCATGTGGCTTCCTCAACGTTGTGACTTCTCCACAAAACCTTCACAAGATGGATAGTCTTGGTCCTTAAAACATGTTCTTTTGTGTCAAGTATCCTCACAGGTTCTTTAACATACGAGAGATCGGTCGACAAATCTACCGGTTCATACTCCAAAATATGCAATGCATCCGACAGATATTTCCTCAACATTGATACATGAAACACGGCATGAATACCCGACATCCAAGGTGGCAATGCAAGCCTATACACTAATTTCCCAATTCTTTCCAAAATTTCAAATGGTCCAATAAACCTCGGAGTCAATTTTCCTTTCTTCCCAAATCTTTTAACCCCAATTCGAGGCGACACCTTCAAGAACACATGATCACCAACCTCAAACTCAAGGTCTCGTCGCCTATTATCCGCGTAACTTTTCTGTCTACTCTGGGCCGTTCTCAACCTCTCCCGAATAATCTTTACATTTTCGGCTGACTCATGAACCATATCAAGTCCCCATAACTTTGCTTCTCCAACCTCATCCCAACAGATCGGTGAACGACACTTCCTTCCATAGAGTGCCTCATAAGGTGCCATATCAATACTCGAATGGTAACTGTTGTTGTAGGAAAACTCTATCAACGGTACATGCGAATCCCAAATGCCTTTAAAGTCCATTGAACAAGCCCTTAACATTTCCTCAAGTGTTTGAATAGTTCTCTCGGACTACCCATCTGTTTGCAGATGAAATGCCGTATTAAGTGTCAAACTTGAACCCAATGCATTCTGAAGCGTCTGTCAAAACCACAAAGTAAATCGTAGATCTCTATCCGATACAAAGCTAACCGGAACCCCATGTAGCCTCACAATTTCCTGAATATACAAGGTAGCAAGTTTATCCATAGAATAAGTCATTGCTATAGGAAGAAAATGAGCTGACTTGGTCAATTGATCAACAATAACCCAAACGAAATCATGTCCTCGTCGAGTCCGTGGTAACCTAGTCACAAAATCCATAGCGATGTTCTCCCATTTCCATTCCAAAATCTCCAACGGTTGCAATAATCCCGCTGGTCGTTGATGTTTCGCTTTTACCCTTTGACATGTCAAACACCTCGAAACAAACTCAGCTATTTCCCTTTTCATTCCGTTCCACCAAAAATTCTTCTTCAAGTCCCTATACATCTTTGTACTCCCCGGATGAATCGTATACTTAGATTTATGTGCCTCATCCAAAACTTGCCGTTTTACATCCTCAATAGCCGGCACACAAATTCTACCTTGAAACAAAAGAACACCATCATTATTCCTAGAAAAATCCATCGTCTTATCCTCATCTAATCCCTCAATCAACTTTTTCAATTCCGGATCACTTTCTTGAGTTACCTTAATTCACTGAAGCAAAACCAGAGTAGCTCGAATATTGGCAAATATCACCCCATGGTTGGACATACAAGGACTCCAATCCCGAACATCCTCAAGCATCTTCCATTCACGCGCCATTAAAAAAGAAACATAAGTCTTCCTACTAAGAGCATCGGCCACCACATTGGCCTTCCCCGGATGGTATAAGATTGTACAATCATGATCCTTTAACCTTTCCATCCATCTTCTCTGCCTATTATTCAATTCCTTTTGTGAAAACAAATACTTAAGGCTCTTATGATCAATATATACCTCAAACTTAGCCCCATAGAGATAATGCTTCCACTTGTGAAGTGCAAAAATGATCGCTGCTAACTCCATATCATGAGTTGGATAGTTCTGTTGACACTGAGTCAGCTTTCGAGAAGCATATGCTATAACCCTTCCGTTCTGCATCAATACACATCCCAAACCTTCCTTCGAAGCATCACTATAAATAAGCAGCCCATCATGTCCATTTGACAAAGCTAGAACTGGTGCAGTAGTCAATCTCTTCTTCAACTCTTGGAAGCTCACTTCACATTTATCATTCCAAACAGAAGCCTTATTCTTTCATGTCAAAGTAGTCAACGGGGTTGCAATCTTAGAAAACCCTTCTATGAACCTCCGATAGTACCCCGTTAAACCCAAGAAGCTACGAACTTCCGTTACAGTTTCGGGTCTCTTCCAATTCGCGACTGCATCGATCTTAGCTGGATCAACTGCTATTCCTTTTCCCGATACAATGTGGCCCAGAAAAGCCACTTCCTCAAGCCAGAAGGCACACTTGCTAAATTTAGCAAACAACTTCTTTTCTCTTAGCACCGTCAAAACTAACCTCAAGTGATTCTCATGCTTTTCTCGGGATTTAGAATAAACCAAAATATCGTCAATGAACACGACCACGAAGCAATCAAGATAAGACAAGAATACCCTATTCATCAAATCCATAAATACAGCTAGTGCATTAGTTAACCCAAAAGGCATCACCACAAATTCAAAGTGCCCGCAACGAGTCTGAAAAGCTGTCTTAGGAATATCCTCCACTCGAACCTTCAACTGATGGTAACCGCTCCTAAGATCAAACTTAGAGTACACTACGGAACCTTGAAGTTGATCAAACAAATCATCAATATGTGGAAGAGGATATTTGTTCTTAATGGTCACTTGATTCAATTCCCTATAATCAATGCATAACCTCAAAGATCCATCTTTCTTCCTCACAAACAACACCGGTACACCCCACGGCGATACACTCGGTTTAATAAAACGTCGATCAAGTAACTCCTCCAATTGGACTTTCAACTCTTTCAATTCAGCCGGTGCCATACGATAAGGTGCTTTCAAAATCGGTGCAGTCCCTGGTAACAATTCAATGTAAAACTCTAACTCCTGGTCTAAATCATAATCAACTGCAAATACGTCCGAAAATTCACGAACAATAGGAACATCCTCCAACATAACAATCTTTTGTGATCTATCAACAACACACGCCAAATACCCCGAACATCCATGAGACAAAAACTTTCGATCTTTCAAAGCAGAAATAAGCTGAATTCCACCCATTATCTTATCACCTAAAAACACAAATGAAGGAACATTTGGCAATTCAAAAGTAACCAACTTCCTACGGCAATCAACAATACCATGATGAGTATGTAGCCAATCCATTCCCAAAATAACATCAAAATCAAGTATGGACAATATAACCAAATCCATAGGTAAGTGATGGTCATCAATAACCACATCACAAGCACGATAGACATCCAATGTTACATGGTACTCTCCCAACCGAGTAGACACCTCCAACACATAAGGTAACGATTCAGGTATACTATGCAAATGATGAGCAAAATGTGATGCAATATAAGAATGTGATGACCCTGGGTCTATTAACACTTGGGCTTTCTCGCTAGAGATGGTTAAAGTACCTACTATGACATTAGGGGCCTCGGGGACTCCCCTCTGGTCTAAGGCAAAGACTCTACCTTGCACTCTAGGGCGACCCTCGTTATCTCTTTTAACCCCAGCGTTCTGCTGTATACCTCCCGATTGTGTCCCTTTGTTCTTAGGACAATTTCGCTGAAAGTGTGTGCCATCACCACACAACAAACATTTCCTGTGTTTCAACCAACACTTATCCTCATTATGCCCAATCTTCTTGCAATACCCACAAGTAACCCTTGCATCACACTGTCCATGGCCCACATTTCCCTGATTCCCAGTTTGTTGTCGAGATTGTCCTCCCTGGCAGCTAGTGTTACTCCCCCTGTTAGTAGTCCCACTTGAGCCCGATCTCCTCCATTGCGACTGTGATTCTTACGAGTTCCCACTTGTACTACCCAGCTTGCCTCAGTGCTCCTCTATATCATGCTCGATCTTATAAGCCTTGTCCACCGCATTTTGATAACTTGGCAACTCAAGTGGTAAGAGTTTCTTACGGTATTCCGTCTTCAAACCTTTCACAAAGCGGTAAATCTTCTTCTCTGTTGTTGGAATCAAATGTATACAATACCTTGCTAATTCGGTATATTTGGCAGAGTACTGAGCCACTGTCATCATCCCCTGATCAAGACTAAAAAATTCTACTTCCTTCTTTACTTGAACCACATCCGGAACAAAATGATTCCTAAACTCTCTTAAAAACATCTCCCAAGTGTAAACCACACGATCTTGTACCCAACTTGCCTCTAGAACTTTCCACCAGTGCTCCGCTGCGTCCTCCAGTTTGAACGATACGAACTTGATTTTGTCTTCCTCGGTACACTCTATTGCCACAAAAATCTTTTCCAAAGATTCAATCCACCTTTCTGCTTTCATCGGATCTGGCTCACCATCATAACTGCGAGGTTTCATCTTCAAGAATCTCACCAATCTACGATTATAATTTCCATTACCCCTAGCTGGTTGATCTACTTGGTTTCCCCTGGCTTGTCCCTGACCTATTATTGCCTGTCTGTGCATATCCACAATCTGTCGGCTCATTTCCATCATTGTTTGCATAAATCCCTGCATAGTTTGCATAAAAGCCTCAGTCGAATTCATATTTGCCTCGGGTGGTACATTCTGTTGCCCTGTTGGCTGAACTCCCGGTTGATTAGGAGGTGGTCTAGGTGGTGAAGCATGGCTTTCAGCTCCAGCAGCTTCTTCATGTCTCTACCATTGTCGAATACCTGCAACAAACACTCGACGTTAACGACTCAAACACACAACCCACCCTCCTAAACCAAGAATCCCTTCCAGGCTATCTAACTTAT
This sequence comes from Platycodon grandiflorus, assembly GCA_016624345.1. Taxonomy (NCBI): domain Eukaryota; kingdom Viridiplantae; phylum Streptophyta; class Magnoliopsida; order Asterales; family Campanulaceae; genus Platycodon; species Platycodon grandiflorus. The sequence goes on along the minus strand of CM028362.1, from coordinate 41,898,636 downwards.
ACTCTGATACCAACTATCGCGACTCGCACCCGGACTCCTACGTGGAATCTTGAGTCAGACCGCGAATGGGACGACGCGAAACAAACAGAATACGCATCATAAAAATTTCATGCGCAATAGATGCAAGTATAAAGTGTATGCATAAAACCCTGTAATGCACGTGCAAAGCTTTTCTTTAAAACCATAACAACACATCATCGGCATTAATAACAAGCCGAAAACTAAGCTTATTTAAAACATAGTTTTGAACATAAAACCAAACATGTAACAATAACTTCCACGAGCAACAAGCTCGGAGATAACAACAATAATCCAATCAGAGTATGCGGAAGTAATAAGTAATAAGGATTACATCAAGCTCGACAACCATGTCGGCATAACCAAAAGAATGATACAATCATAAAGACCAACACACTACCCAACATTACAAAGTTTGGATAACAATGTATTCCCTCAGCCTCATCAAAAGTGTAATACCCTGAATTTGTTATGCTTTAGATGCTTGCCTTGTTGTGTGTTATTTATGTTAATCATATGTGTTTAATATCTTGAGTAACATGTTCAATATGGTCTTGCCTTAGTTCTTATACATCTAATAGTACTAGAATGGTAGACATGTTAATGCCTTAGCTTAGTATAAGCCCTTATGATTATTCATTAGTGTGAGGTGATTACTTTTGGCCATGTTGCATGTTGTTTAGAATGAGTTTTGGATATGTTTCAAACTTGATTTGAAGTTGCTATCACCAGAGGGTGACTTGGGTACATTTTAGGATCACTTTGATGTGTTTAGAAGCCTTTTTGACTTGAACCAGCCTCATGCAGCCACATAGTGCGAGCTTGCCCAAAACCCCAACATTCTGGTTTCTATGCGGCTGCACAAGGCGCCCGCATAATCCTAACTCATTGAGAAACACAAACTTTCTGGAATCCATGCGGCCGCATAGGGAGCTCGCATAGAATCTATGCATCCGTATAGTGCGGCCGTATAAGGTCGTACTTTGCTATTTTGTTGATTGAATTTTAAGTTGTTTAACCCTTTAAATTTTCATCCTATGGCTGAGATGTAAACTGGACTTTGACTATTGTTGACCAGCCTTAGATACTCTCCACCTTGTGAGAAACCATAACACACCTCATTTACTCATATCTTCTTCCATGGTAGTTTAGAGAGCTTGTGTGGGAGACATAGGTGTGATTAGTGTGTGTGCCTCACATCTCCTCATTCAACCATCCAAATTTTGATCCAAGACCATCAAAGTGTAGAGGGTGACTTGGAGACCAATTTAGAAGGCTTTGATTTGCATTTCATTGGTTTGATTTCCATATTCCATGTAAGTTACTAATCCCCTTTGTATGCTTAGAAACTATTGCATACTTGTTCTTAATTATACATGCATGACTTGAATACATGGTATATTCATGTTTAAATGATATGTTGAAATGTATAACATGTCTATGTGTTAAGTTTTGGATTTAGATGATGTTGCATGTTGGAAAGATCAACCATGGGATTGAACTAAAGAACAAGTTAGAAACTTTAAATGGTGATAATTACATATAACAATTATAACCAAATTTATTGAACTTTAAGAAATGACACCAAGAGTGGATTTTTTGGGGGGATTATAATTCTCTGAATCACTAGTTAAATTACTACGAAAATTAGAGTTCAATTGGTATGGATTTCGGTCCTCCAAGTATTTGATACTGGTATATTAGAGACTTGTAAATTAGCTCTAAGGTTGTGTTTTAAGACTTTGAACAATATGTTTGATGATTATATGTTGTAGAATAATATAATCTATATGGTATTTGTCAAGTTCACTACTTTTAAACTTGACGGTTATTTACATAAGTTGAGTAAGATTACCTGCTTGTGTGTTGTGTAAGTCCATCTGGTGTCGTCGTTGTTCATGTCATGGTGGGACGACCTATCGTCTTCACAAATCAACGTTTGTGATCGCTATAAGTCACCGTACCGGAGTTCACACACCCTCTTCTGTTGGCCACAGTTGAGAAGTAGCCCCACTGTTGTAGCAATACGCATGAATTTGGCTTGCAAGTTGAACCCGATGGGATTAGTCGGGGATGTCGATACTACGTACATGGGTATCAAGGCACTATTGGTTGTTGTGTATTGCAGGAGCTACACAAGGTTGAAGAAAGAGATATGATATCCTTCTATAACGTGATTTATTTACAAGCACCTATGTGTTAATAAAAGTGCTATGTGAGTTGAATGATTTGTATATCAAGTATGATGATATATGTTCAAGTGTGGTATATAAATGTTAATGCCATGTTACATTTATTGCTTGAGCATTATGCCATGTCATGTAGTTGCATTTAGTAACTTATTGAGTTTCGACTCACCCCGTTTGTTGTTCAAATGTTTTTCCTTAGATCCAAGCCAGCGCGGAAGTTCCCGGTGAGGTCGAGTAAGGTTCGCGTTAGCTTACAGGTCGCTGCGTTTGGTGGCTCAGGAATCCTCCTCTTAGATAGTTGTTTTCTTTTAGTAAGGACGAATGGTTGTGAAGTTATGTAAACTTTACTAAGGGTAGTACTTGGTGATGTTTTGTATATTCTTTTGATGGCCGACATATGTATGTCGTGCTCTTGTATAGTTTTGTTGTTAAAATAGTTTCTTTCCCGAGCAAGTTATAGCTCATGGTTTATGTTTGTTATTCCGGCATGTTGTGGCCGATGTTGTTTTTGTTGTTATAGTTCTTTACTCTCCCAAGTTTTAAACTTGTGGTTTTAGTTGTTGGGTTCCGGCTGTAGTGACGCTGAAGACTTGTTTTCATTTAATCAGGTTTATCAGTTGTGTTTTGTCATATGTAATACCCTTGTAACACCCGTATCATTCGCATCATTTGCATGATCATTTTTCTTATCAAGTTCATGTGATGTTGTGCATATTTCTTGAACATATTCTCGCTCGTATTGGTTACATGCATTTTATACGCCTTGGAATTATTGTTGAATACGTGTTACCAATTGTGTTAATCTTGTGTTATAATTCTAGCTTCGTTTCCAGACTTTTCGGGAACTTTTATTGAGTATTTTGATCTCATTTTGGACTTAGAATCATTTTGGTTCGTTGAGAACCCTTTTGGGAGGATTTTATAACAGTTTGAGACTTACTGGGCACAAAGTGATCGCCCTGTTTCCTTCCTAAGCGATCGCTCTCTAGGCAGTAAGTCGTACCCTAAATCTGGACATAAAGCGATCGCCCTGCTGCTCACCAAAGCGATCGCTCTCTAGGCAGAAAGTTATATCTTGAATCTGGAAACAAAGCGATCGCCCTGTAATCCACAAAGCGATCTCTCTGTACCAAAGCAATCACCATGTCCCGACTCGAAGCGATCGCTTCATAGGCAGAATGTCGATTTTTCCTGGGCGCCCTTGACAGCTGTTACGAGCTTTCTTCTTATTGACCAGCTTTGACTTCAAAACCTTGGCCAGGGTTGAGCCACGTCCCCCACCACTTGAACCAGACCTCTTGGACATATAAAAGCCTTGAGAGAGCTTAGAATACTCTCATATTCAACCATTAACACCAGAAAATTCAGAGAAAAGAAGTGAGAGTTCTAGAGTGAGAAAGTGAGCTAGTTTGCTCAATTGGGGTCCAAATCACAATCCAACTTCACCATTGTGGAGCTACTAACTAGGAGAACACATTCCTTGGTTTGCATGTGGGTTTCTTGAAGTTTTTCTTGGTTGGTTTCATCAAGAGGTAAGCTACTACCCCTCTCCTTCTCCATTTATGTCTTGTATGACATCGTAGCCTTGTAAAATGGCATTTATATGTTGAAATCAACATGTTGGAGTATGTTTTGTTGTTAAGCCATGTGAAATTCGTAGATGATATGTTTTGTATGTTAAAAGACTTGTTTTGACTTGGTTGATACACATAGAAATGATATCATTTGCTAAATCTTGAAGTCTAAATGGTTTCTCTTCGATTTGAACTCATTAGAAATGAATAATGACTCTAACGGAGTCAAATAGGTTTTCATAATTGATGAGACCACGTGTGTGACTTGGGGATTTTGTTGTGATACGAGAGTTTTGTCGGGAAAATTAGTTACCCGAAATTGTGCATGATGTTGTTGGTTAATTCTCGTAAATATTATGAGATGGTTGATTATGTGAGTAGGATTATTATGACCTACTTGAGACATTCATGTTGAATGATGTTGTGCTCCCTAGTTGGAGTTTGATTTGTTATTGAGAATGTCAAGTAAACATCTACTTGTACATTTGTTATGTCCATGGATTATTTGTTGGCAGTGTATTGACGCTCGATTATTGCGGGAGCTGGGGCTACGTAATAATTAAAGGCCAATACGCTGGGCCTCGCCTTACCGTTGGCCGCGGTAGGGGCATAGCGCCATTTGTTGTATGGAATAAACGCAACCATGGTAAGCTATTCCGTGGTTGATTCTTGGGTTGTAGGGACTAAGATCACCCGTCGACGTGAATACAGAAAATGGTTCACACAGTATTGGTTATTGAATATTGGTTATTGGTTAATGGCTATGATTCGTTGATCGAGCACGTCAACAACGGCTCCTACATTGGTATATTATATGTTGGTTGGTTGGAAGTATTGGGTATATTGGAGGTGTACCTCAATACTGTATCCTTTTAGAATGTGTTTACATATCGCACTTATATGGTTCCTACGTATGCAAATGTTGGTCATGATTTCCAACTGGTATGGGTCGGTTGGCGATTGTTGAGCCTCTCGTGTAGTGTAGGGTAACGTGTTATTATGAGATGCTCATTATGCTATGCTTTGAGATTGATATATCTTGTGATAGCTTGTATTACTTGTTAACATTATCGTCTTGCATCTCGTATGACATATTGTTGCATTAGTAGCTTATTGAGTTTTAAACTCACCCCGTTCAATGTTTATTTGTTTTCCTTAGATCATGGTCCGGCGAGGAACCCTTAGTAGAGGTTTGCTTGGTCTTGACGTTTCAGTAGGTTGTTCTTTTGGGCCTTTGTAATTCTTTTGGTGAGGCCGAGGGTAAACATTGTTACTTAAACTATGTAATGTTGGGTAGTGTGTTGGTCTTTGTGAATGTAATATTCTTTTGGTTGTGCCGACACGGTTGTCGTGCATGATGTATTTATTAATATTCGTTACTTCCGCATACTCTGATTTGAAGATTGTTATGGTTCTCCGAGTTTGTTGCTCGTGGAGGTTTATGTTATATGTTTGATTTTGTATTCAAACCAAGTTTTAAACAAGTTTAGTTCCGGCTTGTTATTATGCCGATGAAGTATTGCTTTGGTTTTAAACAAAAGTTTTGCACGTGCATTACAGAGTTTTATGCATATGCTTCATACTTGCATCTCTCATGCATGAAATTTTTATAATGCGTATTTTGTGTGTCCCATTCGCGGTCCGACTCGGGATTCCATGTAGGAGTCTGGGTGAGGGTCGCGACAACCCTGGTTCCTCCTATGGATGACTTGTGTATCATATAGTACTGTTATTATATTGAGCATGTTTGTTAGACTTGATTGAACAACATGTTGATTGAGTCATACATTAATTTCATGCAATTAAAATGCTTTGGTTTGTGTTTTAATTCTTATTAATCATTCGTACTTGGAACGCATTTTATTCTAAGCTTTGTTACATGTGTTTTGAATGAGTTTCAAGTGTGTTTAAACCTTGTTGTAGGTTAGGATCATGTTAGGATCATTTGGGAATACTTTATGAACATTTTGTTTTAACACTAAAATAGAAAAAGATGCACACAAAAGCATAGATATATGCTTGAACCCAAAATTCTGTCCATCCAGACAGTCTGTAGTAGATTGGTCATAGAATTGTGTACGAAATTTGGATTTGCAAACCGTTTGATTCCGTGTAAACTAGACTCAAAGAGCTTTCCAACCATACCTTATTTGTAATTTTTGGACTTGTAGATCATCCTGGGCATGTCTTTGAAGTTGACCAAAAAAATCTAGAAACTGGGCGGGCCCCTAGGCGGCCGCCCAAGAGGCAGAAAGTTGATTTTGGGGCTGGGCGAGCGCCCAGGCGGCCGCCCCGTCAGCAGCCCTGTTCAGCCGAGTTTTTATTGTCATTTTCTCACTTAAATTGCCTTGGGTGTGAAGAGGGCACGTCCCAAGAGCAACATAAACTCTTTCTCTCACCCTTTAAACATCCTAGAGAGTGAATTCAAAGCTCCCAAACACACACAAATCATCCTTGCATGTTGGTGTGAAAGATTGTGTGTGTGCTGTGAGGTGAGATTACTATGTGTCCTGCAATTTTTCAAGTTTTAACCCTTTGATTCTCAATCCAAGGCCATGCATGTGATGAGGATGACTAGGGGAGCATCATTGAAGGCTTTGATTGTGATTTTAATGGTTTGATTTCTCATTTCAAGTAAGTTACTAACCCCCTTGTTGTATGCTTTAGGAATTCTTACATGTTAGTTCATCAATACACATGTTTTAGTTCATCAATACACATGTTAGACTTGTTAAAGATGATATTTTCATGTCTAATTGCTATGTTGATATGTGAGAACCATATATATGATATTTACTTGGTTTGAAATGGGTTGCATGTATAATTGTTGGTGTATCAACCTTGGAATTGAATTAAGGAGACAAGATGAGACTTAAATGGGAAAATTTCACCTAGGGTAATTATACCCAAATTTTGGAAGTGTTGTAATTACTCTAGAAAATTGATGTTTAAACAAAATGATATTTACCGAATAACATGTTAAATTCCTATGCGAATTAGAGTTCGTTTGCTATAGTTTATAGCCCTTCGATTAATTGGTACTAGTAAAATAAAGACTCCGATTATAATCGTAAGATGGCGTCTAATTAACTTAGTAAGCCGTATATCCGAACTTGTGTAGTTTGGAATGTTCGTTTAACATAATTAGCAGCTCCGGAGAGTTGTTTACACGTATGTATATTAAAATACGGAATTTTAGAGACTAGTACGACAGTCTCGATGTGATAAACGATTATTCGTTAATTTTGGGATTTATCTATAAAAATATATGATTTAGGATAAGTGTACTTGAGGGCACTTGTGATTATAAGAATGGTACCGTTATGATTCTATTGTCGTTATAAGTGTAGTATTTTGCACTTGATGTTCATAAACTAAATAAGTACTCTTGATATGGTTGTGCTTGAGAACTAAATGAGTAGTCTCAACATGGGTTTATGAATAGGCTAAATGAGTAGTCTTAAGTTGTGTTTGTTTGGTAATTAAATGTGTACCTCAACGTGTTATTGATTATAGACTAAATATGTGGTTTTGAGATGTTGATTAGTTTACTTCACAAAATGCGTTAGAAATGTGTTAAAGTAGGATCATTGACCTACTTGGTTGGGATAAGGTTCACTACTTTTGGACCTTATTGTTGCGGTTATGTTATGAGTAAATATCTACTTGTGCATCGTTTGGAAGTCCAGCTGGCATACATGATTTGAGTCGGCAATGCGACGACACATAGTCTTCGTGGTAAGCGATTGCTATGGGTCGCCTCATTGATTCCCTTTCCTCCCCACTACTGGCCCTAGTGGGAAGTAGTCCCATTGTTATAAGCAATACGCGTAACTATGGCAACCAGTATTTTCCTCACTAAGTAGACGGTGAGAAGTAACGAAAGTATTTTCCTCACTATGAAATTAAGTGAGGAGTAACGATGGTATCTTTCCCCGCTAAGTAGAATAGCGAGATGTAACGACAGTATGTTCAGTGTTCAGTATGTTCTGAGCACGAGATTCGATTCGGCGACAACGTGAGATGTGTAAAGCAACAGTAGCACAATCAACAGACAACAACCATATCCTTTTAAATGTGGTTATTTACGTGCACTTATGTGATCATCACCGTGCTACGTGGTATTTGATATTTATGTGCCTATGATTTACAGTTTGGTATACTTAAATGATGCCATGTTACAGTTTATGAATGAGCATTATGCCATGTCATGTAGTTGCATTTAGTAACTTACTGTGTCATTATGACTCACCCCATTGTTTGTTTATTGTTTTTCCTTAGATCCGAGCCAGCCTAGCGGTTCTCGGTGAGATCGGTGAGATTGCGGTTTGCTAGCAGGTTGTATTTTGGTTTAGAAGCTCTTGAAGCTTGATGTTGTTTAGCAGTATTTCTTTTGGTGAGGATGTTGGTTATGTAAAGTTATATAGACTTTACTTTGGGTAGAATTATACTTGGTTATTGTACTATTCTTTTGGTAGCTAACATGTATTGTAACGATCCGAGCCCGAAGCCCGGTCCGCCATGCATAGCCCACGCACTGGCCCACTAAGTACCTTGGGTCAACTGGCCCACCACAAGCCACCCAAAAGTCCATGGATAGGTTGGTGCCCAGTGGTAGTGGGTGGCCACTTATAAAGCACACACAAGTCCAATATCTACCCGATGTGGGATATCACAATCTCCCCCACTTGAATCCTTGACGTCCTCGTCAAGAGCCAAAGGAGGTCCAAAGGATCGGCACCCCGGGCGATGTGTTCCTACACATTTCTGGCCGGGACCCGTTCTGATACCATTTGTAATGACCCGAGCCCGAAGCCCGGTCCGCCACGCATAGCCCACGCACTGGCCCACTAAGCACCTTGGGTTAACTGGCCCACCACAAGCCACTCAAAAGTCCATGGATAGGTTGGTGCCCAGTGGTAGTGGGTGGCCACTTATAAAGCACACACAAGTCCCACATCTACCTGATGTGGGATATCACAATCTCCCCCACTTGAATCTTTGATGTCCTCGTCAAGAGACAAAGGAGGTCCAAAGGATCGGCACCCCGGGCGATGTGTTCCTACACATTTTTGGCCGGGACCCGCTCTGATACCATGTGTAACGACCCGAGCCCGAAGCCCGGTCTGCCACGCATAGCCCACGCACTGGCCCACTAAGCACCTTGGGTCAACTGGCCCACCACAAGCCACCCAAAAGTCCATGGATAGGTTGGTGCCCAGTGGTAGTGGGTGGCCACTTATAAAACAAACACAAGTCCCACATCTACCCGATGTGGGATATCACAATTATGAGATATAATTGATGAGTAGGCCATAAGGATGTTTTTCTTGCTATATAATGTGTATAAGTTGAAGCATTTTGAGCATTTTGAGCAAAAAAGAGTTTTGAATCAGCATACTTAATTGAATTGATTAAGTATCAGATAATAATTGAAAAATTCCTTTCTTGTGTAGACTTTTTACAAGAAAGTAATTTTAAGAGAGATGCTGATGATACAAAGGTAGTTTAAATAACAGCGTCGTATAAAAGAATAGTCATTTAGATATTGCTGTTGAAGAATTTTCTCTAAGAATTTTCTCTTGATGATCGGACAACTTGATTAGTCATGTTGATCATATTTCAGGATGTATCTGTCAATTTAATTTTTAGTACGGAGTATAAGATAAATTTCTTTACACAGAACTCTCCTTCTATTTTCAGGATGTATAAGATAAATTTCTTTACACAGAACTCTATTTCTTATATGTATATGTCGATTTTCTTAAACTTATATGTATATGTTGATTTTTTTCTTAAACTTATATGTATATGTCGATTTTTATATAAACTCTCCTCTTTAATGGTCACAAGCGAAATTACGATTATAGACTCATCTCCTTAAGGACATAAGTATGCGTATATATTATAGTGCATAGCCATAATGTATAAGATATACATATCAAAAGTAGGGAGCAAAGCACGCAAGCAAGTTGTAATTTTGAGGATGTTGTTCCATATCTTGTAAAGAGATTTGACAAGAATGAGCTTTGACGAACAGCTGTGTTTTAGAAAATAGTAGTACTAGAAGTTGCTTATTGTTACAACGACTTATCTAGGCTTCATGTCAAGATATATACCCAAGTGTGATACCAACCGAGTTGACATTTTTGAGCATATTTTATCTAGATGGCTCTCTAGAGTATGTCACCTTTTAAATGTATAAGATATACACTTGATATGAGACATATGCATGTGTTTCTCTTGTAATGATCATTGTATAGCTTTCCTTTAACGTATAAGACATACATAAAAATATACTTCAAAGTATGCTATGTCAAAGTGTTATTAGTCAAAGTATTCTCCTCTTTTTTTTTTTTTTGGCGAAAGGAGACGGTACTCCCTAAATTTTATTAATAACGAAAAAAATTACAAACAAGGTGGGGGACATGACAACCTCAACCACCGGAAAAGGAAATACAAAGGGCTTAAAGCCAAAAGAAAAAAAGTGAAGAATAAAGGGGGGGGGGGACCAGCATCAAACGAGCTGATCATTACATAGGGGAAATAGGAAAAGCTCCAGCCTAAAGGATGACTCCTCCCCAAGTAGCCGAACTCGTCCCCTACAAAGGGACGACAGAAACAGAGGTAAGAAGGACGACTCGTCCCCAAGTAGCCGAACTCGTCCCCTACAAAGGGACGACAGAAATAGAGGTAAAAAGGACGAGTCGTCCACTGAAAGACGACTCGTGCCCAGAGAGGCCATGAGAGCCACACGCCATAACCAGCCATATGAAGAAACCTCAGAAGCAGAATCAGCAGAAAGACAAAACCAAGCACGCAATTATAGCCTAACATACGGAATGGAAGCACGATCCAGTCTATAAGAACCTCGACAATCATGAGGGAAATCCTTCGGGAAGTAGAAAACCGCATTGGTTCTAGAAGAAGCAGCAACATTAGCTAAACCATCAGCCACACGATTTCCTTCACGAAAAATATGAGTAACACGAACACGAATCTGCATCATAATCCTTTTTATTTGTCGAACTTCATACCAAATTGACCAAGGAATATGATAATCCAAAATCAGAATCTTCAAAAGAATCTCCGAATCAACTTCGAGCCAAATGGAAGACATACCATAAGACACAGCAAAATTTAAACCATCCAAAACAGCTTTTGCTTCCGCTACCATATTTGTACCAACTCCATAAAAATTCGAAAAGGCAAACATCATATTGCCATGAGAGTTTCGAAAAATACCCCCACCCGAGATGAGACCAGGATTACCTTACGCAGCCCCATCCGTATTGAGCTTAAAAAGCTCAAGGGATGGAGATTTCCAAAAAACAAATCTCAATGGCCGAAAAGAAGAGGAACTGTGACATATGGAAAAGTACTTGAGGATATCACTATCACCATGAAACTTGAACTTGATCTGGCAAGCCTTGGCTACGAGAGAAACTTGATCAATAACTGCCCCAATGATAGATTCGGCATTCATAGCAATATTCTCAAATCTAACTTTATTACGACTTTTCCAAATCTCCCAAACAATGAAACAGGGCATAATTCGACAAAGCCACTTTAAACGCGGGCTAACACCCCTAGCTTTGCCAAACCACCAGCTAGCAAGGATAGACCGAATGCTATAGAAAATGATTGGGACCCCCAACATATTAGCAAATAGAGACCACACTTTACTTGCAATTCTGCCATGAACGAATAAATGATCCGCATCTTCAAGGGATCTAACCAAACAGCAGTCACATCCCGAAACCAAGTAAATACCTTTACGTTAACTAGCAGCATCAGTAGGAATGCCATTATGCAAAAGCCTCCATAGAAACACCGAAATTTTGATAGGGACATGCTTATGCCAGTAATGCTCAAAAACAAAATCATGCGTACCAGCATCCTTACAAAGGCGCCAAGCAGAAGAGATAGTAAACTGACCTTTACTAGATGGAAGCCAATATAATTGATCCGGAACATCGGAGATGGAGACATGATGATTTTGAATAGACTGCAAAAGCTGCGGGCCATAAACGTCAAGAATATGATCAATCCGAGGATGCCCATCTTCAAACAAAGAGGAAACTTCAACATGATTTCCAGGAAGAAGAAACCGAAACCCATCAATCCAGTTTTCATGGATAGAAATTTCCCCTCGCCCAATTCTCCAACCAATATTGGCTTCAACAATATTTTTAACTTGTAACATACGACACCAAATATGAGAGGAAAAAGAAGGTTGAGAAGCATCCATCGGATGAGTACCAAAGCAATACTTAGCAAGCATAAAATCTGCCCATAAAGAATTATGACCACGAATCCGCCACCAAAGTTTCATAGCGAAAGCTTTGGCAATATCTTCAAACTTCCTCAAGCCTAAACCCCCTTCACAAGTAGGCTGAAACATAAGAGATCGACGAACCCAATGACATTTTTTATTCCCATCTTCATCACACCAAAAGAAATTGGCAATAAGACGGTACATAGCTGCAAATACACCTTTTGGGGGATCAAGGAGAGAAATATAATATAGCGGAATAGCTTGAAGACATGACTGAATAAGAGTAAGCTTAGCACCAAAGGATAAAAGTTTGCCTTTCCATGAAGCCAATCTATCTTCCATCTTAGCAATAACCGAGTCAAAGAGAGAAATTTTCTTCCGTCCCACATATAAAGGGCAGCCAAGATAAGTGATCGGAAGAGTCTTTTTGACAAAACCCGTAACCTCAGTGATGATTGCATCTCTATTTTCATCGTCCACCCCCAAAATATAACAAGATTTCGAAATACTAACCAATTGCCCAGAAAAAGATTGATACCAATGTAAACATCTCATGTGAGCTTCCATAGAATCCTTCGAACCATTGCAAAACATAATGATATCATCGGCATAAGCTAAGTGAGAAATCATTGGAGTATTGATGTGAGTTCGATATCGAAAACGAGGAGAATTAGAATGAAGCATATTAAGACCTCTACTAAGAACCTTAGCAGCCATGATAAAAAGGGTAGGGGAAATTGGGTCACCTTGACGAAGCCTTCGAGAAGAATGGAAAAAACCACACGATTCTCCATTAACAAGTACCGAAAACCAACAGGAGGAAATACACCAGAAAATTAAATCATTCCAGACTTCAGAGAAACCAAACTTTTGCATGACTTTAATCAGAGCAAACCAAGAGAGTCTATCATAAGCCTTTGCCATATCAAGCTTTAAACACACATTAGATCCTCTAACCTTTTTCTTTATAGATTGGACCAATTCCTGCCCAAGAAGAACATTCTCATGAATTAACCGCCCTTGGACAAAATCACTTTGTTGCGGAGAGATAATACGAGGTAAAATAGAAGCAAGCCGACAAGTAAGAAGCTTTGTAATAACTTTATTAGAGAAATTACAAAGACTAATCGGCCGAAACTCACTGAATCTCGTAGGAGCACTAACTTTAGGAAGCATAACAATAAGAGTGGCTATCCAACTCCGAGGGAGGGGAAATCCAGAGAAAAATTTAGTGATAGCCCTACAAAAGTCAGATTTGATGATGTCCCAAAACTCTTTATAGAAAAAACCATTAAACCCATCAGGACCCGCTGCACTTTGACTATTCATCAACCAAACCGTATCCTTAATCTCCTCCATAGACGGAACAACGGTGAGCATATCATTATCAATCTCAGTGACAAGGTGAGGAATGACATCCAGAATATCATCATATGGGTTATCAACAGGGCTTTGAAGTTGTTTCGAGAAAAAATCAACAGCAGCATGTTGGATATCCTCTTTCTTGGAAATCCAAACACCATCACTATTCTGAATTCGATGAATGAACAATTTCTGTCTTTTCTTTTGAACATAAGAGTGAAAAAATTTCGAATTCCTATCACCATCCTTTACCCACGAGATGTTAGCCTTTTGACGCCAAAAATCTTCATCAATCTTAAGCGTAGCCAATAACCGAGCTTGTGCCAGGCTGAGAGCAGATTTTGTATTCTCATTAGGATCATTTTGAAGGTTTAGCCCACATCGACTCACCTCATCTTCAGCATCTTTAACTTGTTGATCAACCCTACCAAAAACTTCTTTATTCCATTTCGAAATATCCTTCTTTAATCTAGCAAGCTTTTTAGCAAAACACACAAGAGGCCTCCCATCGATATACGAATTCCAAGAATTGTCCACCACAGAACGGAAAGAGACATGCTTAGCCCAAATATTCAGGAACCTGAAACTCCCATGAATAATATCACCATGAACTTTGACTTGAACGACAAGGGGAGCATGATCAGAGCAAGTATGATTAATATGAGACACCGTAGTAGCATGAAATTTATCCAACCACGCTGCATTATAGAAGGCTCTATCAAGTCTCTGAAGAATAGAAGGCTGCCCTTTAGGTTTGTCAACCCATGTATAAATATTTCCAATATAACCAGCATCAATAAGCCCAGAATATTGCACTATATCCGAAAATTCAGCAGCAACTTTTCTCTTAATAGGTCTACCACCTAACTTTTCAGATTGATCAAGAACACAATTAAAATCACCAATAACAAACCAAGGATCCCTGCAAGAGCTCTGATCCATAATTTCATCCCAAAGTATTCTCCTCCTGAGATATATACAGTACTTTTTCTTTTTGATCGGACAATGTTATTGAGATTTTAATATGTCAAAATTGATCGAATGTACGAGACATACATCTAAGAACGATATATAGGAATGTATAAGACAATTGTTAAGTCCAGAATATTGTTTCCTTTATATAAATCTCAGAATGTATAAGGTATACATATTAATGGTCATAAGCAAGAGTATACACATATATTATGAATATTGATGGCAAGCATGAGTGATTACTTAGTAAGACAAGTTAGGATAAGTAAGACAGATTAAAATAGAAAAGATCAGTCATAATAAAAATAGAAATAAAACATAAAAGGAATATATTACATAGATAACAAGTAGATATCAGAGGTGTTTGTTTAGTAAAACAAGAACACGCGAGATTTTCTAATAAAGCAGGTTAAAGGGAGTAGGTCTACTGTCCTAATCGTTGGGAATGTTAACCGCTGAGTTTTGTGCAGAATTTTCATTCATGAGTTGATGCTCCTCCTGAATTTGAGATTGCTCGAGTTGAACATTTGAGGAAATGGAGGAAGGAGCTGGGAAAGAATCAGACTCTGTCGTTGAGACAAGATTTCTTGTGGGAATCTAGGGGATGAAGTTTGAAACATCGTTCCTGGGATCTTGAAGACGATTTCTCAGCCGACGACTGATTCAACGAGGCCTTCGAATTATTTGAGGCTGAGATGCCAAGATAGTCATCATATGGGTTAGCCATTCGTCGTAAGAGGTAGGACGAAATGCGGGTCTTTACAAATTTGTGTTACTCATTATGTTGGAAGATGAGTATACAATGGTAGAGATATGTTGAAATGAAGATTAAGAGTAGTTTTAATGGATCTGATAACAAGTTTCTAAAGGTTTTGAGAATTTAAAGAGATTCCTTGGGTGAAGGAATTTGATAAGACATAATTGAGGCTTAAGAGAAAGGCCGTATTTAATGACTTAGCAATGATGCATTGTTATTAATTAAAGATTATGTAGATGTGCAGAGAGTGGGTATAGCTATGATATAGGCAGTCTAGAAAAGATATACATTGAGTGGTTAAACGAGATGTTTAAAATAATATTTCATCAAAATAATTTATTTACAAAGGAAGGGACAAGAATGGTTATATCAGTTGAGTTGAAGTTTGTAACATTTTTCTTGAGCTATCAGCCGTTTTGAGTATTGTGATATCAGTAGAAGTGAAAACTGCTGATGAGGAGTGTGTCTAGTTTTTTTCTTGAGAAATGTTTGACTAATTTTTGGGGATATTGATAGGTTTAGTTAGTGATTTTAATATCAGACTAATCATATATTAGTACAGATATAGGACAACCATTAATATTAGAAAAGATATTTAAATTTTGAAACATTAGTGAAGTCTCTTTGGCAAATGTTCATGGTAAATAGTGGAAAGACATTTGTTAAGAAAGGCAAAGTTCTACTAATGATGAAATTTATTGAACACTCTCTTTTTTTTTTTTTTTTTTGATGAGAGAAGACAGATAGGTGAGATATTGGAGACATACCTAGAGTGATGTCCGAGCTTCTTTCTTTGCAACAGGTTATATCATTCCTTAGCAGGGAAGGGATTCATCTGTAGTATATTTTCATACTGACATGTTCTATGATGTCTGACGAGAGTGAGGCATAAAATATATACAACAGGGGTTATATCAGCCATTCACTCCTGAGGAAAGACTAGTTTTTAGAAACGACCGTCTTCCTATGAATCCTAAAATTTCTAGCAATTTTCTGAGATAGGTCAAGTTTACCATCATCCTTTTGACAGTTAGGCACATGATAAAGTATAACAGAGTGTTTTGAATTCAGTCTGTTTGCTAATTAATTGTTAGTCAAGATGATACCAATTGATATGTATAGATATAGCAATTGTTAATCCATCATTATGAAAAACAACTAACCTTGCCTTTTATTACAATAATCTCAAAGGTCATACAAGATTTCGTAGTTGTCATGACTAAGAGTACAAATTGCTGTTGAGCTATTTAAAAGAAGGTAAAAACATCTGTTTTTAAGATTTTTTTTTTAAAAAAAAAAATTAGGATTTTGTATTTAAAAAAAATGAAAGTATTTCCATATACTTTGATGATATAATCCTTTATAGATTTAAAAGCTTTTAGTAGTCTTTAGGTTGGCACAAAAGACAACTTGGTTCAAAGTAGATTTACTAGTAATCTTGTAGGTTTGACAAGAGAGTCAGAGATTAAGTAATGAATTTGCAGTTTCCTTTACTTGAAGGTGAGATATAGACATAATTAGTCATCCTTTAAGTAACTGCAGTCTGCCTATATTGAACAAGTAGTGCATTCAGCAGATCTTGATTTTGAATAGGGTGAGATGATCTATTTTTGAAAAGCAATTATCAGAATGATTAAAGAAAAGAGGTATACTTCAGTAATAGACCAGTACTCAATATAGCAGATTTTATAGGACGGGTTTGCTGATGGGGTCTCAGCAGAGTTTGTGTAGGAATTGTGTGATCGTCTCATTGTGGTCAATTCTTCAATCATCAGAAGAATGTAGATAAGATTATGAAGAATAACAAAATATTAGGTCAACACAATTAAAACACATTAATTCATACTATCAGAAGAATTCAGATATGTAGATAGACATGAAGGAAAGTTTCTGAACTTGTATTTAATAATCCAAACAATTTTGAATAATTCTCATTAGGGATCAGCTGATTACAAGAACAATACAACTAGAATTTGACTAAACAGTTGTTTACAGCATAAAGATAAACAATTATTCAATTTTGAATAGAAAATTTGTTACAAAGTTTTATCCAAGATATCTAAATTCAGAGGACATGGTCAGGGGTCATTAGTCATGGAGTTTGGAATGGATCAAGTTGGCTGTGTCCGTTTTTGATCTCCTCCAACTCTGGGTGGGAGGAAGAACACGTTCACACTAAGAGGTTACTCAGGAAGAACCTCAGGGTGATAGCCGTCAATGATTTACTGCATGGACTACGAGTCCTTAGGGAAGAACACAAAAATGGACAGTAGGCATTGGCAGTTTATAATCTTTGACAACACTTCCTTAGCCACTTTATTCAGTTAACCTGAATTATCTGCATCAGCCATCGTTAGGGTGATGGCTGGTATACTTACATATGACCAGACGAGTTGTTTGAAACAACAATTTACCAGATGCTTTCCAAACATTTGATAAATCTTATCTGGGATCTTCTCTGTGATGCTCAAGTATACACGCAGAGTTACAATGGTCAGATAGGTATATGCTAAGTGGTTTTCGTAGTGATCCATCTGAAATCAATTTAGTGTATCAATAAGATTGATAACCAAATGTTAGGAATGTAGTGAGATCACTTAAGAACATAAATTAATAATCTTATATCTTACCTTTTAATATAAATGATTTTAAAGACATTCTTAAGTGTTCTGATAATCAAAGGTTTGTAGCATACAATTCATCTTTTGCCTACAAACTTTTAGGTTTACCAGACAAAACAAAAGAAAATTTCTTTTATCAAATAATTTTAAGAAGAAAGATTTGAAAATTAATAATGAATGATTTCTGGAACAAATGAGTTAATAAAATTTCTCTCAGATATTTTAACGGTGTCTTTAAAAATGATTGAAAAGAAGTTTTTCACAGTCATGAAGATTTTAGATTTTGTGAATGCATCTTTGAGAATTTTAAATCAACTCATAATGAGTAACAGAAATAAACCAAAACAACTTTGAATTAATATGAGTGAGTCATACCCAGTTGTTGAAGTGTTGACTTGATCGATTTTTAGGATTTATATTAAGTAACATTTTGAGAAAATTTTGAATCAGTGTTTAGCATCTTGTGGAATCTGTCAGCAGTTTGTGAGTTTCTTTATAGTAGAGTTTGAACGAAGGAGGGGCTCTACTTATACTCACGGAGGCTAGATTAAGGACTTACAATAATAGAGTTTTACTGTTGAATTGTCCTTTTTACATGCCTTTGCAGAATCAGGTTGTAAATGTAATGTCTTGACTGTCTCAGTAATTTTGAAAATAATTTTTCAAAGCGAAAGTATTTTGTTTTATCAAACAGACTTGTCATTTTCCAAAAGCTTTTGAGAACAGTCTTTACTTTAAACGAAGTAGTCAATCTTCGTAAAATGTGTCTCCACCTTTAATAGACTTAGGAGAGAATAAGTCATTTAAAGGTGTTACTCCTATAAGTCAGCACATATAACTGAACTTATGAAGTGTATGTTGGCAGATATAGAAGTTCATCCAACTAGGTTTTGAAAATTGTTTTAAAACCATTTTAGGTCAGCTGATGTGGAAAGTGCTGACCAGTTTTTGAAAATTGTTTACATAAAGCAAATCATACAAGCATATAGATATATCAAGATAAGCACAGTATGCCAAGACTTTATTTGTGCAGCATGTCTGATAACAGATTAAAGATCAATTCAGCAGACATGGATACAAGCATATAACAAGGCAGTTACTGACCCATTTTGTATATGCTGGTGGAGTGGTCATTCTCAAGATCTTGGACTAATCAGTAAACTTCTTAGATAATAGCGCCATAGTCTAGTAGATATTGATTGGACATTTAGTGAGTGAAGGACACAGAAAGTTATTCATAAGTGATCAGCAGTCCTTCATAAATCTGCAGTCAGGTTGATATCAGCTGATGGAGAGATATGTTGTATCTTTGAGTTTAGTCATATGAGTTTCTGCCTTAAATACTCATAGAGATTGTTAGCAACATTTATGAGCTGAAGGTAGCTCCAGAAATTCAATGATACACATGAGATATAGTAAGCACATTTAATAACATGACTTACAAATGTAATCCAATAAAATATAAAGATGGAAACCTAGATTACTTTCTCATTTTTCCTTTTGAACACGTCTGCTCATAGTAGTTGAAGAACTTGTCTGTCATTGAGCATAGGTTCATTGGGTGTACCTTTTAGGCAGAAGCTCTCCGTTGAAGAAGAACAATTTCATCATTGATGTCCTTAGACCAAGAGCTAATAATCACAGTGAATTAGAGATGACATAAGTCTGATTTCCCTTGAATTACCTTTGAAGATCTTCTGATTTCATTTTCTTTAAACCTTCATAAGAAGCTTTCTCGAAAAGGTGTTAGATTGAGACAATCGTTAGCCTTATATCAAGATGACAATTTTTCAGAAGTATATCGGTGTAATTCATCCATCAAGTATGAAATTGACACATTTGCTAGAGGATATGATATGAGTTTGAAAATGGATTATTTTTAAAAACGAACATTATCCTTAGAAAGTCAAACTCTATTTGACTACAGTACTTCGCTTCATAATATCAATTGAAAAATATATTTCTGTTATATGAAAGATTTTCCTATAGTAATCACGCAGTCATCATAATAATCTTTTCTCAACAGTTTTTGAAAACAAAATTGATTTTGATTTGTAACAGTATTTTCAAAATAGCTTCCAGGTCTCTCAGTCAAAAGTTTTTCAGAAATGAGAATTTTGAAAACAATTCTTTTTGACTATGCATCTAATCTGAGCGACTAGATCTAAACTCTCAGGTTGTCAAGCCTAGAATGAAGTTTACCGAGTACTAGGTCTGATACTAATTGTTAGGTCCATGAGGATGTGCTCAGAATATAGGCTAGAAGGGGGTGAATAACCTATATGATGTTTATTATGAATTTCATCCTATTTCAAAATTTACGTTGAGAAACATGGATGAAATGATTAACGTGAATAGGTCATCTTCCTAATTCAAGCAACACAGCCGATATAGTGGAATCAGCTGATATGCATCAGCAGACTTGAAGAATAGCTGATAGGAAGATATTGTTATACTTAGCTGGTATAGAGGAGTTTAAGCAGCGGAAGAATAAGCAGCATAAGTATAGCTGACAAGATTAAAGAAACTGTAAACAAATAGGTACAAGTTTATCATAACAGCAAGCTAAAATCTTGTATTAGATGCATCAATTACGTTCCACAACCAGATTGCATAAGATTTATATCAAAAATTACAGGAAAGATAAGTAAAGGCTGAGTGTAATAAAATATGATTTATATTAAAATTTAGCAGAGGTTTGCTCAAAGACAAACATGCTTAGTACATCAACCTAGAATCTCTATCCTAGCAATCTTCCCAGGGTAGAAGGAAAGTCAATTGGGATGCTAGGAAGACTCATAACTAGAACTCTAACCTAGCAGTTCCTAATCCCCAAGGAAGGTAGACAAGAGAAGTACTAGAGTTAGAGTAATGTGAGAAGAGAATATTAGGCATTGTTCAAATAACAAGTATTTGAACAACTGAGTGCTGAGCACTCGGCCAAGAGTGATGACAATTCATTGCACAATCGACAGCCCTTATAATGTAGTATAAGTCTGTCGATATGAATGCAATATGGATTATTGAGCTCTGGTTCTTCATCGGACATCTTCAAGCTTGATCAGTCTTCAACGACTTGCAGGATGCTTGGTCTCTTGCTGTGGATTTGAAGTGCAACAACTGAAGAGAATGAGTCTTTCGAAGGAAGAAAGAACTTAAATCAAAAACAAAGTTTTTGATCAAGTAGAAATTCTTAGCCTTTGGAATTTCTTTTTTCTCTCCCACAAAGTGTTTGTTCTAACACTTGTGTTTTTCTCACTTTTGGTGTGGTTTCAGATTGAAAGAACTAAGAATAATATCAATTACCAACACCTTCTTGTGCACACTCACTTAATGTGAGAATGAGAGTCTTTTTTATAGGCTAGAGAAGATGAAGTAGTCGTTAGAGCTTGGATGAGTTTTTGCCTGTTAACGATCTGGATCATTAATGCATCAGAGTGCATTGTTCAAACTGTTGGGCAAAGACCTTCCTTTTAAGTTTTTGTCTTGAAGTTGGTCCGTGAATCAGGCTGACAGAATAGGACTTGTCAAGCATGCTTGAGATGTAGCGCACTGTGTTTGGCCTTTTATGGAATGTAGCCTTAGAGACTAGGACCAATACATGAAAGAGGAAATGTCTTCTGAATAATAGTCAAAGCACAGACATCGATGCGTATCTTGAGCTGTCAGGAAGATCTTGTAACGAATCTATTTTGACTTGTAGCATTGAGCAACGACCGATGTTCCTCTTGTGAATAATCAGCTTCTCTGCAGTTGTCTGATGAAGAGCATGGCTGATACTGAGATCTGCCAATATAAGATTGCTGAAGTAAATATTGCTGATAAGACATGACTGGTGGAGATGTCTGCTGGTGAGACATTGCTGGTAGACATGTCAGTTGACACTTATAGAGCTAATCCATATGAAGAGTCATCTTTTCTTGATAGGACAAAGACTTGGACATGTACAAAGACTTCCTAGTCTAATGACTTACGCATTGTTTCATCAAGCTACCACACTAACCAATACGCCGCCCTTTTAGGCACTTATGCGCTGTAATGGGAACAAGAAAATCACTGTGTTGGAATATGCAAACATATGTATCAGCTGTTTCATAGGCATATTCCTAACAAAAATACCCACCAAGCCAAACGGAGCTAGAGCGAGGAAGAAGGCCACTCAGCCTACTCAGAAGGGTGCCAGTAATCTCTGGAAGATCCTTGAAACCCGCAGTGCCTCAATAATAACGGTGGCCACTCCTACCCCGACAATAAAAACTACTGAATTGGCACATGCTAAAAGCTCAGACTCCTTCTTTGGTGTAAATCATGATGAATAACCAACTGCTGCGAAGTGTGGGACAAGCTGTGTAACACCCTGGTTCTACTTACGTGTGATTTACTTACTTTATGTATGATTTACATGTTGGACTTGTTTTAGTAACATGTTAGTTGAATTATGCATTAATTTATATTTTAGTTTCATGTTTATAAGAATTGTTAGATTAATTGTGCATTGCTAATCTGATTATTATGATTCATGATGTCTATGAAATGTGTTATAAGTGTTGTGTAATCAAACCTAGGAGTGGCCAAGTGATCGGACCTAGGAAATAGAGTAAAATAGACTTGAACTACACTTTTGTACTTGGCACGACTGTGCACCCTTTCTTGGCACGGCCGTACGAGATGGACAGAAAGTTCAGATTTGGAGCTGAGATGTTGTCACGGCCGCGCGTGCATTTTTGGCACGGTCGTGCGAGGTTGGCATGACCGTGCGTGTAATTTTGGCACGGCCGTGCGAGGTCTGGCAGATTTATACTCTGTTTTCCCAAAAATTTTACATTTCACTAAAACTCAAACCATTTGTGTAGCTCTCCTTGTGCCACGTCAGCACCCACCCCAAATCAAATTTTTGGGTCACTTAAGTGAGGAGAGAGACTTCATTTCTCTCACTTTTCCCTCCTATTTTCCTCCATAGTTGTTAGAGTGTGTGTGAGAGAGTTTTGGTGAGATTAGTGTGTGTGTGTGTGTGTGTGAGAGTTCCCAAAGATCTAACCACCCGATTGACGATCTGAGACCGTCATTGTGTTGGTGTTGAGCAAGGGAGCAACTTGGGTGGCTTTGATTTCACTTTCGTTGACTTTATATTTGATTCTAGGTAAATTACTAAACCCCCTTTTCATGCTTTAAGCTTTATAGTATGCTAGTTCATCTTTGATCTTGTATGACTTGCTATGGATGTTGTTTTTGTGTACAAATCTCTAGGTTGAGATGGGTACATTATACTTGTGATATGTTTATGGGTTGAATGATGTTTGATGAGCTAGGGTTTGAATATAAATCTTTGGATTTGAACAAATAGAGAACTTGAGACGTGAAATTGGGTAATCTTGCATTTAGCATTGAAACCCTAATTTTGTGAACTTTGGCAATGACTCCGAGAAGTTAATTTTAGGGAAGATTATGACTTCCCGAGCAATATATTAAATTACTACGAGGTTTAGAGTTCAATTGATCGAGATTCTAGTCCTCCGTGTTTTAGTACTGTTAAAGTAGCGACTTGTGAATGACTCTAATGTGTTGAATAAAATTCTTACATATGTATTGAATGATGATCGGTGGTAGAATAGAATAATCTACTTGTCATTTGTCAAGTTCACTATTTTTGAACTTGATGGTTATTTGCATTAGATGAATAAGAATATCTATTTGTGCATTGTGTAAGTCCAGCTGGCGTCATTGGTTGAGTAAGGTGGGACGACCTATGGTCTTCACAAATTAACGTTTGTCATCGCTATAAGTCGCCGTACCGGAGTTTCACACACCCCTCTTCTGTTGGCCACAGTTGAGAAGTAGCCCCACTGTTGTAGCAATACGCATGGCTTTGGTTTGCTAGATTGAACTCGATGGTATTATTTGGGGACGTCGATACTACACACACGAGTATCGAGGCACATTTAGTTATTTTGTGTATTGCAGGAGCAACGCAAAGAATGGACAAAGAGATATCATATCCTTTATAATGTGGTTTATTACGAGTACTTATGTGAACATCAAAGTGCTACGTATAATGCATATGAATTGTAAATCAATGATGATGTTACATGTTTGATTGTGATATATACAAATGTATTACCATGCTACGATTTCCAGTTGAGCATTATGCCATGACATGTAATTGCATTTAGTAACTTATTGAGTTTCGACTCACCTCGTTTGCTGTTTAATTGTTTTCCTTAGATCCGAGCAAGGCAGGGAGTTCGCGGTGAGGCCAGATAGTATTACCGTTTAGCTCGTAGGTGGTCTTTTGCTTCGTAAACCCTGAAGCTCTTTTGTTATTAATGTTAGCAATTCTTTTGGTGAGGACGATTGGTTAAGTAAAGTCATGTAGACTTTACTTTGGGTAGTATTGATACATCATTTGTACTTATTATACTTTTGGGTAGTCGACACGTGTACGTCGAGCTCATATACTCCGTTTCATTTTTTTTACTCAGTTATTTTCCCAAGCGCGTTGTAGCTTGTGGTTTATGTATAGTTGTTCCGGCATGTTGTAGCCGAGGTAGTTGATGTTGTGAATGATTTTCTACAAAACATATACTTGTGTTTTATTAGTTGGGTTCCTACTGTAACATCGCCGATGATTGATTTTATTTTATCAAAGTTTTTATTATTATGGTTTTTGTGGTAAACACGGGTTGTTGCGCCACGTGCTTTTATTAATTGTCACTGTCATTTGCTTGTTGTTTTGGCGCGTCGTCCTTGGGATTTCGTATTGGAATCCGGGCTGGGGCGTCACAGTTGGTATCAGAGCGATAGTTTTGCTGTCGCTAGGATAAGTTCTTTGGCCTAGGTGGGTATGGTTTATTGTTAAGAATCTTAACGTCGAATGATGTGTGTAGGTTAAAATGGTGGAAACTAGGAACGGAGCGAGTACCAGTAGGGCTGGTGCAAATGCTGGAGAGGGTGATGAGGGAGTGGGGAATGTTAACCGTCCTCGTAATGATCCCCCTGAATAGAACCAGAATGACCGAAATGAGGAGATGACAAATATGTCCTGGAGAATGCTTGAGTTAATGAATGAAATGATACAGCGGATGAACGGAGGGGCAGGACCACAACCCGAGGTAGAAACACCACAACCGGAGGTGGAGGCACCACAACCGGAAGTGATAGTGTTAGAACCGAAGGTAAGACAAAGAAACAACACAACCACTCTTGAGAAATTCTTGAAGATGAAACCCCGAACCTTTCTGGGAGAACCTGATGCTACTAAGGCAGAACTGTGGATTGAACGCATAGTGAAGATATTTGCAGCTTTGGGTTACAATGATGGTGAGAAAGTTACCTTGGCGGTCTTCAAGTTAGAGGGAGCAGCGGAGCACTGGTGGCAAGTGCTACAAGAGAGCTGGGATTTACAGGGAGTACCCCATACTTGGCCTAATTTCTTGAGAAAGTTCAAGGCCCAGTATATTCCAGCAGTGGTTCGTGAGAAGAGAGAACGGGAGTTCTATGATCTAGAACAGGGTAACATATCTGTGGCTCAGTATTCAGCTAAGTTCACGGAGTTGGCACGTTACTGTACTCATTTGGTTCCAAATGATACTAGGAAGACGCAGAAGTTTATCAAGGGTTTGAAGACTGAATACAGGAAACAACTATTATCGTTGCAGCTTGCAGATTATCGCAGTGCCGTGGACCGAGCATATGGGATAGAGAGTGACATCGAGGAACATAAGGGAAGGATGAATGTGGGTTCCCAACAATCTTCGCAATCTCATGGGCGAGGACAAGGTTCAGGGAATAGGGGTAACTAAAACAACAATAACAACAACCGTAGAGGAAATCAGAACAGAGCACCATCTGATGGACAATCTAGACAACAATCAGGCGGGCGAGGGAATAGTTTCTCTTCTTCTCAAGGACAACGAGGTGCTCCATTGATATGTAACTACTGTGGGAGGCCTGGACATTCGGAGGAAACATGTTATAGCAAAGGTGGAAATAGGTCGGGCCAATGCTACTATTGTAAGGAGATTGGTCACATGAAGAGGGATTGCCCCAAGCTGAAGGGTAGTCAGTCGGGGAGCGTGAATCAGCCGTCTAGTGGTACGAAGAGAGATAGCGACGGTAGGCCCAAAGTTCAGGGTCGTGTCTTTGCGCTTGATCAATAAGGAGTGCCTGAGTCTACGTCCGTGATAGGAGGTAGTCTTTCTATTTTCGGTAGTAGAGCACGAGTTCTTATAGATCCTGGCTCATCGCATTCATACGTTGCATCTTATTTTGTGAAAAATATGTGTGTATTACCCCAATCATTACCTTTTGTGCTTGAGGTGTCTACCCCATTGGGGGAGCATATGTGGGCTTCGGAGGTATACCGAGCTTTTGATATATACTGATAGGTGATCACACTTTGCATGCTGATTTGGTTGTGCTACCCATACGTGATTTTGATGTGATACTTGGCATGGATTGGTTGTGTGTTTATCATGCTTTAGTAGATTGTCATAGTAAGAAAGTTACTTTTGCTATGCCGGGTGTTCCCGAGTTTGTATTTGTGGGTGATGCTGTAAAGAGTAATATACATGTTATTTCTGCTTTGAGGGCTAGAAAGTTATTATCACGTGGGTGTACGGGTTATTTGGCTTGTGTGGTTGACAAGAATATTACTACACCGAAGTTAGAGGAAGTTCTGGTAGTTTGTGAATTTCTTGATGTGTTTTCAACTGATTATGATATGCCTCCTGATGGGGAACTAGAGTTTTGTATTGAGTTATTACCAGGAACTGCTCCTATTTCTAAGGCTCCTTATAGAATGGCACCCGCAGAATTGAAAGAATTAAAAGAGCAGTTGCAGGAACTTCTTGATAGGGAATTCATTAGACCAAGTGTATCACCTTGGGGTGCACCAGTTTTATTTGTAAGGAAGAAAGATGGTACTTTGAGGTTGTGTATCGATTACAGACAGTTGAATCAGTTAACAATCAAGAACAAGTATCCTTTACCTCACATCGATGACTTATTCGATCAGTTGCAAGGATTGGTTGTGTATTCCAGGTTAGACTTGAGGAGTGGGTACCATCAATTGAAAGTTCGAGCGGAAGACATTTCTAAAACTGCTTTTCGCACGAGGTATGGGCATTATGAGTTTGTGGTTATGCCGTTTGGGTTAACAAATGCACCAGCGGTATTTATGGATTTGATGAATCATGTGTTTCATCAATATCTGGAATGTTTCATAGTTGTCTTTATTGACGATATACTTGTTTACTCTAAGTCATGGGAAGAACATGAGCATCACCTGAGGGTAGTATTATCAGTTCTTCGAGAGAAACAGTTATTTGCAAAGTTCAGCAAGTGTGCTTTCTGGTTAGAGAAAGTATCATTTTTGGGTCATGTAGTTTCGAAGGATGGGATAGCAGTTGATCCATCCAAAGTGGAAGCAGTGACAAAATGGAAAACGCCGAATACAGTTACCGAGGTTCGTAGTTTCTTGGGATTGGCGGGATACTATCGGAGATTCAGTGAGGGATTTTCCAAGATTACTACACCTCTGACGAATTTGACAAAGAAAACAACACCGTTTGTGTGGAATGAGAAATTTGAGACTAGTTTTCAAGAGTTGAAGAGACGTTTGACGACATCTCCTATTTTGACGTTGCCTAGTAGAGGTGACAACTTCGTGGTTTACAGTGATGCTTCGAAGGAAGGTTTGGGTTGTGTGCTTATGCAGAATGGGAAGGTTATTACTTATGCTTTAAAGAAATTGACAGCTTCTGAACAGAATTATCCCACTCATGATTTAGAGTTGGCTGCGATTATGTTTGCGTTGCATAAGTGGAAACATTATATCTACGGAGCAAAGTTTGAGGGCTTCACGGATCATAAGAGTTTGAGATACCTCTTCTCACAAAAAGAGTTGAACATGAGACAACGTAGGTGGATGGAGAAATTAAAAGACCATGACTGTACGATCCTTTATCATCCAGGGAAAGAGAATGTAGTAGCGGATGCATTGAGTAGAAATTGAGTAGAAAGACATACGTTTCTTGCTTAATGGTTCGAGAATGGAAGATGTTAGAGGATTTGCGAGATTGGAATCCTTTCGAGATAGAACGTGGAGTAATCTTTGCGAATATTCGAGCTACACCAGTTTTGTTCCAACAGATTAAAGAGGCTCAGGTTGGTGACCCAGGAATTGTTAAGATAATTGGTGAGTTGGGCGAGGGAAAAACACCAGACTTTGCAATGAACAGTGATGGAATTCTCATATTTCGAGGAAGAGTTTACGTTCCTTCGAATGATGTGGTTAAACGACAAGTTCTTGATGAGGCTCACAAGGCGAAGTATACTATACATCCGGGAAGTACCAAAATGTATAGGGATTTGAAGAAACAATTTTGGTGGAGTGGAATGAAACAAGAAATTGCGGAGTATGTTTCTAGATGTTTGACTTGTCAGGAGATAAAGGCCGAGCATCAGAGGCCAGCAGGTTTGTTGTAACCACTTGAGATTTCGGAATGGAAGTGGGAGCATATTACGATGGATTTTGTGACGGGGTTGCCACGTACTCGTCGAAGTTTTGATGCAGTTTGGGTTGTTCTTGATAGGTTGACAAAATTAGCACACTTTATTCCTATTCCGATAACATATTCCTTGAGTCAGTTGGCGGTAATGTATATCCAGGAGATAGTGAGGTTGCATGGGGTTCCAGTGAGTATTGTATCGGACCAAGACCCAAGGTTTACGTCAAGGTTTTGGCAGGCATTACAGGAAGCTATGGGAACGAAATTGAACTTTGGTACAGCTTTTCATCCTCAATCAGACGGACAATCGGAGAGGTTGATTCAGGTACTTGAGGATATGTTGCGTGCATGCACGGTAGACTTTGAAGGAAGTTGGGATACTTATTTACCTTTAGCGGAGTTTGCCTACAACAATAGTTTCCAAGCGAGTATTGAAATGGCACCGTACGAGGCTTTATATGGGCGGAAGTGTAGATTACCGATTTGTTGGGATGAGGTCGGTGAAGCTAAAATTTGGGGTTCGGAAATAGTATAACAGTCGGTTAAGCACAGAGTCGACAGAAACGCTACGCCGATAACCGGAGACGAGATCTTGAGTTCCAGGTAGGAGACTACGTGTTCCTTAAAGTATCTCCACGTAGGGGTACTAAGAGGTTTAGCAAGAAAGGGAAGTTATCACCGAGATACATTGGTCCGTTTGAGATTCTTGAAAAGGTGGGAACATTAGCGTATAGAATTGGATTACCGCCTTCGTTGTCA
Organism: Platycodon grandiflorus; assembly: GCA_016624345.1. NCBI lineage: Eukaryota > Viridiplantae > Streptophyta > Magnoliopsida > Asterales > Campanulaceae > Platycodon > Platycodon grandiflorus. Next base: position 41,869,598 of record CM028362.1, on the reverse strand, counting down.
GAAATTCATAATGTGTTTCACGTGTCTATTCTTCGGAAGTACATGAAGGATGACTCACATGTATTAGAGTATGAAGAGATCACTTTTGAACCCGACTTGTCATATGTCGAGCAGCCGGTAAAGATTCTTGATACTAAGGAACAAACCTTGCGAACCAAGCGGATTCCACTCGTTAAAGTACTTTGGAAGAATCACGACATTGAGGAAGCTACTTGGGAGACCGAGGTCGATATGCATGAGAAATACCCTCATCTTTTCGATCAACTTGGTAAGGAATTTAGGGACTAAATTCTTTTAAGGAGGAGAGGATGTAACACCCTGGTTCTACTTACGTGTGATTTACTTACTTTATGTATGATTTACATGTTGGACTTGTTTTAGTAACATGTTAGTTGAATTATGCTTTAATTTATATTTTAGTTTCATGTTTATAAGAATTGTTAGATTAATTGTGCATTGCTAATCTGATTATTATGATTTATGATGTCTATGAAATGTGTTATAAGTGTTGTGTAATCAAACCTAGGAGTGGCCAAGTGATCGGACCTAGGAAATAGAGTAAAATAGACTTGAACTAGACTTTTGTACTTGGCACGACCGTGCACCCTTTCTTGAAAACGGCAGTGCGAGATGGACAGAAAGTTTAGATTTGGAGCTGAGACGTTGGCACGGCCGCGCGTACATTTTTAGCAATGCCGTGCGAGGTTGGCACGGCCGTGCGAGGTCTAGCAGATTTATACTCTGTTTACTCAAAAATTTTATATTTCACTAAAACTCAAACCATTTGTGTGGCTCTCCTTGAGCCACGTCACCACCTACCCCAAATCAGTTTTTTGGGTCACTTAAGTGAGGAGAGAGACTTCATTTCTCTCACTTTTCCCTCCCATTTTCCTCCATTGTTGTTAGGGTGTTTGTGTGAGAGTTTTGGTGAGATTAGTGTGTGTGTGAATTCCCAAAGATCTAACCACCTGATTGACGATCCGAGACCGTCATTGTGTTGGTGTTGAGCAAGGGAGCAACTTGGGTGGCTTTGATTTCACTTTCATTGACTTGATATTCGATTCTAGGTAAGTTATTAAACCCCCTTTTCATGCTTTAAGCTTTATAGTATGCTAGTTCATCTTTGATCTTGTATGACTTGCTATGGATGTTGTTTTTATGTACAAATCTTTAGGTTGAGATGGGTATATTATACTTGTGATATGTTTATGGGTTGAATGATGTTTGATCAGCTAGGGTTTGAATATAAATCTTTAGATTTGAACAAGTAGAGAACTTGAGACTTGAAATTGCGTAATCTTGCATTTAGCATTGAAACCCTAATTTTGTGAAGTTTAGCAATGACTCCGAGAAGTTGATTTTAGGGAAGATTATGATTTCCCGAGAAATATATTAAATTACTACGAGGTTTAGAGTTCGATTGATCGAGATTCTAGTCCTCCGTGTTTTGGTACTGTTAAAGTAGAGACTTGTGAATGGCTCTAATGTGTTGAATAGAATTCTTACATATGTATTGAATGATGATCGGTGGTAGAATAGAATAATCTACTTGTCATTTGTCAAGTTCACTACTTTTGAACTTGATGGTTATTTGCATTAGATGAATAAGAGCATCTATTTGTGCATTGTGTAAGTCCAGCTGGCGTCATTGGTTAAGTAAGGTGGGACGACCTATGGTCTTCACAAATTAACGTTTGTCATCGCTATAAGTCATCGTACCGGAGTTTCACACACCCCTCTTCTGTTGGCCACAGTTGAGAAGTAGCCCCACTGTTGTAGCAATACGCATGGCTTTGGTTTTCTAGATTGAACTCGATGGTATTAATCGGGGACGTCGATACTACACACACGAGTATCGAGGCACATTTGGTTATTTTATGTATTGCAGGAGCAACGCAAAGAATGGACAAAGAGATATCATATCCTTTATAATGTGGTTTATTACGTGTACTTATGTGAACATCAAAGTGCTACGTGTAATGCATATGAATTGTAAATCAATGATGATGTTACATGTTTGATTGTGATATATACAAATGTATTACCATGCTACGATTTCTAGTTGAGCATTATGCCATGACATATAATTGCATTTAGTAACTTATTGAGTTTCGACTAACCCCATTTGCTATTTAATTGTTTTCCTTAGATCCGAGCCAGGCAGGGAGTTCGCCGTGAGGCCGGATAGTATTACTGTTTAGCTCGCAGGTGGTCTTTTGCTTCGTAAACCCTGGAGCTCTTTTGTTATTACTGTTAGCAATTCTTTTGGTGAGGACGATTGGTTAAGTAAAGTCATGTAGACTTTACTTTGGGTAGTATTGATACATCATTTGTACTTATTATTCTTTTGGGTAGCGAGACGTGTACGTCGAGCTCATATATTCGGTTTCATTTTTTTTACTCAGTTATTTTCCCAAGCGCGTTATAGCTTGTGGTTTATGTATAGTTGTTCCGGCATGTTATGGCCGAGGTAGTTGATGTTGTGAATTATTTTTTACAAAACTTATACTTGTGTTTTATTAGTTGGGTTCCGGCTGTAACGTCGCCGATGATTGATTTTATTTTATCAAAGTTTTTATTATTATAGTTTTTGTGGTAAGCACGGGTTGTTGCGCCACGTGCTTTTATTAATTGTCACTGTTATTTGCTTGTTGTTTTGGCGCGTCGACCTTGGGATTTCGTATTGGCGTCCGGGTCGGGGCGTCACAAGCTGAGCCTCCAATTCCACCCGTTCTCCTTTCAATTTCCCAGGCTCCATTCCCAGGTGCGACCATTCAGGGTCCACCCATCACTATAAGTAGAACACGAAAATAGAGCATGCACACAAAGAGAGGTCATTTGAGGGCTAGGGATGGCCGCATTGAGCTCAACGCCATTGAGAAAGAAAGCTGAACACGGTAAATCAGAATTGATGAGTATATGTCAAGGAGATCGGTAGATTAGGGCCAAGTAATAACAAAGTAAGTGTTAATGATGTAGAACACGTAGCTGATGTGCATTTGCACAAGATGAAAAAGAATAAGAAGTTTGGGAAGAGTATTGGAAAGTTAGGTGGTAAAGTGGCAATAGGCAGAACTAGTACTAGTTGAAATCACGAATTGGAAGAGTCTTTCGTCGGTAGGGCATAACTTTTGATCCCGGATGAACCACGGGACCCACCGCATATCAAATCAAAGCTCTCGACAAGATCTACAAGACACATGAGTTTTACCCAAGATGCGTTTGGTTTTTAGAGCAGTAACATCCTGCGATGGTGACTAACGAAGGCAACAACAACGACACCAACGCTGCAATGATGACACTTCTAAGACAGCTACAACAGATCATGAACGATGTGGTTGCTTCGAATCGGTCTGTCACAGAAGCCGTACAGAATCTGCAGATTGGTGCAAACCATAGGCATTGGGCAGGGGCTTGTGGAGCGGGGCCTGTAGGGCATGGGGTGAATCCTCCTCGTGACCCGCCGGCTAGGGATAATGATGATTCAGATTCAAATTTAGAGGGAAAAGACGAGCCTTTAGAAAGGAACGTAGAGCAGTACCTAAAAATTAAGGCTGACCTACCGTTCTTTTCAGGTGATCTGGATCTGGAGGATTTCTTGGATTGGCTTTCGGAGGTCGAAAAATATTTTGAACTTTTGGGGATTACGGAGGACAAGCAAGTGAAGTATGTCACGTATAAACTGCGGAATGATGCTTCTGCTTGGTGGGAGCAGTTGCAGAACAATAGGAGATGCCAAGGCAAGCAACCCATACGTACGTGGAGACACATGAAGGAGGCATTACGACTTCATTTCTTACTTGCCGATTATGATCAAGCCTTGTTCCAAAAATATCATGACTGCCGGCAGGATGATTGGGCTATTAACTAGTATACGAGCGAATTCCATAGGCTTTCTGCTCGCAATAATCTGAATGAGACGGAGGGGCAACAAACTGTAAGGTACGTTGGGAGCCTACACGCGGATGTGAACAATCAAATTCAACTATACACTGTTAATACAGTTGACGAAGCTATTATGCGAGCAACCAAGGTTGAAGCACAACAACAGGCTACACCATTCAAGGGTCAGTCAACTTTTCGCAGATTCGGGGAGTCATCATCGATGACGCCAAGGGGGCAATATTCAGGGTCCAAGAAACAAACATTTCAGGAGAAGACACCGACAACAACTCCAAAGGTTGGGTAAGATAAATGAGACCCTCCACGCAACAATCAGAACCAATTTCCACGGAGGACTACAGGCCAACAACCTGCTGGGGGTCGTGCAAATAACAATCCCTACACCAAAAATTTTGGTGATAAGTGTTTTCGATGCGGTCAAACGGGGCACATCTCAAGTAATTGCCCTACTCGCGGTAGGGTTAACATGGTAGAACGGGATGAGTTTGAGGAAGACGAATTTAGGGATGATGTGGAAGAATGTATAGAGGACCCTAATGGAGACGAGTTTGGGGCGACTGAAGAAGGACATGGGGCATTTGTGGTTCACAAATTAATGCTTACAACTCCAGTAGAGAGCGAGGACCCACAGCAACACAACATCTTTCGCACATGGGGAAAAGTGGCGGAGCAAGCGGTGGAACTACTTATAGACAGTGGAAGCAGCTGAAGTTAGTGAAACAGAAACACCCTACTCCCTACAACGTTGGCTGGATCAATTCTGTCGATAATGTCAAGGTAACAGAACAATCTGTTGTCTCTTTTTCTGTCAGTAGACATAAGGATGAAGTGCTTTGTGATATTGTTGATATGACTGCATGCCATCTATTGTTGGGTAGGCCGTGGCAATTTGATGTTAATGCTATGCATAAGGGTAGGGATAACCTGATTGTTTTTGTTAAGGATAAGGTGAAGTTTACTCTTTGTCCTCTAGTTGAGAGTAATCGTTCTAAGGGTAAAGGAAAGGCTATGATTTCCCTGTGCACTGACAAAGAGTTTGTTCGGGAGATTCATCATGTTCCTGTTATATTTGCTGTGGTGAATAATGGTTTTCTTGGGCTTACTGATTCGGTTCCTAAGAAGCTACGCTCGTTATTAGAGGAATTTAGTGGGGTTATGCCAAAAGAACTTCCCGAAGGGTTACCACCTCTGGGAGATATTTAGTATCACATTGATCTCGTACCAGGTGCTACACTCCCTAACCTTTCCCACTACCAAATGAGTCCTGCTGAGTATGATATTTTGAGCGAACAGGTGGAAGATTTACTGAAGAGAGGGTCCGTTTAAGATAGTATAAGCCCATGTGCAGTTCCAGCCCTCTTAGTGCCTAAGAAAGATGGGACTTGGAGAATGTGTGTTGACAGTAGGGCAATCAATAAGATCACAATGAAATGCAGGTTTCCGATCCCTCGCCTTGATGATATGCTGGATATGCTATGAGGTGCCAAGGTGTTTTAAAAAATTTATTTGAAGAGTGGGTACCATCAAGTCCGAATTAGGCCTGGTAATGAGTGGTAGACGGCCTTCAAAACAAAGGAGGGGCTTTACGAGTGGCTAGTCATGCCATTCAGATTATCAAATGCTCCGAGAACCTTCATGCGCTTTATGAACCAAGTTTTGAAACCATTCCTTGGTAAATTTGTGGTTGTTTATTTTGACGATATTCTGGTTTATAGTCGTACAGAAGAGATGCATATTGGTCATTTACGATCAGTGTTGCAGGTGCTGCAAGAGAATGAGTTGTATGTTAATCTTAAAAAATGCAGTTTTATGCTTGATAAATTGCTATTCTTGGGGTATATTATTTCTGCTGACGGCATACAGGTGGATGAGGAAAAAGTGCGAGCCATTAGGGAATGGCCTCGACCTAAATGTGTGAGCGAAGTATGCAGTTTCCATGGCCTTGCCACCTTCTATCGGCGATTCATCAAAAATTTCAGTACCATCATAGCACCGATCACAGAATGTTTGAAGAAGGGGAAATTTCAGTGGGGTGAAGAAGCTGACATTAGCTTTGCAATGATAAAGGATAAGTTGACCAATGCGCCGATTTTAGTTCTGCCTGATTTTAGCAAGCCTTTCGAACTAGAGATGGATGCATCTGTTGTTGGGATTGGTGCTGTTCTGATTCAAGAGCGGTGACCAGTGGCTTTTATGAGCAAAAACTTGGGGGAAGCAAGGCAGAAGTGGACAACGTATGAAATTGAGTTTTATGCAGTGGTGCAGGCTATCAAGCATTGGGAGCAGTACTTGTTTCAGCGAGATTCTGTCCTTCACACTGATCATGAGGCTTTGAAGTATATGAATGGGCAGAAAGCACTTAACCGTATGCATGCTCAGTGGGTGGCTTATTTGCACCAGTTTACTTTTGTCATTCAATACAAAAGTGGCAAGCACAACAAGGTGGCGAATGCCCTGAGTCGTCGGGCAAATCTGTTGGTGACTATGCAGAATGTTATTGTGGGGTTCGACTGCTTGAAGGAGTTGTATGCTGCAGATGAAGACTTTGCAGAAGAGTGTACTAAGTGCACTGGTAGTAATCCCATGGGACCTTTTATGATTCAGGAAGGGTTCTTGTTCTTTAAGGACCGACTATGTATTCCAAAGGGCTCGATGCGAGAAAGTTTAATTTCAGAATTGCATCGGGGTGGTCACTGTGGCAGAGATAAGACAGTTGAATTGGTGGCACAGTGATACTATTGGCCACAACTGAATCGAGATACCTACAAGTTCGTGCAAAAGTGCATTGTATGTTAGACTAATAAGGGATAATCGCAGAATACAAGGTTATACCGCGCCACGCGTCCGCCCGGCCCAGCTACCCTGACCCGCTGTTTCCCTTCCTGGAGCTCCACCCGGCCCATTTTTGCCTTTTCAGCCCACCTTCTCTCTCATTCCGCCCCATATCCACCTCCTTGACCCGTTAACCTCCACCAAACGGGCTGCCCCGTCTCCCAGCCAGCCCAGCTCCTATTTCCTCCCCTTTTTAGCCCTAAACCTTTGGGATTATTCCCATTCTGCCCCTCAGCTTGCTTTGCACTCTTTACTCCCCATTTTTAACCTCCCAGGGCAGTCCCAAACGAAGGAAGCCCCCATTTTTAGGGCAAGAACACAAGAACACAAACTATTTCTCCCCCTTTCTCCACCTTTCCAACCAAATTAAATGCCTTCATTCTAAGAGGTTGGAGCATCAAGTCAAGGCCAAGGAAGCATTTCCAAGACTTTGCAACCATGGATTTCGACATTAATCGGTTTAATTTCTCCTATTTTTATCTCAAGATTAATGTTGTATTTTCTTGGAATCTTTGTCTTGTAAATGTGGAATTGGTGATGAGCTAATTATATTTATGGATTGTGATTATTTTCTATGTTGAATGTGATGTTTTAATTTAATCTCTCTCTCTATTTAGTATACAATCATGCTAGGTTACTATTTTTTGGGCTTAATGCTTTTAATTGATTTAACCATTAATTAATCGATTTGAGAAATGTTTTGGATCCGCGAGAGCTACCTTACATTTCGGACCTAGCAATTTAGTAGTTGGTGTTTTGTGACACACACCGATAGCCTTTGACTACGGGCATGATTTGTAGAAAAATAGAGAGAATATCTCTCTACAAAGTATTACCCATTATCTTGGTTATTATTGTGTGTTCTTAATGCTTTTAATGGAGTCGTGAACCATTAGATGATCACTAGAATTGTAGGGTAAGATGCGAGAGCCCGTCCTATAATTCTGAAAATCACAATAATTGTCTCTGTGACGCCAGACCGAGAGGTAACGAGCGTTCTTAGATCCTCATGGGGTGCTTGATCGATAATGCGGCTACTCTTTCCTTGCTATAAGATGCGAGAGCCCGTAGCGAATATTATCAACGTGCGCCCGACTACCAAGACTTGAGTTAAAGAAAAGTAGAGAGAGGATTAAATTAGACATTAGCTAGACTAGAAATATCACAATCCTATCATTTTAACCTTGATTTGATGTTGCCGCCATATCATTGTTGCTGCGTTAATTTAATTTACATTCTTGCTTTCTTTTTCTTTATTTTCTTTTTATTTTCAATTCTCATTTTCGTTAGCTTAGATAAAGTTAGGTGTGCCCAATTTTAATACTTAGGATCTATTTCTAGCACTATCTCTGTGGGATCGATACTTGTGCTTGCACACTTTATTACTTGATACGATCGGGTATTCTTGCCTGAGTTGCATTTTATGCACATCATTGTTCCACTCAAATAGCCCTCATTAGCATTTTTAAGGAGTAAAGTTAACTTTAAGGATTAAAATCCCTTAAAGAGTTTAAAATTTAATGTACTAGGGTAAATTTGGAAGCTCAACTAACTTTTCAAACAAGACACTTTTAAGTAGAATTCTCAAACTAGAAAGGTGGACTCTTTGAGTGAAACTGAGAAAGTCTCTCCTACCGTCTAAATGTTATGTGTGATTACAACTGAAGTCATACCTTACCTGACTATATGCAAAAGAAGTTTCATGCCTTCCATTCACGGGCTTCGATGGGAACGGAAACATTGCTCATACATTTTTGTCTTGCCAAGGTGATCATGGCTTTTTGAGCAGACAAAAATTCATTAAATTAAAACAGTCACCCAAACTTACCATTATGGGGAAGAACGAAAATATAAAATGAAGAGTTCGTCTTTCCACAAGAGGGCCTATTCGTGGATAGTTTTAAGAATTTGCAGCAAGGCACAAATATAAACACCTCGAAATTTTGTTCAAAATATAATATTACAAACGAGAAAAAATTTATCTTCTATATTGAGCAGCTTGCAGATTTCTAAAGTAATTAAAGTGTTCCATATGACATCAAAGTTACGAGTAGGGAAATTCTATCTTGAAAGTGATGTCTTTTGCCGCTATCAGTCCAGTAAGCCATCTCCTAAACTTGTTTCCAAATCAAAGCCACCAGCAAAGAGCTCCTTCCCTGCTTCCGATTCTTGCATAAGAGCACCAAACTTGGCTTTAAAAGCATCTCGTCGTGCCGTTGATGCCTCCAGCTTTGCCCTAGCCATTTCAAAAGCAGCCCTAGCTAGTTCAAAAGCAGCAGCATCTTCCGTCTTCTCTCTCTCCAACGTAGCTAACTCTGTAAGTGCTGAAACCACCTTCTGTTCTTTCATCACTAAGATTGCTCTCTGATAGCCTTTCTCGAGCCAAGCTGTATCTAAACCACTGGTCTCCAAGTCATCTAGAGAATCTTTAATAAATGCCAACTCCTCCAAAGATATGGTAAGTGCATTACTTTGACGAAGAATTTGGAGGGAGAGGATGGCTGATTCTATAACGTCAGTATTCATCTTGGCCAACTTCAAACGAAGACCAGAGAGAAAGTTGGGTTTGGCTGTCAGTATTTCCTCGAATGTTGTCTTCAATTTGGCTTCAACATATACGCCTTGGATCGAATTCTACTTCTTTTCCGGTCATCATCCCAACTCGAAAAGACATATCAAATAACTCTTTGTCGTTTTTGGTTGCACTGGAGAATCACTGGAGTGAAGAGACTGTTCCATAGATGCCGAGGGAACAAATTCAATGAGAGGGGGCAATGTAACACTTCCCAAATCAGGGCTTGATGAATTAGCTAACTTTTCATTATTATTGTCTGATACTAGTGGAGAATGAGATACAACATCTGGGGTCAATGAAGCATTGGGGGAAGACGAACCTGGGTGTCTTTTTTCCCCGGTGGAGATGGATTTGTTGGAGAAACAGTTTGTGAACACTCTCATAATGAAGTTTTCTATTGGCCGCCCCTCTGTGCATGCTATTCGAGATCATATTTCAAAACACTGGAGATTAACAGGCTCGTTTATTGTTGGTCTTTTGGACCCAAGGCATGTTATGATTCATCTTGCTTCGGAAGAGGACATGATTAGGGCTCTATCGAAGGAATCCCGAATGATTGAAACATGTATGTTTCGTCTTTTTCGTTGGTCTCGTGATTTTGAGTTCAAGAAAGATAGCCCTTACGTGGCGGTTTGGATTAGATTGAATCACTTGCCATTACCTTTCTTTAATCCAGCAAGTTTGCGTCGTATTGGAAATTCTGTGGGGAAATTTTTACGTGCAGACGATCGTACGCTAAACTTATCTCATCCCATGTTTGCTAGAATCTGCGTTGAGGTTGATGTCTCTTTGATCTTACCTTCGAGAATCTGGATAGGGACGAGTAAAGAGAGTGGCTTTTGGCAGTCTATTGAATTTGAAGGGAATATATCCTATTGTGATGGCTGTGGATTGTTGGGTCATGTCGAAGATGATTGTAGGAAGAAGAAACGGGTTTTACCCAAGGTCAATCTGTCCAGAAAATCAGATTCGAAGAAAGAGGATATCAAAGATGGACAATCGAATAGTATTCTTAAGGGTCCAACTGAGATGGGGAAAGAGAAACTTATTTCTACAAAACAATGGATCCCTATAGGCGCTGCCAGTAGATTTGATGCTGAGTTGAAAGAGGATCGTGATAAACCGTCTGGTTCTATAAGGGCAAGGCTGGTTGTCCCCCTCTTGTTTTTATCTTTTGATATTAATAAAACTCTGCAGGGTGCCGTCCCTGTTTCTTAAAAAAAAAAAAAAAAAAAAAAAAAAGATGAAACCGATAAGGGCATTAAGGCTTTCATCGGTGTGCCCTGTCCCTGTGAATATAAAGACAGAGGTCAGAGTATTCCTTACCAAAAAAAAAAAAGCAAAGAACATATCACAACTCAATCAGAGATGGCCACTGAAATTTGTAACTGCTCAAGTGGAGTGATACTGCTACTGCCACAATCATCCTCAAATTCAATGATGACATTGTAAGTCAGTATATATGGGCAGCAGAATGCTAAAGTTCTTAAAGGCAAATGGGCAGTAGAATGCTAAAATTCTGAGGATGCTATTAAGCAAGCTGGTATCTCCTACTTTCAGTCTCAACTGACTAATGATGGCTTTGGTGATGACTCTCTTCTCGATGTTATTCCATCTCTGGTTACTGATGGTTGGAACTCTAAGCTTATTGCTCCTCCTGATATGGAGGAACTCAAAGTTACTGTTTTTGCTATGAGTGGAGATAGTGCGTCTGGCCCTGATGGCTTTTCTGGTAAATTTTTCTCTTCCTGCTGGGATATCATTAGCCATGATTTACTGCTTGCCATCCTAGAATTCTTCGCTGGATTCTCTATGCCCAGATCTTGGACTAGTACTTTAATTGCTCTCATCCCTAAAGTTGACCACCCCAATTCTTTCAAGGATTTTCGGCCGATTAGTCTTTGCAATTTCTGTAATAAAGTTATCTCTAAGCTTTTGGCCTCTCGGTTGGCAAAGATTCTTCCCCATATCATCTCTCCGAACCAAAGTGCTTTCACCAAGTGTCGAGACATTCATGATAACATTCTCCTTGCCCAGGAGCTTATGGGTTATTTGAAAAAAAAGGTGACGGGCTCTAACGTTATTATTAAGCTTGATATGGCTAAAGCTTTTGACAGGGCCTCTTGGTTATTTTTGATAAAAGTGCTCCGCCGATTTGGTTTCCATGAGGTGTTCATTGACTTTGTTTGGCGCATCATTTCCGAGAATTGGTTTTCTATTCTCTTTAATGGCGCACCTGTGGGTTTCTTCTCTTCTTCTAGGGGTCTTCACCAAGGTGACCCGTTATCTCCAAGTCCTTTTATTATTGTAGCGGAAGTTTTGAGTAGGAGTCTCATTAATCTTCATCTTGGCGACCCTTCGACGGTCTTCTCTACATCTAGTGGTTGCCCCTATTATTTCTCATCTTTCTTTTGCGGATGATGTCATTATTTTCTGTAATGGGCACTCGAGATCTCTTCAGAAGCATGTTCAATTACTCTCAAATTATGTGAAATCTTCAGGTCAGCTTGTTAATGGTTCTAAAAGTAGTTTTTTCACTGACCCTTCGTTAGATACTTCTCGGATAAATGTTATAGCTTCTATCCTGGGCTATCGCACTGGGAATCTTCCTATCATCTATTTGGGTTGCCCTTTGTATTTGGGTCGTAAAAAGAAGAACTACTTCGATTCTGTTGTTGCTAAGTTGAGAGATCGTATTGGTACTTGGATGGGAGGTTTTCTATCTCATTCGGGCAGGCTTATTCTTATCAAACACGTTCTTCACTCTATGACTTCATATCTCATTGCGGCCTTGGACCCTCCGATGTCTGTTCTTAATTCTATAGATAAGTTATTTGCCAACTTCTTTTGGGGTTCTGTTGAAGGAAAGCAAAAGGCTCACTGGATTTCTTGGGCTTCCTGCTGCCACCCGACTAGTGAGGGTGGGATTGGTGTTCCTTCTATATCATCTTTGGTTCAAGCTTACGGCATTAAGCTTTGGTGGCGATTTCGTACCCAAAAGAGTTTATGGGTGGATTTTTTGCGTACTCGATATTGCTTATCTAATCATCCAGTGGTGGCAAATTGTCAGGGGTCTCATGTTTGGCTCCGTCTTCTTAAAGCTCGCACTATTGCGGAACCTTTTATTCGTTGGAATATTCGACGAGGTGACTGTTCTCTCCGGCATGATAAATGGCTTCCGATGTTCCCTGTTTTGGCCAAGGAAGACGATCAACTTACTGCTGCTAAGGATTTGTTCCAGTCAGTTTCTTCCCTCTCTCCGCTAGCAATCTCTTCGCTTCTCCCTGGCGCAGAAGAAGATAACTGACCTGCAAATTCAGCTTGTTGACAAGGACGATCTTCCTTGCTGGGCGGCTACTGTTTCTGGAAAATTCTCTATTAAATCTGCTTTTGACATCTCCCGTAATGCTAGTCCCAATCTCCTGTCTTCTAAATATGTTTGGAATCGCAGCATTCCGCGGAATATTAGTATTTTCATGTGGCGTGTGCTCCTCTCTCGGCTTCCTATAGATGAAGCTATCTCTAAGCATGGAGTGTCCATTGCATCGAAGTGTTATTGCTGTCCTTCACAACCTGCGGCCGAATCCTTTCATCACGTCTTCTTATCTAGTGGCTTGGCTTACTCAGTTTGGCAGCATTTCCATTCTTATTTTGGGCTCAACAACTCTCCAATCTCGGTCCAGCAGCATTGTATGTTTTGGTGGTCTCAAACGGGTTCTTTGCTGTTCACCATTATCCCTTCCGTGGTCCTTTGGCATCTTTGGAAAGCTCGAAATAAAGCCGTCTTTGAGGGAGTGCAATCTACATCTCGTGGCATCATTATTGCTATCCACAATGAGATTAACATTATTCTTAAAGCTGGAAATTTTCATGCGGTAGATTGGTCAAGACCCTACTTAAAGATTTGCCGGCCAAAAAGGGTCTCCATTCAAGCTGTTACTTGGTTAAAACCTCCGCAGGGCTTAGTCAAGCTAAATACGGATGGAGGTAGTAGAGATAATCCTGGGATTGGTGGAGGAGGGGGTGTTATTCGGGACTCTGAAGGTCGTTTCATTTATGGCTTCTCTTCTTATTACGGGATTTGTTCTAACTCTGTTGCTGAGATTCGAGCCCTTTTCCAAGGTGTTCGTTGGCTTATCTCTCAAGGCTTTCACAATTCCATTGTGGAGATTGACTCAGCTTTTCTCTTCGGTTGCGTATCTAAAGGTCATTCTCCTCCCTGGAATGCCTTTTATTACATTAGTGCTATTATTTCTATGCAAAGGCTTGCGAATATTGCTATGGACTCTAAATTGGATTCTGTCTATACCACGCTTAATCATCTCCCAATTTCTGCTAAAGGTGCTATTCGGATGGATCCTAGAGGTGTTGCTCAAATTCGAATTTCTTAGATAATTATTTTCTGCCTTTTGATATGTATTTCTCTTTCGAGGTCAGGCTCCTTTGTCCTCCCATTTATAAGGGCCAGGTTGGTTGTCCCCCTCAAGTTTGTACTTTTATTTTTATTTAATAAAATCTAGCAAGGTGCCGCCCCTGTTTCCCTAAAAAAAAAAAAAAAAAAAGAAAAAAAAGATACTCTTATATTGGATCCACTTGCTTTGCATAGAACTGAGAAGATAATTTGACGAGTGATGTGCGACGACTAAATGCAAAGGCTACAGGTCCAAAGTGCAAAGCCATTTGACCAAGTACTCTGTGGCGTCTACCGCTCTAGTTGCGTCCTACCATCGTAATCAATGATTAACTTATTTACGGATGGACAAAAAGCAAATGGTAGGAGATGAGAAGAGATATTCATCAGCAATACCTTGGGAACAATACCTTCCCCAGGAACATCATCTTCTTCCATATCACTATTCATTTGATTGACCCTGTTTCTGTAAAGAGCAGAGCAAAATGAACCAAACCAAACTAAACAAACAATACATGAAGGTTTTGTTTTACTTTCCATGCTGAAATCAGAAATAACCATAAGAATATTATACATAGAAACATGAGATACCTCTCATTCAAGTGTCGAACGGTCTCATTAAGATCACCCTTCCAAACAAGGTCATCATCATCAGCACGGTGACGGTCAGAATCATCATCAGAGTTGTCATCATCATCAGCACGTTCACGGTCACGATCAGAATCATCATCAGAGTTGTCATCATCATTAGCACGGTGAGACAGTTTTACTCCATGAAGCTTCTCTGCAGTCACATGCCCGCAACAGAAAGTATTCATTTCAAGGCAGTTAACGATGACCACTTTCCCTAGTGATGGGAACTCAAATGCCTGCTGGTGACTGGAGCAGAAAGATGAGAGCTTCTCCAAATCTTTAAGTATTACTTCACTCAAGGAATGGAACACAATTTCCTTCATGCTACAGTCCTCATTTATTTTAATTACTTCTTTCATGGACTCGCATCCCTCAACATTCAAGCTTTGAAGATTCACAAGCATGTGGGCCATAGAAGATGAGATTAGATAACCCAAGCTGTGACAATATTGCAGTTTCAATGATATAAGGTTTTGAAAAGCATGAATTCCTTGGGGAATTTGCCCACATAAATGCTCCAGCTTTGGTAATCCACGCAGGTAAACAGATTTCAGCCCACCGAGTAGTGTGAGAACATGATCAGCATTCTCTCCCATCCCATTTATAGAGTGTAAGTGTAGCCTCTCAAAATCAAACACTGTTTCTAATGAATCACACCATTTTATAGTCACATTTTCAAGATTTTGTAGCCAATCATCAATAAGCATTCCGCCTCCCACTATCTGTTTTACTTGGTCCATACCTCGACAATACAACTTCTTCAAGCTAGGTAACATAACCTGCCAAGTCGATCAATACCTTTATTAGTGGATACATACATACATACATGCAATATTCATTAGTGTATTCATATATCATAAAAACTCAAAGCTGTGGAAAAACATAATAAATGTCCTCTTGATTGTGGATTCAAAATTTATTTTAGAAGTAATTTAGTTTATTCTTGCAATTACACTTTTGGCTATTAATCTTGAAAACATACATGCCCAAGACCAAGAGATGTGCGCTTAACCAAAAAATTTAAAAGAAAGAGATGTTAATTAAGGAGTTTAATTTGTAAAACCAAAAAATTAAGGAGCCGCCCGCATATGACATATGTATGTTAATTAAGGAGCCGCAACCGCAAGCAATAATAATAGAGAACGAATTGAAAGAAAGAGAAAGCGATCGACGGTACTACTGAAAAAATGAATGTGAACTGCTTTGATCCCTTTAAATAAGATATAGGAAAGAGAAGTTTAGGAAAGAGAAAGCAACTGCTTAAAGTTGGTCCTATTTGGATTATGTGAGTTTCTTAAGAGAGACAAAGAAACGAGAGAGAAAGTTTAGACCAATGAGCTCTAAATAACCCATCCCACTTCTCTTAACTAGAGGTTGAGTGTTCAAGATCACTGCAGACGACACCCTGCACTAAAATTGTCGGGTGATCAAGCCGAGGCACCGTTGTTGTTCAAGCCTTACCAAAGGCCCATTTAGATCGCCACTTCTCTTAAGAGGTTGAGTATTCAAGCCCTACACAATAGCCACCCTGGTACGCGAAGAGGTCGGGTGTTTGATCAATTTGTTCTAGCCACACCAAAAAGGCATCATAGAGTCATTGTAGCCTTTCAAGGCATTAAATAATAATAATAAAGGTTGGGGTAAGGTCTATGTCCCCTCCAACCTTTTAAAAAAAAAAAAAAAAGAGAGAGAAAGTTTAGGAAAGAGAGTATCGTTTAAGCTATAGGATTGATTCATGTCAATTTAACTACACTGGCAAACACCAAATCAATAGGGTTATGAACTTAATTATGGTATGATACCTTATACATATTTTAATCAAAGTATTTCAAATATTTTCTTATTTTACTTGATACAAAAAAATTTTTTGATAGTACAATGAAGTGTGTGGAGTGAGTTTTTTTTTTTTAATTTTTAATAAGCTAATTGAATATTTTGATTTTGCTTAATAGCCGGTATAAGGACTCAATTGTCTATATATATATATATATATATATATATATATAGAGAGAGAGAGAGAGAGAGAGAAACGACACTATTTTTCTTAATTTTGGGACAAACCAAAGAAATTACTAATATATTCTAGTTTTAAATTTTTATTTTTGAAATGGAGGGAGTATATAAAGTTTGAAAAGTCAAAGTTATATATTTTTGGGATAAATACGGAGTATGTAAAAGGAGAAACGTAGCAATAGATTGAAAAATTCGTGCCGGTCACTGGTGTAGAAAGATTGAAAAGTCAAAGTCAAAGTTTTTTTTTTTTTTTAAATGGAGGGAATAGATAAATTTCGAAAAGTCAAAGTTAAAAGAAGGGGTATACAAGATATATATTTTTGGGATAAATTCAAATCCATCAGTCCAATTATATTGTCTTAGTTTCTTTTTTTGTCCGTCCCAAAATAATTATTTTGTTTAAAAGTTTACATTTTAGAACAATATTTTTACCAATTTACCCTTATTTTTCGTCATACTTTAACTATGAGTCACATGAACATTAAAAAAAACTACACACTATATTAAAATTAATAATCAAGTTAATTATTTTTTTTTATTTTATATGTCAGGTCAAACAAGATGATAATTTAGAGACAAAGAGAGTACGTAAAAGGAGAAGGAGAAACGTACCAATGGATTGAAAAATTCCTGTTGGTCACTGGAGCAGAAGGACGAGAGATTTTTCAAATCTCCGAGTGTTACCTCTCTTAAGGAAGGGAACACAATTTTCTTCGCACCACCACAATCCTCATTGATCATTTTAATTACTTCTTTCATGAACTTACATTTCCTAACAATCAAGCTTTGAAGATTCACAAGCATGTGGGCCATAGAAGATGAGATTGGGTAACCCAAGCTGTCACAATTGTACACTTGCAGTGATACAAGGTTTTGAAAAGCATGAATTCCTTAAGGAATTTGCCTACATAAATGCTCCAGCTTTGGTAATCCACGCAGGTAAACAGATTTCAGCCCATCGAGTAGTGTGAGAACATGATCAGCATTCTCTCCAATCCCATTTATAGAGTGTAAGTGTAGCCTCTCAAAATCAAACACTATTTCTAATGAATCACACCATTGTACATCTACCTTTTCAAGATTTTGTAGCCAATCATCATCAGATGCAGCAATAAGCATTCCGCCTCCCACTGTCTGTTTTAGTTGGTGCATACTACGACAATACAACTCCTTCAAGCTAGGTAATATAACCTGCCAAGTCGATCAATACCATTATTAGTGGATACATACGTACATACATACATACATACATACATGCATTGATAAAGAATTTTTAATAAGAGCATTAAAAATTCAAAAGATTAACGATTACAAGAGATATTAAAAAAATTCAAAGTCTTGTTTTTTTTTTTTCTCAAGAATTTGGTGTTTGTAAATTAAGAGGTATCTATTTTGAGTATGAAAGTTAAGTTGATGATCATAATAACAAAAATGGAAGTTATGTAAGTCAGATTTTTATTAAAGCTTCTGCTTGATCGAGGACCTGCAATTTTTTATTTTTTAGATTTCAGACTTTCCTCCCCTTTATTTATCTTTACTTTTCTTCAATTTCCCTATCAGTATAAAGTCCATAAAAAATCTCAAAATTAAAAAAAAAAATAAAAAAAAAGAAAGAAAAGAGACGAACCACAAAGCCAAATCAAATCAATATTTCCAAAGTACAATTGCCAACGTTTGTAAAATGATTAGCTTAATGACTAAATCGAAATAGAATTTTTTTTAAAAAAAAATTATAGTGACCATGATCTCGTAGGAAGAGGAATGATTTAGAAAGGGAAAGCAACCCTCATCGTATTATAGATAACAATAATTGTGAATAAAAATTTAAAAAAAAAAAAAAAACTTCGAAAATCACATTAACAAAGAATGAAGTAAACAATCATTGCTTAGTATGAGACAATCACTAAACTGGAGAATTAGTACTATTTTCAAAAAGGAAGATTAAAATAAAAAAGAGAGATTATTTATGAAAAAAAAAAAAAAAAAACTTTGGAATATATGTAATATGTGATAGAGAGAGTATGTAAAAGGAGAAACGTACCAATGGATTGATAAAAAATTCCTGCTGGTCACCGGAGCAGAATGATGACAGATTTTCCAAACCGTCAAGTCTTACCTCTATTAAGGAAGGGAGCACAATTTTCTTCACGCCGCCACAATCCTCATTATTGATCATTTTAATTACTTCTTTCATGGACTTACATTCCGTAACGCTCATTCTTTGAAGATTTACAAGCATGTGGGCCATAGGAGATGAGATTAAATAACCCAAGCTATCACATTTGTACACATGCAGTGATGTAAGGTTTTGAAAAGCATGAATTCCTTGGGGAATTTGCCTACATAAATGCTCCAGCTTTGGTAATGTAGCCAGGTAAACATATTTTAGCCCACCGAGTAGTGTGAGAACATGATCAGCATTCTCTCCCATCCCATTTATAGAGTGTAACTGTAGCCTCTCAAAATCAAACACTGTTTCTAATGAATCACACTCAGAAACACTCACATCTTCAAGATTTTGTAGCCAATTATCATCAGATGCAGCAATAAGCATTCCGCCTCCCACTATCTGTTTTAGTTGGTGCATACAAAAACACCTCAAGTACTTCAAGCTAGGTAACATAACCTGCCAAGTCGATCAATACCATTATTAGTGGATACATACGTACATACATACATACATGCATTGATAAAGAATTTTTAATAAGAGCATTAAAAATTCAAAGTTTTAATGCTCTTATTGAAGAAGAGCTTTACCTAACTAACTCAAAGTTTTGTAATTTTTAATAAGTATTGTTTTTAAAATTCATATTTTTTACTTAGTCAATACCTAAAAAAATAAAAAAAAAATTCAAAAATAAAAATTAAGTGGTGTTACTTTTGAAGGTATCTATATATTTGTGATCAAAAGATTAACGATTACAAGAGATATTAAAAAAATTCAAAGTCTTGTTTTTTTTTTTTTCCTCAAGAATTTGGTGTTTGTAAATTAAGAGGTATCTATTTTGAGTATGAAAGTTAAGTTGATGATCATAATAACAAAAATGGAAGTTAAGTAAGTCAGATTTTTATTTATTAAAGCTTCTGCTTGATCGAGGACGTCCTTGCAATTTTTTATATTTTGGATTTCAGACTTTCCTCCCCTTTATTTATCTTTACTTTTCTTCATTTTCCCTATCAGTATAAAGTCCATAAAAAATCTCAAAATTAAAAAAAAAATTAAAAAAAGAAAGAAAAGAAACGAACCACAAAGCCAAATCAAATCAATATTTCCAAAGTACAATTGCCAATGTTTGTAAAATGATTAGCTTAATGACAAAATCGAAATAGAATTTTTTTTTTAAAAAAAATTATAGTGACCATGATCTCGTAGGAAGAGGAATGATTTAGAAAGGGAAAGCAACCCTCGTCGTATTATAGATAACGATAATTGTGAATAATTTTTTTTTTTTTTTAAAAACTTCGAAAATCATATTAACAAAGAATGAAGTAAAAAATCATTGCTTAGTATGAGACAATCACTAAACTGGAGAATTAGTACTATTTTCAAAAAGGAAGATTAAAATAAAAAAAGAGAGATTATTTATGTATAAAAGTGCACTAAATTTATTAGTATCTTTAAATATGAGACTATTTTTTTTAAGACAAACCAAAGAGGAAATATATATATATATATATATATATATTTTGGATCGGTGGGAGTATATAAACTTCAAAAAGTCAAAGTTAAAAGAAGGGGTACGAAATATTTTGGGGTTAACTAGTATGGAAATGGAGAAACGTACCAATGGATTGAAAAGAGATTGTTGTACATGCCATCATCAAGTTCAAAA
This sequence comes from Platycodon grandiflorus, assembly GCA_016624345.1. Lineage (NCBI taxonomy): Eukaryota > Viridiplantae > Streptophyta > Magnoliopsida > Asterales > Campanulaceae > Platycodon > Platycodon grandiflorus. Next base: position 41,849,398 of record CM028362.1, on the reverse strand, counting down.
TTGTAGAAGACACCAAGTTTAGGCGATTCCCAAAGGCGCAACATTTCTAGCTTCGGAAACTGAATCGTGAAATCATTGGGGGGTTCTTTTCTAATTTCTGCTCCTCTGCTTGTAGTAGTTGTTCCTGCAGATTCTCCCTTTGAGACAATTCCCTCCAACATCAGACATTTCTTAACCACTAGTTCTTGGAGCTGCACGAGGCATTTAGCTGCTGAGTTCGGAAAGACACTCTTTATTGCCAGACAATTGACAATTACAACCTCTCTAAGGTTGACTAAGCACGGAGGGTTTGTGGGACCTGCCCATAAGTGTTTCATCACGGGCATGTCATCCAAACTTAGAACCCGTAGTTCGGTCAATGATCCCTCAGGAATAGTGTATTCAAGTTGTTTACACCTCATCAATTTTAATTTTTTCAGGCTCACAAACTTTTCGAGTATTATAAGAGGATCAATCCAATCATCTAAATCATTTAATTGAAGATCCAGAGTACTCATTGCAATGAACTTAATATTGGCTCCTGAAACCCACTTCATTCCAACTAAATTTCCCCATTTAATGGTTTTCTGGACTACTGGGCACCAACGAGACCTTTGAAAGGGATAGTATTCATCACTATCTCTGAACAAACCAAAAAAAAAGCTTTTCAGCTTCTCAAACCTAAAGCGTTGCAAATCTAACAAATCCCTGGGGTCCACCGAGATCTGTAAAGTTGTCAAGTTAGACAAGGAGTCCAACTCTGTGATACTTCCATGGCTTTTTTCCCCGTTACGATTTTTTTGATTATCATTGTGAGCTGCTCCCAATAAGATAAAATTCCCCATGTACAACACCTCTAGCTTATTCAATCCTGCCAAGATACCGCTTGGGATTAGACCTTCTCCTTCCGCACACCTCAAGTCCAACAACTTGAGATTTCTAAGCTGACGTATTTGACTTGGGAATGACGAAATTTTAGAGTTCCAAAAGCTCAGAATTTCCAATCTCGATAGGCTTCCAATTGTCGACGTGATCTCTTCACTTAAGGACTTGCCTTCAAGAGACAACATTCGTAGGTTTGCTAGGACCTGAAGTGGAGGTGGCTGATCGTACTTGCCTCCTCTAATATTTTCAAAAACTCTTAGTTCTTCCATCCGCTGAAGAAAGCTTATATCTAGGAGGTCGCCGTCAAGAGGTGCATTCATTAAAAGCTTGAGCTTTGAATAATTGACTTTGCTAGTTCCAATATCATAACCACCATCTGTATCTTTCGCCATAATGTGCATATACACTTTGTCCTTCACTTCTGAGACAATCGACAAGCATACGTCTCTTACAACGTCATGCATTTTAACTTTCTCACATTCCAAGTCTTTCTCCTCTTCATCTACATCAACTCCCTGGAGTAAAAAGCAACTCCTTAGGTGCTCGATTACTGCGTAAGTTCTGTTTCGTGCATCTTCCACTTTATCAACATTTTTAAATAACTCTAGGGCCAGACAATATATGGACAACTTTTCCACTTCAATCTCAGCATCCTCTGGATGTTGACAGCAAATCAAAAGTAATGGCTGGGCTTCCGGTAGTTCCTTTTCCAAAAAGTCGTAACTCAACTTTAGGCTCAAGTACACCTCTTTGCTCATCCCATGAATACTTGTTACGAAGCTTTGTCTTAGTTGCCTACGAGCATCCTCCCACGCTTCCCTCCTTTTGTTGGATAGTGCTTTTGCAAGAGTTAAGAGAGCAATCGGTAGACCTCCACATTCATCCGCAACTTCTTTTGCAATCTCCTCTAGTTTTTCCCTCTCCACGCAATCTCCTGTTGTTTTTTTGAACATATGCCAAGCTTCTTCTTTGGACAACACTCCTACTGGTATAGTCTTTTGAGCTCCCATGTTAGTACACACACTTTGAATTCTTGATGCTAGAACAACTTTGCATCTGGCGCGGCCATTTCCGACATCCTCTAGTTTGATTTCACTCCAAACATCATCTAGGACTACCAGAATTCTGCTGCCGTTGGTTAGCCTTTTATGAAGCAAATCAGCTCGTGCGATAATATTTTCCACATCCTTAATACTGGTCAAACCCAAAGATGCCCGCAAGATCACTTTGAATCTTAGACATGTTTATATCTTGGGACACTGTGGTCATGGCAACCTCATCAAATAGCTTTTGGGTTCTTGCCCTTTCACGAACTTCATGCAAAATTGTCGTTTTCCCAATGCCGCCTAAACCGCATATTCCAATAATGTTGATCCTGTCATCTGTCAAAGCCTCCATAACTTTATCCATAATTTTTGTTCTAGTTTTGAAATCCTTAGAAGCAACATTAGAAGATGATCCAGGTAGCATCCCCGCTGGATGAGGACGGTTTGTTGCACCTCGTTTTGGGGCTTGGTTATCTAGCTCTTGGATCTCCGCAACCAGCTTTGTAGATTTTCTGCTCAGCACGTATCGGGTCTTTAGATTCAGGCACCACCCTTTTAATTGATCTTTGGCTTTCAAAACTTCTTTTGCAGCCATGGTCAGCGCTTCGACATCTTTCAGCCACCCAGCACCAGACACTGTTATTTCTTCGTTGTTTTGGCTTTGTGCTTTGAAAAAACTGTCAACATCATCTCTAGATTTTTCCAGTTGCGTAACTTTTTTCTCCAAATTCTTGATGTTGCTTTTGTAGAAGAATAGATATCCAAACTGACGACCAATGACATCCACAGTGGACGTTATCAATTTCTCAGCAATTACGCTCAAAATAGCATTTGCACTATCCCCAGCCATGTTGGCACTTCTTCCTCTTCTCCTTTTCTGAATATAGATGAAAACATGTAAGTTACTTGTTATTAGTTCAAACAAAAACAGAGAAGAGAAGCTTCCCCAGGGGGGAAGTCACCTACCTCTTTCTTAGTTAACGGATCAAAGCTCTACAATTACAAATTTGACTTCAATCTTACCAACCGAGAAACAACAATCAGATTTCTTGATATCCAACACATCAAATAGAAAGAAATTACAAAATACAGAAAATTCCTTCTCTGTGTGCATAAAACAACAATTAGATTTCTTATGACTGCGAGTTGATTAATTTTCGGTTCGTCAATTGAAAAGTTGCTCGTATTTTTGTCATCCACCATTAACATATTACTTTTCTTCATCCGTTAATGGTGTTCAATTGGTTGATTGACCTTGTTTCTGTTTTATGAACGGTTCTTTTGTTGTTTCTTGAACTGGGTTTAAACAAAATCTAATAAATTTCATGTTTTATAGCTATTAAACTTTTGCTATGTAGTATCAATTTTGTAATAAAATTAAGTTTGGTTATGAGATTCATCTTAAGACGAATCATATATTCTTCATCCGTTAATGGTGTTCAATTCGTCTATTTTGCTTTCTTGCACATTCTCTTTTGTGGTGAATAATAATACTACCACTCTTGAGGTTTTGACTGGTTCTAACTACAAGGGATGGAAGCAAGATACTAAATTTCCCCTTTAAATTGTAGATATTGATTTGACTTTACGTGAGGATAAACCATTGTTCTAAAAATCGCTAGGCGCTAAAGCAGAGCCTAGCGCCTAGGGGCCTAGTCGAGGCCTAGAAATTGAGGCATAATTACACCATAGGTCCATATCATACCTGCTGCAACAATAGTATATAACAAAATAGACCAAATAAACTAAAAGTAATGATCACATTATAAAGTTAAAAATTAAAATCAAATTCAATATCATTTTAAAGTGGAGGGGCGAAGGATAATACTTTAATGACTTGAGAGGGGGAGGGAAATACTTTAATAATTTGAGGGGAACACTTAATAACTTGAATAACCCTTATCATTTTGAAAACCCTAAAGGCTAAAAGTCTAAAACAAACATGCTCCCTCTGTCTCTGTCTCTGTCTCTCTCTCTCTCTCTCTCACGGACGGCAGCCTCTCCCTCTCACAGACGTCAACCTCTCTCTCTACTCTAACCAGCAAATCTATCTCTCTCACTCTTTTTCTCTCTTTCTCTCTCACTCTCTCACGCATTCTCCCTCTCTCTCATCGGCGGCGCACACCAGTACACAGCTCACCGGTGTTCTCCCTTTCTCTCACCTGCGGTGCTTCGTCTCTCACGCCTCAGTAAACTCTCAAATTCTATCTCGCTCTCCATCCTTCTATCTCGTTGCTTGAGATGAGAATCATGAGAGTTGAGATGGACCGATAGAATTAGAGACGAAGACGAGAAGAGAGAAGAGAGAAATTGATCGAGATTTCACAGTCATTTTGACTTTTGAACCCTAATTGAATGGGCGTTAGGCGGCGCCTAGGAGGACTAGTCGCGCCTAGGCCACCAAGGCGGCGATTTTTCATGGTGGTATTTTTTGTCCAATTTGGCCCTAGTCGCGGCGTTTGGGGGGCGCCTAGCCCGATTTTTAGAACACTGGGATAAACCTGTTGAGCTCATTAATGAGAGCACTTCGAGGCAAAGTAATTCTTTGCCAGATTGGATACGTCTAATTGCTTAAGCCTTATTGCCATAAAGATGTCCATCTTTTAGCACTTGATAAATGGACTGCCACTAGAGAACATAGAATGACCTTACAACTATGAACTACGACAATACTAGCGGTGTTAAGGACTACGACATCCTAAAAATGGTTCATATTTATTCCAAGTTTAAGGCCCCTAATATCGAGTTTAGTTAGATCAAAATAGCCTATAATACTTTCAGTCAAATCTGGAATGTTAATGATTTTATCACCAAATGTGTTCCTAAGTAAGATACAAAAGCTTTAGAGAAAGGAGAGTGAGATTGTTTTGCTAATTTCCGAGCCTAAGCCTAAGCCTAACCCTCGGTCTAGTAAGAATTTTGGGAGTTCTTACAAGTCCTAGTAAAGATCAAGATTACCAAAAGGGAGATAACAGTAAGATGCGAAATGTAAGAGGTCCTAATTAAAGCTTTCATCAAGAAAAAGCCCAAGTGGAGATTTTGCAACAAAAACAGTTATAAGCAATTTGAGTGACCAAACCACTAAATTACTTAAGGAGAACACATCCTTAAATGTATTATATTTTAGAAAAGTCTACTATACAAAGACTAAATGCAGTACAATCCCCTATGGTTTGACCAAATTCCGCTGCCACCCCTTCTGTTGAATTCGTTAGGTTTTTCATTAATCCGAGGGAAGTATAGTAAATTCAATCACTAAACAGATTAAATGGAAAGAAGAAAAAAAAAGAATCCAGAAGATTCATTTTCACGCACACATAATATGCAAAGCAGACCCTTCCCTTGTCCCTCTCCCAAGTCCCTTCCTCTCTCCCACTCTCTATTCCACCAAGTTTGGAATTAGTAGAGGAAGATTGTAAAGAGAAAATCAATATTTTTTTCAAATTAAAAGAGAAAGTAGAAATAAATCATTGACACAGATAATTGTGAAGATAAGTGATTTATTTCTGCACTTCCTTCACTTTTGTCTTCATATCTATCAAAACTACATGAATCATACAACACCCAGTTGTTGGGTGTTAATTTATTGATGTTGTCAATTGTGTAAGCAACATTGTTAGATTTACAACTAGTTCTACCAGTATCACTATGGTAACAACTCTTGCTTAAAAATGCACATGCACCTCCCATTCACTTTCCCATGAATGCAAAGTTGTTACCATAGCTAATAACCCAAAAATAAATAATAATAGGGTTAATGACACCACTAGTCCCTTGACTATGGACTTATCCACAATTAGTCCATTAAAAAAATTTTGCATTGGTTTTGTCCCTAACACTTCAAATTGTCACATCAGTAGTCCTTTTGATGGGTGCCGTTAGAAAATTTTCGTTAAGTCAAAATGTGCCTTGCACATGCCATTTTTTAAGGGTATTATGGTAAATCTCTAGTAAATAATTAAACAATAAAAAAATCATTGCCCTTGTACCTTCCTTCTTCCTCTCTCCTCCCACCATCAACGCCGCCATTGCCACCCCCCACCACCACTTCGTTGTCGTTCGCCACCATACTACCACCACCACTGCCATTCCACCACCAACGCCACCCCACTATTGTTGTTGTTCGCCCCCATACCACCACCACCTTTACTTGCACCATTGTCAATTTACGGCCATTGCCATGATGATTTTGCCTTTATCTTAAAAATGGATACTAGAATAGGAAAAAAAAAAACACTCAAATTTCTTCCATGAAAACTCAAGAAATCACTCAATCAGGCATTATTTCAAACCCAAATCACAAACTTCTAGATCTAGGCTTTCTATCAGCCCAATTAGAAATAAGAGCAAATCGAATCGAAGATCGAACGGTGTTTAGGGATTTACATATTCTTGGCAATTTTGACAATGCTTCAATATACTAGTAGTACTTTTGACTGTTACTTCAATTAAGCTTTTCATGATTTGATTCTTGTTGCGGAATTGGGGTCTGGCAGTAACACTTTGCTTTTGATCTTCTGAGTCAATATTTTGGGGTTTCCGACAGTCAGCTTGTTTAAAGTTAGATTTCTGTTTTTGATTTCTTGATTTTGGTATATGCTTGCTGAATTCACAAGTTCTTTATTGAGTTTTTTTGGGTTTGATTCAAATTTCTTTTAGCCAAATTTGAAACTGAGATATCAAAGTTGCTCACTTCATATATCTGTCATTACATGTAATTTTCTTGATTATCAGACATAATTTTGACCCAAATTGTCTCAGATTTGGTTTGGTCAACTCAACTCCTTTCCCCAGTTGGTTTATCCCAATTTTTATTCTATTGTTTAATTATTTACTAAGGATTTACCATAATACCTTTGAAAAATGGCATGTGCAATGCACATGATTCACTTAACATAAATTTTCTAATGGCATCCATCAAAAGGACTGCTCGTGTGACAATTTGAAATGTTAGGGAGAAAAACGATGTGATTTTAAAGGACTAATCGTGGATAAGTCCATAGTCAAGGGACTAGTGGTGTCATTATTCCATAATAATAATAACAATAATTTTAAGAAAAATTTAATATTTAATGTTAATATTATAACTTATTGGACTGACTTTCGGCCTAATTTTCTTTGGGTATAAAATATGTTTCTATGTATTTGAATTGGGCTCTCATTAGAATTGTTAGGTTCTAGGCACAAAAAAAAAGAAGATGAAATAGTAAAAATAAACAAATAATAAAAATCATAGTAATGATACTGGTAGCTGTTCATGCAGCAATTAAGAGGGGTAAAATAGGTATTTAACTCAAAGTTAACGGTTGAACTAACGTCCATCAAAAAAATGGGCTCACTTGCAAGAAAACGATAGTACAGTGGCCCAAATAACATTTTTGAAGTTGTGGTGGCCGGATTGTAACTTTGTGGATAGTTGGGTGACCCAAATATGGGTTTTGCCTTACATTTAATAAGTACTCCGACACACTTTTCATTCCAAAATTTTTGTTTATTTCAGAATGAAAAGACAGGTTGAACCTACCTTTAATGTGATAGCACAAAGATCGATGAATAGTGGTTCACCACATTTGACTTGCACGACATCAGAACATTTAATGCAATGTCAAATGTTTCCATCGGTAAGAATTCTAGCTTTGCCTATATAAAGCCGAAAGAACATTGAAAAACAACAACAAGATTACAAGAAGCATTCAAGAGTTCAAATATTCATAACACTTCAAGAATTCTCTGAAACTTCTCCATTAAAGCGCATTTACTTAGATCATTTATTTCTTATTTCATTCTTTGTACTTGCCTTTACAGTTCAATCATTGTATTGAATCCCTCCCAACTACATAGTTGAAGGATCATTGATTGTAAAACACGAGATTGATTTGTTCATTTGAACATTCAATCTTCATATCTCACTGGTCCTTATTGTATACAGATCCATTAGTGATCACTTAGATTATTAATATTAGTGCACTTCAAAATCTAAGTTTGACCAATTTGGTAGTGGATGTATCAGTTTTCATACTGTGAACCACTCTACATACTGTGTTCATTTATTGCTGAATTTTCTTGACCAAACTGACCAAAGATTTAAGCATTCTCATATTACTTAAAGCTTTAGTCAGCCAAGAACACAATCTGTAATGCCTTGAGACTTTAAATGTTCAATGTGTTTATTTAATTGCATTGTTAACATGATTTCATGTGTATTAGTATGCTTGAATTATGACTTAATCATTCATATTTGTGTTACATAACATTCTAGACTTGATACATGTGATCTTGGGTGAGTTTTGGTGTGTTTTAAACTTTGTTGGAGGTTAGAATCATGTTAGGATTGATTGGAAACATTTTGGAAACATTTTAGAACATTTTTAAACTCCCAGGTCGCGCCCTAGCGCACCCCAGGCGCGCCCTAGCGGGCAACTCCCAGTACTTTTGAGAAAAAAATTAGAAAATCAGATAAATTTGTTCAGCCGGAGCGAGCCCTAGTGCGCGTACGGACAATAATTTTATTTATTTTTTATTTTGTTGGCTTCTTGACTTGGACCCTAGGCTGAACTTGTTGCACGTTTGTTTGACCTTTTGACCAGCCTAATACTCTCCCTAAAACTCTAAGGAGACTTCAAACACTCCCATTACTTCATTTTGTCATCCATGGAAGCTTGAGAGTAAGTGTGGGAGATAAAGGTGAGATTAGTGTGTGTGAGCCACTTCTTCATCATCCAACCATCCAAACTTTGATCCAAGACCACCAAAGTGTTTCTAAGGACTAGGAGACCTCATTACAAGGCCTTGATTGTGAATTTGTTGGTTTGATTGTCAAATTCCAAGTAAGTTACTAATCCCCTTTGTATGCTTAGAAACCATTGCATATTTGTTCGTAATTATACATGCATGACTTGTATACTTGGTATTTTCATGTTTATATGATATGTTGAAGTGTATAACATGTTCATGTGTTTAATGTTGGGTTTGGATGATGTTGCATGTTGAAATTAAGTGCTCAACCAAGGAATTAAACTAAAGAACATGTTAGAGACTTTAAATGGGAAATTTTGCATATAGCAATTATACCCAAATTTTGAGAAGTGTAGTAATGACTCTAAGAAGTTGATTTTAAGCAAGAGTATCAATTACCGAACAACATGTTAAAATCCCACGAAATTTAGAGTTCGTTTGATATGAGTTTTGGTCCTCCGAGTAAACGATACTGGTAAATTAGAGACTTGTAATTTTAGCTCCAAAGTGGTTGTTTAAGTGCATAAACAATATGTTGGATGTTGATTCTTGGTAGAATAATATAATCTACATGATATGTATCAAGTTCACTACTTTTAAACTTGATGGTTATTTGCATAAGATGAGTATTATACCAACTTGTGCATTGCATTGAGTCCAGCTGGCATTTGTGTTTTTTTGTCAAGTTGGGACGACCTATAGTCTTTACAAATCAATATCTGTGATCGCTATAAGTCGTCGTACCGGAGTTCACATAGCCCTCCTCTCTTGGCCACAGTTGAGAACTAGCCCACTGTTGTATCAATACGCATGACTTTGGTTTGCTAGTTGAACTCGATAGGTTTATCGGGGACATCGATACTATGTACCCGGGTATCGAGGACACTTAGTTATTTTGTGTATTGTAGGAGCAACACAAAGATGGAGAAAAGGAAATGATATCATTTATAACGTGGTTTATTTGTGAGCACTTATGCGTATATCAAGGTGCTATGTGAGATATGTGATTTGTATATCAATGATGATGATATATGTTCTGTTGTGGTATATAGATGCTATTACCATGTTATGTTTATCACTTGAGCATTATGCCATGTCATGTAGTTGCATTTAGTAACTTATTGAGTTTCGACTCACCCCGTTTGTTGTTTATATGTTTTTCCTTAAATCCGAGCCAGTCCAGAAGTTCGCGGTGAGGACGGAAAGATTTGGGTTTAGCTTGAAGGTTGTCTTTTGGTTTAGTAGTATTTTTTTTGGTGAGGACGATGGTTATGTAAAGTTATGTAAACTTTACTTGGGTACTATTTGGTTGTTTTGTAGACCATATATTCTTTTGGTAGCCGACATATGTATGTCGTGCTTGTGTATATTTACTAGTTGTTAATTCAGTTTCTTTTCCCGAGCATGTTGTAGCTCGTGGTTTATATTTTCTTCGGCATGTTGTGGCCGTAGAGGTTGTTAATGTTGTTAGTTGTTTCACAAGTCTTAGACTTGGTTTTGTTAGTTGGGTTCCGGCTGTAGTGTCGCCGAAGACTTGTTTATTATTATCGCAGATTTTATTAGTTGTGTTTTAGTGTAAGTACGGGTGGTTACGCCACGTGCTTTTCTTGTTGGTTGTGTCATTGTGTTGTTTTGGCGACTCGACCTTGGGGTTTCGTATAGAGATCCAGGTCGGGGCGTCACAGTTGGTATCAAACCAATAGTTTTGCTGTCGTCGGGATATGTTCCATAGCCTCTGTGGGTATGGTTTTATTGTTGAGATATTAACATCGAGTGTTGTGTGTAGGTTAAAAATGGTGGAGACTAGACACGGAGCAAGTACGAGTAGAGTTGGTACGAGTGCTGGGGGAAATGAGGAGAATGTTAACAGGCGACGAAATGTTCCTCCTGAACCGAACCCGAACAATCAGAATGAGGCTCTTGTGAACATGTATGGAAGGATGATAGAAATGATGAACGAAATGACTCAACGAATTAATGGAGGAGCAGCACCTCAACCGGAAGTAGGGGTTTCACAACCGGAAGTTAACCTGAGGTGAGGCACAGAAATAACACCACTACCCTTGAACGATTCATGAAAATGAAACCATAGACTTTTCAGGGAGAACCGGATGCCACTAAGGCAGAGTTATGGATTAAGCACCTAATAAAGATTTTTACAGCTTTGGGTTGCAATGATGATAAAAAAGTTACCATAGCTGTGTTTAAACTGGAGGGCGCGACAGAACATTGGTGGCAAGTGTTACAGGGAAGCTGGGATTTGCAGGGAGAACCTTACAGTTGGCCCAACTTCTTGAGAGAGTTTAAAGCACATTATGTTCCAGAGGTGGTTCGTGAAAGAAGAGAACGGGAATTCTACGATTTGGAGCAAGGAAGTATATCGGTAGCACAGTATTCGGCCAAGTTCATAGAATTGACTTGTTACTGTAGTCACTTAGTCCCTACTGAAGCAAGGAAGGCACATAAATTTGTCAAAGGCTTGAAGACGGAGTACAGGAAACATTTGCTATCTTTGCAACTTGCAGACTATAGGAGTGCAGTGGATCAGGCTTATGAGATTGAAGGTGATATAGAGGAACATAGAGGGAGAGGTAGTGTGCAGTCAGTGCAGCAGTCCTCGCAATCTTTTGGTCGTGGATAGGGTTCAAACAACAGAAGTAATAATAATAATAACTATTGCAGGGGGAATTAGAGTAGACCATAGTATAATAAGCAAGTCAGCCAACAACCAAGTGGGTGGGGTAATAATACCACTTCTACTCAGGATTAGCGAAGTGTTTCATCTGTTTGTAACTATTGCTCAAGGTATGGACATACAGAGAATAATTGTTTGAGTAAGCTAGGGTACAAACCAGGGCAATGTTACAATTGTGGGGAAGCCGGTCATGTGAAGAGAGATTGTCCTAAACTGAGGGGTAGTCAGCCAGGAAGTGCCAGTCAGCAATCGAGTGGCACGAAGAGAGATAGCGACGGTAGGCCTAAGGTTCAGGGTCGTGTGTTCGCGCTTGATCAGCGATGAGTGTCGGAGTCTATGTTTGTGATTGGAGGTAGTGTTTCTATCTTTGGTAATAGAGCACGAGTTCTTATAGACCTTGGCTCATCACATTTATATGTTGCATCTCATTTTGTGAACAACTTGCGTGTGTTGCCCCAGTCGTTGTCATTTGTGCTTGAGGTGTCTACCTCGTTGGGGGAGCATATGTTAGCTTCGGATGTGTACCGAGCTTGTGATATACTAGTAGGTGATCACACTTTGCATGCTGATTTGGTTGTGTTACCCATACGTGATTTTGATGTGATACTTGGCATGGATTGGTTATGTGCTTATCATGCTATAGTAGATTGTCATAGGAAGAAAGTTATTTTTTCTATGCCTGGTGTACCTAAATTTGTATTTGTGGGTGATATTGTTAAGAGTGATATACATGTTATTTATGCTTTGAAAGCTAGGAAGTTATTATCGCATAGTTGTGTGAGTTATTTGGCATGTGTGCTACACCAAAGTTAGAAGAAGTTCCAATGGTTTGTGATTTCTTATCATTTTGTCCATTAGTCTTCAACTCGCTATTGATGGCGGTTTCCTTGGTGAATATTTTGGTAAAGCCTTGTTGTAAGATATGTATTCACCGTAGATGTCCAACCTATGAATTCGCGGTCGAATTCTTTTATGGGGGAGAGGATGTAATACCCCGATCCTATTTCTTTCCTAGTTCACCAGTGTGTTTGGTCAATTCGAGTGTTGTTTCGTGTGATTAACTTTGGGTATATTTGAGTCTTGAGTTCTTTGTCATTCGTGCATAAATACGGGATGATTAGGTTGAGCTTTGAGTGTGTTTTGACCTTAAGATAGATAAAGATACACACAAAAGCATGGATACATGCTTAAACCCGAAATTTTGTCCATCCGAATAGTCTGTAGTAATTTGGCCATAACTTTTTCTAGAAAACTCGGATTTGCAAACCGTTTGATTTTGTGTAAACTAGACTCAAAGAGCTTTCCAACCATATCTTATTCACAATTTTTGGACTTGTGGATCATCCTAGAAATGTCTTTAAAATTGACTGAAAAATCAAAAATGTGACAGCTTTGACTCGGTTTTAAGTGAGTTGACCTTTTGACTCAATTTTCATTGGCTGAGATTTATGGACGTCCATTGACTCTTTGACCAGACATAATAAGTTACCTTGACTCCATTAGAGGCCCAAGAACACCTTCATTTGTTCATCTTCAACCTTAGAGCTTAGAGAGAGGAGAGAGTTCTAGAGTGAGAAAGTGTCATAGTTTGCTCATTTGAAGTCCAAATCACGATCCGTCTTCACCATTGTGGAGCTATGGACTAGAGGAACACTTTCCATGGATTGCATGTTGATTTTCATGGTTTAATTTCGATGAAGGTAAGTAACTATGATGTTTTGTATGTTTATGAGTTGAATTGGGAGAGTAAAACATGTAGGTTGTGTTAGATGATGATCCTTGTGTTGATCTATTGGAAGATGTGTTAGTTACTCCTAATGATATTTTGTTGATTTAAGTTACTGATTTAAGTTAAAAATGTAATGGGGGAAAGACATGATGATTTTTGAAAGCCAAATGCTTAGTTCTTGAATTAAAATTTGTCACTGTTTTACGGCATGTTGTCAAATTTACTGGGGAAAATCCGTCAATGGGAATTATCTGAATTTTTGATATGTTTTACATTTATATGTTGTGTAGCATTCTGTAAATTTTCATAAATTTTAGAGGTCGGAAAGTATCTCGTTTAGGTCTCGTATTATCGATACGCAGAATGGACTGTTGCTGGAAATTATGGTTTGTAGTTGAATCTTTATGTGGTTGCATGTTGATGAATATAAGTCCAAATGGACTGATTTAAAATGGTAAATTGTAATTTAGAATGTCTAGTTTCTGGTTATATAAGATTCATAATATTTGGACATGCGTAGAATATTTGGTGAGATGTTGGTTACAAGTTAGAACGAAAAACACATGAATTTCAAGATAGTTGCAGTCCCTGTTTTGGGCTATTTTCGTGAAAAGTCTGGTACTAATCCACTATTGAGAATGTTCTGAATTTTGGATATGTTATTCTTATATATGTTAGGTTGTTCTCTATAAATTTTCATAAATTTTAGAGGTCGGAAAGTACCTCGTTTAGGTTGTGTTTTATCGCTGCGCCAAGTAAACTGTTGCTGGAAATTCTGGATATTAGATCTAATTTTAAGTGACTGATTCTTGATGATTACAAGTCCAAATGAGGTAATTCAAAGTGGTAAATTATAGTTCCAGATGTCTAGTTTCTAAATATGGAATAATTGTAATATTTTAACTTTTGTAGAATATTTGGTGAATTTAACGGTACTGTTGCGCAGTACCAAATACGTATTATTGTTGTTAGTCTCCAAGAATTAGAGACTCGTCAATGTGTAATTGTTGCTATTATTAAACCTTGAGTATTGGTAACTCGTTAGAATTGTGTTAGTTGTTACTCGTGATTAATTGGCGAGATTTCTATGGGTGGAAGATACACCAAATATAGGGTATTAGGATTGGTGTAGTTATTTAGGGACGATACTGCGGTTCGTCCCAATGTTTCGAAAATTGGTATTGACTCTAGTTGAGTCGACATGAGATAGTAAATTTATTTTTTTAAAACTATACGGCCTATATACTAGTCGTGACTGACTCTTGCGGAGTTGCATAGGATGTATTAAACAAACGTCGAATCTTGTAGTTAATTTATTAATGTGTAGAATTGACTCTACGGAGTTGATTATTGTGTAGTATAATTCACTACGGGTTGTTATTTAGTCTCCTACGATATTGGATGACGTATTGTGAAAGTGATTATTCGTAAGAACTTGACTTTAGTTAATTCAATCATACATGAGATGACATACCGTGATTATCGTTCCAATTCGGACGAAGTGACTTGTAATGAGTCGTGATATATATAGTACACGACGATAGTGTTATGTGATAGTTTATGCTATACATGAGATAAAGTGTATTGAGTGATTATAGGATATTGTAGAGATCCTAAGTTAAGTTGCACAATAGGCCTACTTTGCCTATTGTCTTACTTTGGTTATATGTTCAGTGATTATGGACATTGTGTGAGTGTTCTAGTATGTGATAGGACAATCATCCTACTTTGATGATTGATTGTGTGTATAATGTTTACTAGCACACTTTGTTGATTTGTTGTTGTAGGCTTATTGTGACCTACTTGAAACATTTGTATTGTTATTGAATGTGGTTGTTGTGGTATGCTCCCTACATTGGAGTATGACCGTTTATTTTAAATGTCGAGTAAACGTCTACTTGTGCATTTAGTTAAGTCCATGGCATTTGTGTCGGCGGTGTATTGACGCTCGATTATTGCGGGAGCCGGGGCTACGTAATAGTTGAAGGCCAATACATCGGGCCTCGCCCTACCGTTGGCCACGGTAGGGGTATAGCGCCATGTGTTGTACGGAATAAACGCAAACTTGGTAAGCTATATCCATGGTTGATTCTTGGGTTGTAGGGACCAAGATCACACGTCGACGTGGATACAGAAAATGGTTCACACAGTTTCATGTTGTTTATTGTTCTTAGTTCGAGCACGTCAACAACGGCTTTGAATTCTTGATTTGGTTTATTGATCGAGCACGTCAACAACGGCTTCGATATTTGGTATTATATTGGTTGGTTGGTTGGAACTATTGGTTTGGTCGGAGGTGTACCTCGACGCCGTATCCCTTTAAATGTGTTTACTTACCGCTCTTATGTGTTTCTTATACAAGCGAATGATGGTCATAATTTCCAACTGGTATGGGACGGTTGGCGATTGTTGAGCCTCTCGTTAGTATACGGTTGGTTGCCCTAATGTGTTACTACATGTTTATTTTCCTGTTATATTGTTGTGCATAATACCATGCCATATAGTCACATGTAATAACTTGTCGATTAATGATTAAGTTAAAATTATTACCAAGATTAGTGCATTTAGAGTCTTGGTTTACTATTGCATTTATACTCATAGCACCCAATACATTATAGTATCTTAAGGAGTCTTTTAGACTCACCCAACAACCTCCTTAGTTTGCAGGTTAAGTTCCAGCGCAGCGAGCCTTGAAGCTTGGAGTTAGCAAGATGTATTTATATTGTCATTTTCTTCTTATTTCTTGTATTGTGAGATTGTGAGGTTCACTAAGTTATGTAAACTTAGTCTATGGATAGAAATAGTTGTATTCTTTAGATTTGTATTTTGGTACCGACTTGTGTAGTCGTGCCGGTTGTTGTACTATATTATTTTGGATTTCTGACTCGTGGTATTTTAGTATTATTGTTTCTCCGGATCGTGTATTTAGCCGTCGAGGTTTTAATTATTGGGTTTATCTTTAGTGTTGTTCTCCGGCGTATGTTTTGGCCGTTGAGATTTATTTAGTTGTAGTTGTTGTTCGAGTTTTTGAAACTCACATTTTAACTTGTATTCCGCTGCATAGTTTTAGTTTTGAGCTTTTGTGACTCGCTCTCTTCGGTTGTTCTTGTTGGTTTGGCGCACCGAGTTGGGGTTCAACATCGAACCCCGGACTCGGGTCGTCACAGTAACGCTATCGTACCCAATCGATTAGTGGTAAGTTTTGACTGGATGCTGGGTTTGGTCAATTAAAGTAGGGAAACATAAGATTTGTCACGGCTATCCTGATAAGTCTTTTGTTGAATGCTTGAATTGCAAGATTATATTTTGTTAGCCTATGATCAATAATGTAATTGAATGTCAAGACCCTTGAATTGGAATTTTCTCATGTTGTTATTTCTTAAATTTTATTATTTGCCTAGCAATTGAAATCTTTTATTTTATAATTTTTTTTGTTTAGTTAGGTGTTGATAAGAATTTAGTTCTTAGATTAATCAAATCAAAAACCCCCCATATTTTTTTTTCCTTTTTTTTATTTGTCATACTCGAAAGAAATTATTCCCGTTTTCTTTATTCTTTCCTCAGTCCACACCACAGTCAAGCAAGCCCTAATTCTTTACGCACGGCAGTCCACTTTCTGTCTCACTTCACCCTCCACCCCAGTCCAGCGCGCTCACACTTCACCCTCCACCCCAGTCCACTTTCTGTCTCAAGCCCTACCACCACAATACATCCCAGGTCGCCGGCATCCCCCCATTCTTCATCACCGCTCGCAGCTCTACCCAAGGCGAGCCCCAACTGTTTGATTCCAGTGTCATCGCAGTCCAAGCCAACCGTCGATCATCACTCTCGCTAGGCATATTCCTGGGACGTCCAAATGATCGATTCCAGCGCACCTCTCAATCCCTCCTCCACGGTATTGTTTTTCAGGGAAGTTTTTTTTTTACTTTTGTTTTTTCTTTTTCTTTATTTATTTTGTTTAATTTGTAATTCCCTTCTTGCTAACTTGTGATTGTCAACATTGAGGACAATGTAGGTACTATGTGTGGGGGTGGGGATTAGAGACCTTTAAGTGGTTAAAAAGAAAATTTTCCAAAATTGCTATGCATGATTGAGTGTGATGACTTGATAGGAGTAGGTGTGATTGATTATTTTTCCCCATTCTACAAAATGATGTGTCTCATTAATCTTAATGATGGAAAGAATGACAATGTGCAAGATTCGATACACAATGAACTTTTTATGTGAGATTTTGGGCCCAAAGAGCAATATATCAATCATTTGTGCTCTATTTCTTTGTTGTGTGTGATCAAGCATGTTGTGTTCATTCTAGAACTTGCTTTGTTATGCATTTTGAGACCACACTAATGGATTCATGCATTGAAGTGATGAGGGCAATTAGGTTTAGCCTTTGTTGGCCTTTCTTGATTTGACCTACCTTTACATTGTCCCCTAGTTAACCCATTTGAGCTTGTGACCTTTCTCTTGTGCTAAGATGTATATAAGCCTAATTCCCCTTCTTGTTTGTTCCATCCATCTTGTTGAACCCTTCTTGTCAAGAAGTGTGAGAATGAAATGCATATGTCAAGATTGGATTTGTTTTTTTAATCGGAAAAAAATTGGGATTTGAGAGAAAGAAAAAAAAAAGGGGGGGGGGGCAGTGTAAGGCCCCGACCCTACTTCCTTTCCTTTTCGCGCGCAGTCACTTCTTACCGGCTTAGGAACCTTTGGAATACAAGTTAGAACCTTTAACCTTTGACATATAATAAATATATCATGCTTGCTAAAGTGTGACGTGTTAAGTTGGGGCCCTTGGGGGTTGATTCACGAGAGCGTAGTCATGTTTGATAAGCATGACATTTTAGTCTTCCTTGCGGTTGTTCCGGATTGGATCAACGTTCAATCACGCCGTAGTTTCGTACTCGTTTGAGACCATCTTTGATACCATATCGTGTGTGTACACATATGTACATCACTCATTGTGTCAAGCCTTACCTTGGTTTAGACTCACTCTCGAATGGCAAGCATGTTAGTCTTGTCGTTAATCCGTAAGTTGAGTTGTTTGAGCGATGTTTCGCGTGGTTATCTTCGTGCACCAATGCGGGGAAATTTGGTTGAGTTTTGAGAGTGTTTTGAACTTGATTGGGGGTTAGGATTATTTAGGAATACTTAGTATATATTTTGTTGTGACCATAAGATAGAAAGTGATTCACTCAAAAGCATGGATGCATGCTTAAACTCGGAATTCTGTTCATCCAAACAGTCTGTATTATTTTGATCATAGATTTGTGTAGAAAACTCGGATTGGCAAACCGTTTAATTCTGTGTAAACTAGACTCAAAGAGCTTTCCAACGATACCTTACTCGCAATTTTTCGATTTTTGGATCATCCTAGGCGTGTCTTTGAAGTTGACTGAAAATCAGGCCAGTGACCTGCGCCCTAGCGCGCCAACGCGCGCCCTAGCGCGACTGTACGGACAGTTTTGTGTAATTTTTGGGTTTTGTTGACTTGTTTTGGTTTTTATGACTTTGACTCAACCTAGAACGTGCCAAAGACTTGTTGACCAGCCTGATTAGCCTCTTTAGACCATGGAGTGACTTTAACTTACTACCATTTTCATCTCTTTCCATCCATGGAAGCTTAGAGAGTGTGTGTGGGAGATTAAGGTGAGATTAGTGTGTACAAGTCATTTCTTCACCATCCAACCAACAAATCTTCAATCCAAGCATACCATTTTGAAGGTCTTGACTAGAGGATCACTCTCCACCATTTGCATGTTGGTTTTCTTGGAGTGAATTCATCAAGAGGTAAGTAACTATAATGTTTTGTATGTTTATGAGTTGAATTGGAATAATAAAGCATATAGGATGTGTAATTGTTCATCTTTGTGTAATTTCTTGAAAGAAATAAGTAATTGACCATTCCAAATGATATTATGTTAGTTCTTAATCAATGGCCATGTGTAGAGGTTGTCATGAGACTTAGTGAAGTGTTAGTAACATGTTAGAAAGTGAAACACATGAATTTCAAGTTAGTTGCAGTCCCTGTTTTGGGTTATTTTCGTGAAATTTCTGGTACTAATCTACTATTGGGAATTTGCTGAATTTTGGATATGTTGTTCTTATGTATGTTGGTTAGTTGTCTGTAAATTTTCATGAATTTTAGAGGTCGGGAAGTACCTCGTTTAGGTTGTGTTTTATCGCTGCGCCGAGTAAACTGTTGCTGAAAATTCTAGGTATTTGTTCCAACTTTAAGTGACTGATTCTTGATGATTATAAGTCCAAATGAGGTAATTCAAAGTGGTAAATTATAGTTCCAGATGTCTAGTTTCTAAATATGGAATAATTGTAATATTTGGATTTTTGTGGAATATTTGGTGAATTTAACGGTACTGTTGCGCGATGCTGGAGAAATCATATTGTGTTAAATAAATTTTGTATAATAGCAACCCGTTGATATTTTTGTCGTTAGTTTACTCGCTATGAATTTGTGAGATTGTTTTGGGTAATATATATTACCGAATAATGGTGTTGAGGATAGAATGGTTAATTAGGAATGATACTACAGTTCGTCCCGATGTTTCAAAAATGGGTAACGACTCTAGCTGAGTCGACATGAGATGATATATTTTCATTGAACACTATACGAGCTATATTCTAGTTGTGACTGACTCTTGCGGAGTCGTATAGGACGTAATAAACAAACGTCGAATCTTGTAGTTAATTTATTAATGTGTAGAATTGACTCTATGGAGTTGATTAATGAGTGGTATAATTCACTACGGGTTGTTATTTAGTCTCCTACAATATTGGATGATGTATTGTGAAAGTGATTATTCGTAAGAACTTGACTTTAGTTAATTCAATCACACATGAGATGACATACCGTGATTATCGTTCCATTTCAGACGAAGTGACTTGTAATGAGTCGTGATATATAATACAAGGCGATAGTGTTATGTGACAGTTTATGCTATACATGAGATAAAGTGTATTGAGTGATTATAGGATACTGTAGAGATTCTAAGTTGAGTTGCACAGTAGGCCTACTTTGCCTATTGTCATGTTTTGGTTATATGTTCAGTTATTACGGACATTGTATGATTGTTCTAGTATGTGATAGGACAATCATCCTACTTTGATGATTGATTGTGTGTTTAATGTTTACTAGCACACCTTGTTGATTTGTTGTTGTAGGCTTATTGTGACCTACTTAAAACATTCGTATTGTTATTGAATGTGATTGTTGTGGTATGCTCCCTACTTTGGAGTATGACCGTTTATTTTTAAATGTCGAGTAAATATTCTACTTGAGCATTTAGTTAAGTTCATGGCATGTTTGTTAGAGAGGGGTGTATTGACGCTCAATTATTACAAGAGCAGGGGCTACGTAATAGTCGAAGGCCAATACATTGGGTTCTCGCCCCCTGCCGTTGGCCACTGTAGGGGGAATAGCGCCAAGTGTTTGTAGGCAAAAACCGCAACGTTGGTAAGCTATTATACCGGGGTGACCTTTCCGGGTTGTAGGGACCGGTGGCACCGGTGTTTTGTGAATTTCAAATAAAATGGTTCACGGATTCTTTGTTATGAGATCTTGGTTTTGTTTATGGTTCGAGCATGTCAACAATGGCTTCGAATTCTTGATTTGGTTTATTGATCGAGCACGTCAACAACGGCTTCGGTATTTGGTATTATAATGGTTGGTTGGTTGGAACTATTGGTTTGGTTGGAGGTGTACCTCGACGTTGTATCCCTTTAAATGTGTTTACTTACCGCTCTTATGTGTTTCCTATATAAGCGAATGTTGGTCATGATTTACAACTGGTATGGGACGGTTGGCGATCATTGAGCCTCTCGTTAGTATAGGGTTGGTTGCCTTTATGTGCTCCTACATGTTTACTTTCCTGCTATATTATTGTGCATAATGCCATGCCATATAGTCACATGTAGTAACTTGTCGATTAGAGTCTTGGTTTAATGTTGCATTCATACCCATGGCATCCAATGCATTATAGTATCTTACAGAGTCTTTTAGACTCACCCAACAACCTCCTCAGTTTGCAGGTTAAGTTCCAGCGCAACAAGTCTTGAAGCTTGGAGTTAGCAAGATGTTTTTGTATTGTCATTTTCTTCTTATTTCTTGTATTGTGAGATTGTGAGGTTCACTAAGTTATGTAAACATAGTATATGGGTAGAAATAGTTATATTCTTTAGATTTGTATTTTGGTACCGACTTGTGTGGTCGTGCCGGTTGTTGTACTCTATTATTTTGGGTTTCTGACTCGTGGTATTTTAGTATTATTATTTCTCCGGCTCGTGTATTTAGCCGTCGAGGTTTTTCTTGTTGGGCTTATCTTTAGTGTTGTTCTCCGGCGTATGTTTTGGCCGTTGAGGTTTATTTAGTTGTAGTTGTTGTGTGAGTTTTTGAAACTCACATTTTAACTTATATTCTGCTGCATAGTTTTAGTGTTGAGCTTTTGTAACTCGCTCTTTTCGGTTGTTCTTGCTAATTTGGCGCACCGAGTTGGGGTTCAACATCGAACCCTGGACTCGGGTCGTCACAGTTGGTATCAGAGCTTAAGTTAGCTGTTCGCTAGGATAGGATCCTCGGCTTAGGTGATTTGGGTTTTGGGTTGAGCGATTAACGTCGAGTGTTTGTGTTTAGATATATCTTGGATGTCTGTAAGTTGTGATGATAGTCCATGTAGGACTGGAATTATTGAGTTCTTTCGCCTGTGGGAGCGGAGACAAATGATGTGTAGTTTGTTATTTCTCTTATGGATAATAGTGAGTGCGCTTCAAGATTTCCCCTAGAATGTTGACGACTAGTGTGAGTCATTTGGAAGTTTTAGTATTGAGATTTGACCAACTTTGGTGATCTTGTAAGTCGTAGAAAGGTATAGCCCGGACGCTTTAAGGAACGTCTTAGGCTTGAGATTGGTGATTGTTTGAGGAAATAGAAGTGGAAGACCCGAGATTCTGGGTCACGAGTTCTTTAGTGATTAATGTGAGTGTCGAGTTACGTTAGTGCGAGATTTTGAGTCCGTATCAAACTAGACGCCTTATTTTTGCATATCACATCATGGAATGCGAAACTTGTGCATACTAGAGACATATGTTACACTTAGGTACATTTGCTTGTATTTGCTACCTATGTGCATGAGACCGACTCAAAGGGCATATTTGTAAACACTTGTCCCTAACGCCCTGCGATGAAAGCTTTTGAAGCCACTTCAGAAGGGCCCCTGATTTGGTTGTCAAGAGATATTCGTCGATGACTAAGTTGATAGCATATTAGATAGAAATTGCCTAATCCTTTTACCAAACGGAATGGACAAGTAAATGAGATAGTGTACTCGAATATGTTTGTACATCTTATTTGGATTGTGTATCATTCCTTGTGTAATGGTTCGATATGTATGGATGTTTGTGTAAGCCGTCATACTCGGTTGAATATGAATTGTTGAAGACTTGTGACTAGCCATTAGTAACCTATAACTTTTCACGTGCGTAGTACATTGGCCTGACCGTAGAGATTTTAGATTTGAGTTAGTCAACCCAGTGGTGAGCATGAGATACTTACTTTGTATGATGTGTAGTAGACTGGACTTAGTAGCTAATTCAGTCGAATGTTATAGAGTGTACAATACCAACAGATCGTTTAGCTTTGTGTGTATGCCAATTGGCATAGTGAGATGATTATCTTTAGGACCCTATGTTCATGCTAGACGTGGTTAGAGTTTTAAACCCTTATTATTGTTTACGTTGACGTGGTAGTATATTGAAGTTTGTATTGATAACATGAGCATGTTAGCTTGTGGTTTCTTTGACCTTTTATTTCGACAGCTTGAGCCTAAAGTCGGTGGCGTCGTTATCCATTGTAGAATCTGTACGATTCGCGTGATCTTTAGTATAGTACCATTTGTTTGAACTTGTTTCTTTAATGACAAGTATGTCGTCGAGTAACCCGAAGAACCTAAGGGTTGTATAAACCCGAATATTGTTGATCGCGGGATTTTCCATGACTATTGTTGAGCGTTAAATCTCAGAAATTGGAAATGTAATTTGCGCTGCGGAAGTGTGACGTTGGGTTGCATATGAAATGAGTTAGCATGACTCTATGTGATGTACTTTTTTTTTTTGGACTTGAATAGCAGCAGTAGTTAGCCTCGCAATGAAACCTCGAGATTGTTCACGTCTCGAAACTCTAGCTATTTGTTAAAATCCTTTCGTCTGAATGCCACTTGAGGTTGATGACCTCTAACTTTGCATGACTCACCTTATTTGTTAGACTTCAGCTCGATATCAATAGCAATTTGATTGTGTAGGCTATGGTTAAACATTGCCGTGATGTATGTATGCACCCGTAGATGGTCAATCCTTGAATTCGTGGTCGAATTCTTTTAAGGGTGAGAGGATGTAAGGCCCCGACCCTACTTCCTTTCCTTTTCGCGCGCAGTCACTTCTTACCGGCTTAGGAACCTTTGGAATACAAGTTAAAACCTTTAACCTTTGACATATAATAAATATATCATGCTTGCTAAACTGTGACGTGTTAAGTTGGGACCCTTGGGGGTTGATTCACGAGAGCGTAGTCATGTTTGATAAGCATGACATGTTAGTCTTCCTTGCGGTTGTTCCGGATTGGATCAATGTTCAATCACGCCGTAGTTTCGTACTCGTTTGAGACCATCTTTGATACCATATCGTGTGTGTACACATATGTACATCACTCATTGTGTCAAGCCTTACCTTGGTTTAGACTCACTCTCGAATGGCAAGCATGTTAGTCTTGTCGTTAATCCGTAAGTTGAGTTGTTCAAGCGATGTTTCGCGTGTTTATCTTCGTGCACCAATGCGGGGCAATTTGGTTGAGTTTTGAGAGTGTTTTGAACTTGATTGGGGGTTAGGATTATTTAGGAATACTTAGTATATATTTTGTTGTGACCATAAGATAGAAAGTGATTCACTCAAAAGCATGGATGCATGCTTAAACTCGGAATTCTGTTCATCCAAACAGTCTGTAATATTTTGATCATAGATTTGTGTAGAAAACTCGGATTGGCAAACCGTTTAATTCTGTGTAAACTAGACTCAAAGAGCTTTCCAACGATACCTTACTCACAATTTTTCGATTTGTGGATCATCCTAGTCGTGTCTTTGAAGTTGACTGAAAATCAGGCCAGTGACCTGCGCCCTAGCGCGTCAACGCGCGCCCTAGCGCGACTGTACGGACAGTTTTGTGTAATTTTTGGGTTTTGTTGACTTGTTTTGGTTTTTATGACTTTGACTCAACCTAGAACGTGCCAAAGACTTGTTGACCAGCCTGATTAGCCTCTTTAGACCATGGAGTGACTTTAACTTACTCCCATTTTCATCTCTTTCCATCCATGGAAGCTTAGAGAGTGTGTGTGGGAGATTAAGGTGAGATTAGTGTGTGCAAGTCATTTCTTCACCATCCAACCAACAAATCTTCAATCCAAGCATACCATTTTGAAGGTCTTGACTAGAGGATCACTCTCCACCATTTGCATGTTGGTTTTCTTGGAGTGAATTCATCAAGAGGTAAGTAACTATAATGTTTTGTATGTTTATGAGTTGAATTGGAATAATAAAGCATATAGGATGTGTAATTGTTCATCTTTGTGTAATTTCTTGAAAGAAATAAGTAATTGACCATTCCAAATGATATTATGTTAGTTCTTAATCAATGGCCATGTGTAGAGGTTGTCATGAGACTTGGTGAAGTGTTAGTAACATGTTAGAAAGTGAAACACATGAATTTCAAGTTAGTTGCAGTCCCTGTTTTGGGCTATTTTCGTGAAAATTCTGGTACTAATCTACTATTGGAAATTTTCTGAATTTTGGATATGTTGTTCTTATGTATGTTGGTTAGTTGCCTGTAAATTTTCATGAATTTTAGAGGTCGGGAAGTACCTCGTTTAGGTTGTGTTTTATCGCTGCGCCGAGTAAACTGTTGCTGAAAATTCTGGGTATTAGTTCCAACTTTAAGTGACTGATTCTTGATGATTATAAGTCCAAATGAGGTAATTCAAAGTGGTAAATTATAGTTCCCGATGTCTAGTTTCTAAATATGGAATAATTGTAATATTTGGATTTTTTTGGAATATTTGGTGAATTTAACGGTACTGTTGCGCGATGCTGGAGAAATCATATTGTGTTAAATAAATTTTGTATAATAGCAACCCGTTGATATTTTTGTCGTTAGTTTACTCGCTATGAATTTGTGAGATTGTTTTGGGTAATATATATTACCGAATAATGGTGTTGAGGATAGAATGGTTAATTAGGAATGATACTACAGTTCGTCCCGATGTTTCAAAAATGGGTAACGACTCTAGCTGAGTCGACATGAGATGATATATTTTCATTGAACACTATACGAGCTATATTCTAGTTGTGACTGACTCTTGCGGAGTCGTATAGGACGTAATAAACAAACGTCGAATCTTGTAATTAATTTATTAATGTGTAGAATTGACTCTATGGAGTTGATTAATGAGTGGTATAATTCACTACGGGTTGTTATTTAGTCTCCTACAATATTGGATGATGTATTGTGAAAGTGATTATTCGTAAGAACTTGACTTTAGTTAATTCAATCACACATGAGATGACATACCGTGATTATCGTTCCATTTCGGACGAAGTGACTTGTAATGAGTCGTGATATATAATACACGGCGATAGTGTTATGTGACAGTTTATGCTATACATGAGATAAAGTGTATTGAGTGATTATAGGATACTGTAGAGATTCTAAGTTGAGTTGCACAATAGGCCTACTTTGCCTATTGTCATGTTTTGGTTATATGTCCAGTTATTACGGACATTGTATGATTGTTCTAGTATGTGATAGGACAATCATCCTACTTTGATGATTGATTATGTGTTTAATGTTTACTAGCACACCTTGTTGATTTGTTGTTGTAGGCTTATTGTGACCTACTTGAAACATTCGTATTGTTATTGAATGTGATTGTTGTGGTATGCTCCCTACTTTGGAGTATGACCGTTTATTTTTAAATGTCGAGTAAATATTCTACTTGAGCATTTAGTTAAGTCCATGGCATGTTTGTTAGAGAGGGGTGTATTGACGCTCGATTATTACAAGAGCAGGGGCTACGTAATAGTCGAAGGCCAATACATTGGGTTCTCGCCCCCTGCCGTTGGCCACGGTAGGGGAATAGCGCCAAGTGTTTGTAGGCAAAAACCGCAACGTTGGTAAGCTATTATACCGAGGTGACCTTTCCGGGTTGTAGGGACCGGTGGCACCGGTGTTTTGTGAATTTCAAATAAAATGGTTCACGGATTCTTTGTTATGAGATCTTGGTTTTGTTTATGGTTCGAGCACGTCAACAATGGCTTCGAATTCTTGATTTGGTTTATTGATCGAGCACGTCAACAACGGCTTCGGTATTTGGTATTATAATGGTTGGTTGGTTGGAACTATTGGTTTGGTCAGAGGTGTACCTCGACGTCGTATCCCTTTAAATGTGTTTACTTACCGCTCTTATGTGTTTCCTATATAAGCGAATGTTGGTCATGATTTCCAACTGGTATGGGACGGTTGGCGATCATTGAGCCTCTCGTTAGTATAGGGTTGGTTGCCTTTATGTGCTCCTACATGTTTACTTTCCTGCTATATTATTGTGCATAATGCCATGCCATATAGTCACATGTAGTAACTTGTCGATTAGTGGTTAAGCTAAAATTGTTACCAAGATTAGTGCATTTAGAGTCTTGGTTTAATGTTGCATTCATACCCATGGCATCCAATACATTATAGTATCTTACAGAGTCTTTTAGACTCACCCAACAACCTCCTCAGTTTGCAGGTTAAGTTCCAGCGCAACAAGTCTTGAAGCTTGGAGTTAGCAAGATGTTTTTGTATTGTCATTTTCTTCTTATTTCTTGTATTGTGAGATTGTGAGGTTCACTAAGTTATGTAAACTTAGTATATGGGTAGAAATAGTTATATTCTTTAGATTTGTATTTTGGTACCGACTTGTGTGGTCGTGCCGGTTGTTGTACTCTATTATTTTGGGTTTCTGACTCGTGGTATTTTAGTATTATTATTTCTCCGGCTCGTGTATTTAGCCGTCGAGGTTTTTCTTGTTGGGTTTATCTTTAGTGTTGTTCTCCGGCGTATGTTTTGGCCGTTGAGGTTTATTTAGTTGTAGTTGTTGTGTGAGTTTTTGAAACTCATATTTTAACTTATATTCCGCTGCATAGTTTTAGTGTTGAGCTTTTGTAACTCGCTCTTTTCGGTTGTTCTTGCTAGTTTGGCGCACCGAGTTGGGGTTCAACATTGAACCCTGGACTCGGGTCGTCACAGGCAGGGAAAAGGAAGAACAAAGAGACATGGTGGCATTGAAAAAAAAAAGAGAAAAATCAAAGAAAGAAGTTAAAAAAGAGAAGGGAAAAAGAAAGAAAAAAATATAAAGAAAAGAAAATTATTGCCACAATGAAGAAAAAGGTGGGGAAAATTTTGAGAATATCATCTTGATTTTTGTGATACTCCCTTGATGTATTCGCTTGATTTTATTTTGATATGTGGGAGTTCATAAATTGGTTCTCTCATTGGGCTTAGTTGAAGAATGTTCTTACTCTAATTGGAGATTACCGAGTGAAAAGGTTTGTAATTGACTTTTGTGATGAGCAATGGAAATGAAGGAGTCTTAATTGATGTTTGGACTTTATGCATGAAATTCGCATATCTTCTTGACTTGTTACACCTCATATTTCCTTTGTCCCACCTTTACCCATGGCCCCGTTACAACCCTTGAAAGACCCTTTAATTTTTGCATGAGTTCATGATTTAGTCGTGGAGATTTGATATTTTAGCAAGCTTATGGTAATGACATGTTATGCTTTGATATTGAGTGATTTGATACACATCTTCCTTTCAAATACTAAAGAGTGAATGAGTGCTATCCTTGGTGAGGTATTGGATCTTGTCATGTTGGATCTTCTTGAAATTGTTGGGTATTGAGGAGGAACATAAGTTTTTCTTGGCAATAACTGAAATCATGATCACTTGTTCTTTGAAGGTTGTCTGTTTTATCTCTTCATTACATGGTGACTTTGGAACAGTTGGTGGGGACTACCTTGGTTGAAGGAATGTCGAGTATATGAGAACCGTATTGTTTTTCATTTCTTTGAGCGTATGTTTGATGCATGCTTGAGGGCAAGCATGGTGTAGGTATGGGTATTTTTCCTAATTTTGGCTAGTTCGTATACGTAATTAATCTAATTTATCATCTTTTGATGTAGGCAAAGGAAAATTTGGACTTGGAGCATTTTTGAACTAAAAGACGGGTTTTGAGCTAAATTCTTGAAGTCACGGGCTAAGTGGATGGAAGTGAAGAATGGAAGAGATGTGCTTGAAATTATGAAGGAGTCCAATTTTAAAGAGGAAGCCCAAGAAGAGTTTATTTTCAATATTACTTTTTATTTAATTTATTTTTTTTTTGTAATTAGACAATTGTTGAGGGGGTTTAGGAAAAATTAGGAGTTAAGATGACATTTGGAGAGTCACAAGAAACTCACGTTTCTTTTCTCCTTCACAAGAACACGCCATTTTCCTCCTCCTCTTACTTCTCTCTCTTTTTGTAAATTTTTATTTCTCTACTTCATCAACAAGTGTTGGACCAATTTTTGTGAAGATTTATTCAAGTATGCGTGGCTAAGGTTCTTTTCTGATCCAAGGGTCATTTTAATTCAATTATATTATTGTGAGTGTGATGCCCCGAGTTCGGGATCCGACGTTGAACCCCAACTCGATGCGCCAAAATAACAAAACGTACCGAATCAACTGATAAAAGTGAGCCACAAAAGCTCATACCAATAAATAAATAAATAAATAATGCAGCGGAATACTAAATAAAAACCTATTTTAATAAAAACATTTCATCGGCGACACTACTGCCAGTACCCAACTAACAGCAACCACGAGTCTACAACTCAGGAAAAGAAACAACAACAACATTAACATCATCGGCCACAACATTCCGGAATAATAACTGGAGTAATAACCAACTTTAAACACAAGCACGACATACATGTCGGCTACCAAAAGAATAATACAAATAACTAAGTATAATTCTACCCCAAAGTAAAGTCTATATAACTTTACATCAACAATCGTCCTCACTGTACTACAAAACATAAATATGAATATAAATACAACTTGCTAAACTCCAAGTCTCCACCTCTTCCTGGAACTTACAACCAAACCGAGGAATTTGTTGGGTGAGTCTAAAAGACCCCGTAAGACACTATAATGTATTGGGTGCTATGAGTATGAATGCAACAGTAAACCAAGACCCTAACGCAACTACATGACATGGCATAATGCTCAAGTGATAATAGTAACATGGTAACAGCATTTATATACCACAATTGAACATGTAATATCATCATTGATATACAATTCACGTAAGTCACATAGCACCTTGATGTTCACATAAGTGCTTGTAAATAAACTACATATAATAAAGGATATCATTTCTCTTACTCCAACTTTGCGTTGCTCCTGCAATACACGAGAAAACAAACGTGCCTCGATACTCGTGTAAGTATTATCGACGTCCCCGATCCCAATGGGTTCTACTAGCAAACCAAAGTCGTGCGTATTGCTACAACGGTGGGGCTACATCTCACCTGCGGCCAACAGGTGAGGGTGTGTGAGAACCGGTACGGCGACCCATAGCGATTACGAATTCCATTCGTAAAGACTATACATCGTCCCACCATAACTTTACCAAGAATGCTAGCTGGACTCAATGCAATGCACAAGTAGATATTTACTCGTCATTTTCAACAAATCAAAGTGTGTTCTCTTGAATCACATACCAAATTAACTCAATGTGCTTGTAAATACTAAACACACAATCAATCATCAAAGTAGGATGATTGTCCTACAATCAATCATCAAAGTAGGATGATTGTCCTATCTCATACTAAAACAATCACAACATGTCCTTAATCATTGAACATATAACCAAAGCAAGACAATAGGCAAAGTAGACCTATTGTACAACTCAACTTAGGATCTCTACAGAGTCCTATAATCACTAAATACACTTTATCACATGTATAGCATAAACTATCACATAACATTATCTTCGTGTACTATATATATATCACGACTCATTACAAGTCATTTCGTCCGAATTGGAACGATAATCACGGTATGTCCTCTCATACATGATTGAATTAACTAAAGTCAATCTCTAACGAATCATAACTTTCTCGATACGTCATCCTATATCGTAGGAGACTCAATAACGACGCGTAGTGATTTATACTACTCATTATTCAACTCCGTAGAGTCGATTCTACACATTAATAAATTCATTACATTATTCGACGTTTGTTTATTACGTCCTATGTGACTCCGCCAGAGTCAGTCACAACCAGTATATAGCTCGTATAGTGTTCAATATAAATATACTATCTCACGTCGACTCAGCTAGAGTCATTACCCATTTTCGAAACATCGGGACGAACCGTAGTATCGTCCCTAAATAACTACATTCATCGAAATACTCCAGATTTAGTTAGTTACCAATCATATAAGTCTCGCAAGTTCATCACGAGTAGCCACTTACAAAAATCCCAGCAAGTTACTAGTACTTGAGATTTAACGAAACAAGATTTACAACTCAACAAGTCTCTAAATTACGGAGACTAACAACAACGATAAATTTTCAGCACTGCACAGCCGTACCATTAAATTCACCAAATATTCCAAAAAAATCCAAATATTATAATTATTACATATTTAGAAACTAGACATCTGGAACTACATTTTACCACTTTGAATTACCTCATTTGGACTTATATTCATCAAGAATCAGCCACTTAAAGTTAGATCTAATACCCAGAATTTCCAGCAACAATTTACTCGGCGCAGCGATAAAGGACAACTTAAATGAGGTACTTCCCGACCTCTAAAATTTATGAAAATTTATAGAGAACAACCTAACACACATAAGAATAACATATCCAAAATTTAGTAAATTTTAAATAGTAGATTAGTACCAGACTTTTCACGAAAATAGCCCAAAACAGGACAGCAACTAACTCGAAACTCATGTGTTTTTCGTTCTAACTTGTAACTAACATCTCACCAAATATTCTACGTGTTGGGCCTACATTTTAAGTCAACTTGTCTACAACTTACATATATCATCTTGATACTAACAACTTGAATTCTCCTACTGCATCTTGACATTTTTTGCAGGTTGAGTTATTGTTACATTACAACCTATTTTTCAGGAAATGTGTCAACGGATAAAGAAGACTGATTCAAACAACGTATCTTCATCAACAAGGCCAGCAATGGATCCTTATCTCTTCCACCAACATTGTGGCGAGAATATCTCAACAAGTTCAATCGATTTCCTATATTTTTGGCTTATTGTTTTCTTTGCAATTCGAGGTATAAAAAGGGAGGAACACTTGTATTTTACACACACACTCTCACTAGTTTAAGCTCCCTAGAATACGCTCTTAGTCTTGTATTCAACCTGATTAATAAATCATTTGGTCAAGGTAGGTTCCTAAACCTCCCGGGGTTTTGTGCCGGCGAACAAGTTGTTCAAGGGCTTTCCCTAGTTAACAAAATTCTTTGAGTTCATTTCTATAGCATTTCATAATCATTGTACCCAGATTCAAACCATTTTTTGTCATCTTTCTCGTCGTTTGTACTCCTTATTGAAATTTGACCAAAACAATTTGGCGCCATCCGTGGGACCACTTTGATTATTTATATAGAAATGGCCAATCCGTCGTCTGGTAGTCATGGTGAAAGGAACCAGCCGCTTCCGGTTGTATCTCGGGCAATCCATCTTCAAATCCGGAAGCGCCAATATGGAGCTAATGTCTAACATGGTCACGATATTGAAAAAGTGATCGACCGGTTGGATGCTCAAGAGCATACGAACACTATGATACTCAATGCCATTGATTCCATGCGTAAAGGAAGCAAGCGAAACTCAAATGTCTACTCCATTTTCACCTTTGCATCCTAGATCTTTGTTTGGTGCAGTACGGGACCAAGCCATGTTGGAGATATCCCTATGTCTAGTACCTTACCAGAAAGTACAATCATGACGTCCATTCCAACCTCGCGGCCAAGATTCACCTTACAACTAGCCAACTGTGTTGACGTCTTGCTATACCTATGCCACACCCTCGATGGGGCAAACAGGGAGTTTCTTTAATACTTTTGACACTTTTACATCCCAATTTAATAACAACTCTCTTTTTGCAGAAAGTCAACTTATTAAGGAAATGCAAACCATAAAAGAATTGCTTCGAGGCGTGCCTGGAGTCAACTTGCCTCATCACCAAGTTTCCCCAACTTGCTACAACGAATCTCGTTTTGTTCCAGCCATAGCTAATGTAGAAATCCCAAAGAAATTTTCAGTCCCTCATATGAAAAAGTATGATGGGAGCACGATCCAGAGAGCATGTGTTCTTGTACAGAATCGATGGATATTATAAGTATCCCCCTGTTTTTAAAGAAGCATGTTTTGCGGGGCTTTGACTCAACTCTATCGGGACCAGCCTTAAAATGGCTAACATGACTTCCTCTAAACTCTATTTCTTCTTATGCTCAACTTGTCGGCATGTTCACTAATCAATTTTCATGCAACGGGGCATTTGACAAGTTGACCAGCGACCTTTACAGAATTGTGCAACAGCCTAATGAGAGTCTTAAAGAATATTTGCACAGATTTAATAAAGAAGCAGTGACTATACCCAATCTGGATATGTCCACAGCTACGGAAGCATTCCGTATTGGCCTGAAGAAGAACTCTCTATTTTATAATGAGCTGGTGATGACACCTGCCAAACAACTTGAAGAAATAAGAACCGAGCCTTACGATTCATCGATTGGAGGATGACAGTCTAGCAATGGAGAAGTCAATTGGAAGGACCCTCTATTTGAACCATCGACGAAAATCAGATTCCCACCATTATAAGTCTAGCGAGGGAACCCCTGTTAAATCTGAATCTTCTAAAGTTCATTTTGTAGATGATGATCAAGATGGAGATGATAACGACTATCCTAAAATTTCTGACTATTGCTTTTCTGTGGATATTGCAGGAGTCCTTTGCGCCATGGAAAATCTTGGAGAGAAAGCAAGATGGCCTAAGAAAAATGACAAGCCCACAACTTGGAAGGATAAGTCCAAGTGGTGTGCATTTCATGAGGAATTCGGGCATACTACTGAAAGCTGTTTCGCCTTGAGGAAGGAGATTGCTCATCTATTGTCAAAGGGACTCCTCAAAGATCTGTTCGGTAAGAAGAGGGTCAGAAATGAATCCAAGGAACCTGATTACGTGGAGCGATGGACAGAAAGTTGCACCTCCTCCACCACCAAGGTAGTAAATGTTATTTCAGGTGGATCCCATATTTGTGGTACAACTTATTCTGCAGCCAAGCGTCATGCCAAAAGTTCTAAGGAGGATCAATCGGAGATGCCCTCAAGGTGCCGCGACTTCACAGATGGTCAAGTTATCTCCTTCGAAGATGAGGATAAGGATAACACGTTGGACCCCTATCATGATGGTCTAGTTGTCCAAGTGCAGATCGCTAATTGTATGGTCAAGAGAATCCTGATTGATGGTGGTAGCTCTGTTAATATAATCTTTACCCACGCTCTGCAAGAGATGGGCATTCCTTTATCAGAAGTTGTGAGGAATTCGTCCGTACTAGTGGGGTTCAGTGGTGAAGTAAAACAGACAGTTGGAGAAATCAAGTTGCCTCTCTATCTGGAAGGTATGAATTCTATGGAAAGGTTCTGTGTAATCGAATGTTCTTCTTCGTACAATGTCATTTTAGGTAGACCGTGGATCCACAACATGAAAGCCGTGCTGTCAACTTATCACCAGTGTGTCAAGTTCCCAACACCTTGGGGTGTAGCCAAGTTGAAGGGCAATCAGCAGCTTTCTAAAGAGTGCTACAAGGTCAACATGAAGGCAAGTTCAGTCCCTCGTCCTGCATAGCAATTAAAGAAAAAGGCCCAGGATGTTATTGAAGCAGTGGAGCACGATACGAAGAGTGTTTCCGTTGATGAATCAAATCCTGAGGCCCAAGTACAAGTTGGAACAGATCTTCCAACCGAAATTGAGGAAGAGCTGATCGAGTTTTTGAAAAGTCGAAATCTTTGTTTTGCATGGAAGCATGAAGATATGACAGGAATAAGCAAGGACGTCATTACTCACAAGTTAAACATTGATCCAACTATTCGTCCTGTCCACCAGAAAAGGAGAAAGTTTGCCCATGAACGGAACCAGATTATAAAGGATGAAGTTGAAAGACTTTTGAAAGCCAAGATGATCAAGGAAGTTCAATATCCAAGATGGCTGGCCAATGTTGTGGTGGTAGAGAAGAAGAATGGCAAGTGGCGAGTATGCGTGGATTTCACGGACTTGAACAAAGCCTGCCCGAAAGATCCATTTCCTCTTCCTCATATTGATTCTCTAGTCGATGAGACAGCTGGCCATGATATCTTGACGTTCATGGATGCATCCTCAGGATTTCAGCAAATTCAAATGGAGCCCTCAGACCAAGAAGATACGGCCTTTATGACTCCTGAAGGTATATATTGTTATATTGCTATGCCATTTGGTCTTAAAAATGCAGGGGCAACTTATCAAAGGCTGGTAAACAAGATGTTCAAAGATCAACTTGGCAAGACGATGGAAGTCTACATAGATGATATGGTAGTAAAGTCCAAGCATATTGAAGATCACGTGGAGCATCTTGCTGAGGCATTCAACATCTTGAAAGCTTTCAACATGAAGCTCAATCCAGCGAAGTGCAACTTCGGTGTTAAAGCAGGGAAGTTCTTGGGCCATATGGTGACTAAGAGAGGAATTGAAGCTAGTCCCGAACAAATCAAAGCTATTCTCAACTTGGAATCTCCCAAGAATATTAAAGACGTCCAAAGGTTAACCGGTAGAGTAGCTGCCTTAAATAGATTTATATCTAAATCATCTGATAAGTGCAGGTTATTCTACGAAGTGTTAAGAAAGAATAAATTATTCCAATGGACTGATCAACATGAGGCAGCCTTCAAACAACTTAAGGAATACTTGATGACGTCACCCCTACTTGCCAAACCAGAACGTGGTGAGCACCTCTACTTGTATTTAGCCGTATCTGAGAATGCAGTTAGTGCAGTATTAGTGAAAGAAATCCAAGGTGAACAGCATCCTGTGTATTATGTAAGTAAGTCTCTACTAGATGCTGAAACAAGGTACTCTCATCTTGAAAAGTTAATTTTAGCTTTAACTACTGCCGCTACAAAATTGCATCATTATTTTGAAACACATCCCATTACTGTTAGAACTAATTATCCTATAAGAAGTGTGTTGAGAACTCCAGAAATTTCAGGAAGATTAGCCAAATGGTCGGTCAAGTTGAGCACGTATGACATTTCGTATGAGCCCAGAACCGCTATCAAATCTCAAGCTCTAGCTGATTTCGTAGCAGATTTTAGTCCAATTCTGCAACCTGAGGTAGAACAAGAGGTACAACAGCTTGAAGGTAAAACAACTCCTAAATTTTGGACACTTTATACTGATGGAGCTTCAAATTCCAAAGGAATTGGCTTGGGAATTGTTCTAAAGTCCCCCCAAGGTGATATCATACCTCAAGCTGTATCCTGTGAATTCAATGCGACGAATAATGAAGCTGAGTATGAAGCTTTAATCATGGGTTTAACTACTGCTTTAAGTTTAAATATTACTCATATAAATGTATATGTTGATTCTCAATTGCTCGCTAACCACTTCAATGGCAGCTACATGGCTAAGCATTCCAAAATGACTCTGTATCTTCAACATGTTAAAGCTTTGGCTTCAAAATTTCTGTCATTCTCATTGGAGCAGGTCCCTAGAGAAGAGAATACAGAAGCAGATGCACTGGCCAACTTGGGATCAACTTGCAAATCTATGTTGCATACTAATATCCCCATTATTTATGTTAAGTACCCAGTTATAGACCAAGTGGAAGAAATTCAAGAAGTGACTCAGTCTAATGGGGCACAAGTTACGAGTCCATCTTGGACCCAACCTATAATTGAGTTCCTTCAACTTGGAACTATACCACCTGATATTAAGAATGCTAGATCCTTTAAAATGCGTACTTCAACTTTTGTTTTAATAGATAATGTCTTGTTCAAGAAATCTTTCGCAGGGCACTATTTGAGATGTATTGACAATAAACAAGTTGAGCTCGTGCTAAAAGAGATCCACGAAGGAACATGTGGAAATCATTCCGGTGGAAAAGCACTGGCATCAAAGGCCCTCAGGACTGGTTATTACTGGCCAACAATGCGTCAGGATGCCATGAGCTACGTGCAAAAATGTGACGCCTGCCAAAGGCACAGTAACATCTTGCATCAACCTGCTGAACCTCTACATTCTATTGTTTCATCTTGGCCCTTCATGAAGTGGGGGATGGATATTGTGGGCAAGTTTTCTAAGGCTCCTGGAGGCAAAGTGTTCATGTTAGCAATGACGGACTATTTCTCAAAATGGATCGAGGCAGAGGCCTATGTGCAAGTAAGAGACAAAGAGGTAGTTTCATTTTTGAAGAAAAATATTATTAGCATGTTTGGGGTACCATCAGAGATCATATGTGATAATGGATCCCAATTCATAAGTAAAAAGACTGGAGATTTTTGTGCTCGTTGGGGCATCAAGCTGATCACATCCACACCTGTCCATCCTCAAGCCAATGGTCAAGCTGAATCAAGCAACAAGCTGATTGTCAACAACTTGAAGAAACGCCTAGATCAAAAGAAAGGAAAGTGGGCTGAAGAATTACCACTTGTACTTTGGGCAGACAGAACGACTACAAAAGGGGCCACAGGTAGAACTCCATATTCTTTGGTGTTTGGAGCAGAAGCTGTAATTCCAGTCGAGGTAACAATCCCAACAGCGAGGTATGGTTTATTAACTCAAGATGAAAATAACCTCTTGTTAACCCAAGATCTAGATACAATTGATGAGATCAGGGATTTAGCCAAGATAAGGATGGCAGCCTATCAACAACGGATTGCTAGATCCTACAACAAGAATGTCGAATAAGAAGGTTCCAGGTTGGTGATTTGGTTTTGAGAAAAGTATTTCAAAATACCAGAACGAATGCAGTAAATTGGCTCCCAAGTGGGAGGGACCATATCTCATTGATCTTGGCCGGCAAAGGTGCATACTGGTTGTCAACCCCAAGTGGAGACAGGATCCCTAGGAGTTGGAATGCCATTCATTTAAAGCTCTATTTTATGTAAGTCAAGTAGTTAACAACTAGACTTATCAGGTATGAGTTAATTTATGTCAAGATTCATTTATGTATTTCAAAATCTCAATTTTATTGAAAACCCTTACTAACTTAAGCATCGGAGGGGTGTTGGCTATGCTAACACCCAACCCTAACATGAATTTGTTTTGCAAGGTATACAAGCAGAGTAGGCTCAATATGTTAATACGCCAGTACGGCTCCAACATGTTGAGACCTAAACTGGAGCAGGTTGAACATGTTAACACGCCAGTACGGCTCCAACATGTTCAGACCTGAGACGAAGAAGTCCAACATGTGAACACGCCAGTACGGCTCCAACATGTTGTGACTTTAGCTGGAGAGGGATGGAACATGTTGACACGCCAGGACGGCTGATACTTGTTCTATCTCTTCAAACGACTTACCTCTGATCAAAGGTACATTTCGGTTAAAAGATTTACATCTTTTCTAAAGAGATTAAGGTTTTTACACCTTCGCCCGTGCGCACGATTTCACATCTATTCAAGATGTGACTATTGGTTGTAACATTAACATGTTACCTATTGCTCAAATCAGTAAACATTTTATCTGCTAACACAAGCAAGCGTTTCTAAAAGAAACCTGGATTACTTCAGCAAAACTTCGAAATGTCCCAAGATTAGTGGATGAGTTGGTTAAGCCAACAAATCCTATTAACCTATGAAAAGCATGGAGTACTAGACCAACCTAGTACCCCTAAATAGATTGTTTGCGCTCTTATGAGCTGATTACATGACCAAATGAATAAAACATAAATTGTTTGTGTTACCCTCCAAATCCCCTAAAATATTCAAACTTTCTAAACATTCTGGCCTACTGCCGTCGGTGTTACGTCTGTCTCCTTTTCTTGATTGTCGCCTTCAACTTGTTTCCCCACCATGCTGCTCAACACTTTGTTTGCATCCTCAATCAACTCCTCCAAGGCTGGAGAATTTACCTCCTCCGCATCCACTGGTTCACTGATAAAATCCTCCAAGGTCTTTCTTTCTTCCTCAAGGTCCCAGTGCGCAGCTTGTCCACTCTTCAGTTCCTCCATCATCTGGATCCTGGTCTCGAGCAGCGCCTTGGTGGCATTGAATTTGAAATCCTCTCGAGCAGCTCCAAGCTCCTTGACGTGAGCCTCGTTCTCCTTCATCCTCTCAGCACAAACATCCGCCAGTTCCTTCCTTAACTTCACTACTTCATTACTCTGCACCTTAACTTCCTTCTTCAACTTGCTTATCTCCCCAGCACTCACCTTCACTTCCTTTCGTGCCTCTTCGGCCTCAACACTGCTTCTAGTCGCCTTGATTTTTAAAATGGCAACTTGATCCATGATAGGAGTCATTATATCCGAGAGCCGTGTAGAGAGAGTATTAGTACTTTATAAAATCCTTTGGTACATAGTTCAAGGTGTACACATTTTTACCTTATCGCAAAGTCCTTCATCACAACAACAAACTTTTCCCTTGTTTTTCGCCATCCGAACATCACTTGCATCGGTATCCTCGGACTCCACTAGCTTCCTTTTCTTCGATTCATCTTTGTTCTTTGAGACAGGCTGGAAGTCATTGATCTTGGAGGTGGGAGCTTATTGTCTTTCCGTGAGGACCTCCTTGCCTTTGCCCGGCAAGCAAATCGGCGGCGACGAGTGCTTTGAGCGAGTGGTTGCTGCAATAGAAGACAAGGAGTTAGGAAAACTTGGAGAAACAGAACAAATTGCAGATGGGCAAGAACTTGGACCAAACACGTGGACATCTTGAGGTTTAGTGGAGACTCTTCTTCAATCCCTTCCGGGAAAACAAACGGGAATGCCTTGAAAGACCGATGGCGGGGTCTAACTCAAATATCCTCTTCACATTAGCCTCAGTATCTGCTTGTTCTGGAAATAGGACACTAAGTTTGGCAACTTCTACAAAGGAAATTCAGATTGTTAAGGATTAAGATGTATAAAAGACTTTTTGTAATTGAGTAAAATCAGAGGAAAAATTCCCTCTACCTTGAGACCTCCATTTTTGAATTACGCCAGCCTCTTGACTCAGGCTGTCTTTCCTAACAAAGAAGAATCGATTTCTCCACCCCCGGTCAGCAGGGTCATTGTTAGAGATCAGAATGGGCTCATCCCCACTTTTTACCCTAAAGCAAAATCTTCCCAGACCAAAACCTCTTATCTCAGTAGTGTAAGCAAATTCCTCTAGGTCTACAGCCAAACCTATTTCATCTCGTAGTCTAACTAGGGTTTGAAGACATCTCCAACCCTGTGGCATGAGTTGGGCGTAGTTTAGCTTTGTGGAAGCAAAAAACCTAGTGATTAAG
Organism: Platycodon grandiflorus; assembly: GCA_016624345.1. NCBI lineage: Eukaryota > Viridiplantae > Streptophyta > Magnoliopsida > Asterales > Campanulaceae > Platycodon > Platycodon grandiflorus. The sequence goes on along the minus strand of CM028362.1, from coordinate 41,809,688 downwards.
ACAGGGAATGGGAATTTAAGGCCGATAGTGAAAGGGTATTCGGGAAGACATACCCACTCAGGGGAGTAGCATTCGGAGGTGAGGGAAGGATGGGTGAATAAAACGGTTTCAAGGGGCAAGGCGTGGTTTTTCTCAACAACTTTCAGATCTGCTTCAGAAATTGAACATTTTTTCTTTCTCAGGTTCTTTTAATAGATTCTGGGTTGAAAAACCCTCTGGTAAACCCTCTTCGCTTTCGGTTATGCATATCTTCTTTTTTCCCATCTTTTTGCAACTTGAGAAAAATAGCAAACAAGAAATTGAGAGGAAGACGAGGAACTCACCGGAGTTGTTACTTGGTTTTTTCTTCGCACGATCTTCACTGGTATCTTCTCGGACGAAAACCTTTTTCGGAAAGCGACTTTGAGAGAGGAAGAGTTGGGGAAGGTTTTGGTTTGTTCAAAGAGGTTCTGGTTTGTTCAAAGAGGGAAGTTGTGAAGCAGTTGTACAATTTCAAAACACCAGTATAACCTTTTTTCGCCTTGAAAACACGCAAAAACCGTCCCATCAGTACCTTTTGCATTAATAACCGCCGTACGTTGTCAGTTTCTTTTTTGGCAAACTTTTTAACTTTTTTGTCTCTTTATATTCTTTTGAAAATTTGAAAAGTTTGGGGGCAATTGTTGGGCCTACATTTTAAGTCAACTTGTCTACAACTTACATATATCATCTTGATACTAACAACTTGAATTCTCCTACTGCATCTTGACATTTTTTGCAGGTTGAGTTATTGTTACATTACAACCTATTTTTCAGGAAATGTGTCAACGGATAAAGAAGACTGATTCAAACAACGTATCTTCATCAACAAGGCCAGCAATGGATCCTTATCTCTTCCACCAACATTGTGGCGAGAATATCTCAACAAGTTCAACCGATTTCCTATATTTTTGGCTTATTATTTTCTTTGCAATTCGAGGTATAAAAAGGGAGGAACACTTGTATTTTACACACACACTCTCACTAGTTTAAGCTCCCTAGCATACGCTCTTAGTCTTGTATTCAACCTGATTAATAAATCATTTGGTCAAGGTAGGTTCCTAAACCTCCCGGGGTTTTGTGCCGGCGAACAAGTTGTTCAAGGGCTTTCCCTAGTTAACAAAATTCTTTGAGTTCATTTCTATAGCATTTCATAATCATTGTACCCAGATTCAAACCATTTTTTGTCATCTTTCTCGTCGTTTGTACTCCTTATTGAAATTTGACCAAAACACTACGCATGTCCAAATATTATGATTCTTATATACCCACAAACTAGACATTCTAAATTATAATTTACCATTTGAAATCAGTCCATTTGGACTTGTATTCATCAACATGCAACCACATAAAGATTGAACTACAAACCATAATTTCTAGCAACAGTCCGTTCTGCGTATCGATAATATTTAACCTAAACGAGGTACTTCCCGACCTCTAAAATTTATGAAAATTTCCAAGATTTTGTAAAACATATTAATGTAAAACATATCCAAAATTCATAAAATTCCCATGGACGGATTTTTCCCAGAAAATTCAACATCATGCCTTAAAATTGTGACAAATCTTATTTCAAGAACTAAGCATTTGACTTCCAAAAATCATCATGTCTTTCCATCCTTACATTTCCAACTTAAATTAGCAACTTAACACAACAAAATATCATTAGGAGTAACAAATAACCCATTTCTTCCAAGAAATCAACACAAGGATCATCATCTAACACAACCTACATGTTTTACTCTTCCAATTCATCTCATAATCAAACAAAACATTATATTTACTTACTTCTTAATGAAATCAAACCATGGAAATCAACATGCAATCCATGAAAAGTGTTCCTCTTGTCAAGAGCTTCGCAACGGTGAAGATGGATCGACGATCGGACTTCGGATGCTCAAAATATGGAGGTCTCTCTCTAACTCTCTCTCTCTCTCTCTTTCTAAGAACGGTTTGGATGAAGAGAATGGGCTGAAATAAGGCTTCTCTCAGCTCCCCACATATATATCTCCTATTACCACTTAAAGAGAGGTCAACAAGTCAATAGGGAGATGTTTTAATGATCAAAGGGTCAAATCATTTAAAACTAGTCAAAGCTGTCACAAATTCTAATTTTCATTTAACTTTAAAGACATTCCTAGGATAATCTACTAGTATAAAAATTACAAATAAGATATGGTTGAAAAGCTCTTTGAGTCTAGTTTACACAGAATCGGTTTGCAAATCCGAGTTTTCTAGACAAAGTTATGGCCAAATTACTACAGACTATTCGGATGGACAGAATTTCGGGTTTAAGCAAGTATCCATGCTTTTGTGTGTATCTTTTTCTATCTTAAGGTTAAAACGCACTCAAAACTCAACCTAATCATCCCCTATTGATGCACGAATGACAAAGAACTCAAGACTCAAACATACCCGATGTTAAACACACGAAACAACACTCGAATTGACCCGACATACGAGTGAACTAGGAAAGAATTAGTTTCGGGGTATTACAGCGATGCTCTGTGATTAATTGTTTCTTGCTATATTCAAGTACTTGTATATTCAATTTGATTTTCATGAAAATTGTTATTTTGTTGAATTGACAACTCAATTGAATTAATAAATTCCTACCGCTATCCATGAGTTTGTGCTATCATGAATGAATGAAAATTAGTAGCAATTGGTGGAATTAGTTGTGCTATCATAGTTAATTTTGCCTAATTGAATCTACGAGACTAGTTTTGATAATTGCAGCTATCTCTATTATCAAAATTAGGTTCAACTGTTTCCATAGAACGTAATGTTATCGTTAATTGGTATGTAACGCTATCGTACCCAATCGATTAGTGGTAAGTTTTGACTGGATGCTGGGTTTGGTCAATTAAAGTAGGGAAAAATAAGATTTGTCACGGCTATCCTGATAAGTCTTTTGTTGAATGCTTGAATTGCAAGATTATATTTTGTTAGCCTATGATCAATAATGTAATTGAATGTCAAGACCCTTGAATCGGAATTTTCTCATATTGTTATTTTCTAAATTTTATTATTTGCCTAGCAATGGAAAGCTTTTATTTTATAATTTTTTTCTTGTTTAGTTAGTAGTTGATAAGAATTTAGTTCTTAGATTAATGAAATAAAAAACCCCCCATATTTTTTTTCCTTTTTTTTTTATTTGCCATACTCGAAAGAAATTATTCCCTTTCCCTGAGGATACGATATTTGCTTATCATATACTCGTATTTGAAAGTAGGAAAAAAATTAGTTTGGTGGTTTGATGCCCATCAGCTGTGGAACGAAGATTTTGGACCTAGCTCCATCATCGCAATCAGTACTAGCCTATGATAACACCAGTCGATGTGTGCTCGGGGTAGTAACGCTTATGCTAACCATTGGCCCATTGGAAATGCCCGTCGAGTTCCAAGTGTTGGATATCCCTTCTACTTTCAGTCTACTGTTAGGTCGTCCGTGGATTCATGGCGTGAAAAGGGTAGCTTCATCATTCCATCAATATGTGAAGTTCATCCACGAGGATCTTACAATCATTATTTTGGCAGACAAACTCATGGAATCAAAGGAGAAAGGAGATGTTCCTATTCTCAAAATTGAGCATGATGACACTGACATCTTTTTGAGCAGATTCGAAGTAATCCCTTAGGCGAGGGTGGATGTAATCCAGCACACAAAAGAAACCAGTATCAGTTACAAGAAAGCTGTGGAACCTAGAGAGATAGTCTCTTATTGAATGATCCGCAATATAGGCTACATGCCAGGACTGGGGTTGGGCAAGAGTCAGTAAGGTAGAATTAATTTGGTACAAGATGACATCAAAGAATACATACCACCTTTTGGGCTGGAATACAATCAAACACCTATAGAAGTAGCGGCAGTAATAGAAGAGAAGCGCAAGAGAAACAGAGCAGTTCAGAAGAAACAGCCGTACCCGGCACCTCCCATGAACCTTTACAGGAAGACCCTGAATGGATACTTTGTTAAGCATGGAGAAACTGTGGCTTACCTCATGTTCCCAGAGCCATGGACGGACAACAGCAGAAAGATGCACCCCAGATGGGAGATTTTTAATGACATCAGCCTCATGGTGGAAGAAATGGAAAAAGTGATTATTGGCCCATGTGACACCTCTTACAAGGTAGTGACGGTCGAGAACACATGGACTATTGATCAGGACGATTCTGCCCTGGCCCTATTTGGAGAAGACTTCATGGGAGACAATTTCTGTGATTGATCGACGGAGCAGCAGATAGCACAGAGGACTTAGTAGCAGAGTTTGAGACAGTGGCATACAATCCACTTCAAAACTGGTACACTACTACAGGACCGTTGCTGAAGGCCGAGGACCTGGTGGAGTACTTAGAATACACCTTACCCCCTTCTTCCCCTTTTGTTAAGAACTTGTCATCAATCGATTCTATTCCCGACGCCACAATCAAGGATCTCACCTATGAGAACCTCAATGAGGCGTCAACCTTGTAACCCTTCCATTCATTAATGATAATGCAAGTGTTTTTGTGTACTCCTTGGTTGCCAATGTATTAAAAGATGAATTAACTGAAAACATGATAAACTATCCTATTAATAATGAATCAATTAATAATGGGGATCCAAAAGATAAAGACTTTTTAATTTAATTAACTAAGATGATCAAACAACGAGGGGAGCATCGATTAGAAGCTCTGCAAGAAGACTTGTCCACCATCAATCTGGGGCTGAATGATGAAGTCAGAAAGGTCAAGATTGGAAGCTTCATGCAAAACGAAGAAAGAGCAGCTGTGATCAGCCTGTTGAAAGAATTTTAGGATGTGTTTGCCTGGTCTTACGAGGATATGCCTGGGTTGGATCCAATGGTTATTGAACATCGGATTCTGCTTTACCCCGACGCCAAGCCGGTGAAGAAGAAGCTTTGCAAAATCAAGCCTGAATGGTCCCTAATATCGTGACGGTGTCGGTGCCGAAACCGAATGGTAAGGTTTAGATTTGTGTAAATTTTCGAGATCTCAACAAAGCATCTCAGAAAGATGACATTTCCCTACCCAACATAGACATTTTGGTGGATGCAGTAGCTTTACATAAGATATGGTCTTTTGTGGATGGAATGCTCGATTACAATCAGATCAAGATGACGAAAGAGGATCAGGAGAAGACTTCCTTCATCACCCCCTGGGGAACTTATTGTTACACAGTCATGCCCTTCGAATTGAAAAACCCTAGGGCTACATACCAAAGGGCTGCCACAATGCTCTTTCATGACATGATTCATAAAGATGTTGAAGTATATGTGGATGATGTGATTATTCATTCAGTATACGCATACGGTGCCCATTTGAGAGATCTTCGCAAGTTCTTTGAGAGTTTGCACAATTACCGGAGGAAGCTCAACCCCACCAAGTGTACATTTGGAGTCACCCGAGGAAAAGTCTTAGGATTCATGGTAATCGACAATGGAATTGAAGTGGATCCTACAAAGGTCAAAGCTATCATAGATATGCCGCAGCCAACAACTCCGAGTAAAGTCAAAGGCTTTCTGGGCCGATTACAGTACATCAGTCATTTTATTCAGCAGCTGACATCCATGTGTGAACCTCTGTTCAAACTTCTCAAGAAGGACACAAATAGAGAATGGGACAAAAAGTGCCAACAAGTATTTAAAAAAGTCAAAGAGTACCTAGCTAGTCCACTAGTTCTAGCTCCTCCTCACAAATTGAAGCGTTTATTGTTATAGCTACCCGTCACAGACACCGCGGTTGGAGCCATGTTAGCACAAGAAAATAAAGACTCTCATGCTGAGAACGCCATCTATTTTGTCAGTAGAAAGTTGCAGGGTAGCGAGTTGAACTACTCCGTACTTGAGAAGAGTTGCATAGGTTTGGTATAGGCGACGCAGAGACTCAAGATTTACTTGTAAACATTGCCTGTAAAGGTGATCTCCAAGATAGATCCGATCAAATACATACTTGAAAAGCCATCACTTTCAAGCAGGCTTGCAAAGTGGTCTTTCTGGCTAAACAAGTTTGATATAACTTATGCAAGGGGAAAGTCAATCAAAGGAAGTGTAATAGCTGACCAGTTGGCAGATCTGCCGATAGAAGCAGAAGAATTTGAAGAACCAAATTTTTCTGATGAAGGGGTTCTTGAAATTAGGCACGGCACGTGTGTGAGCGCCCCAGATCCGACTTTTGGAAAAATCGCTCACGTGAAGAACATGTTTATCTTTGAAAACAGAGTCGTCGCTCTCATTTATAAAGTAAACGGGAGAAAAACTTTAGATTATGGGTTCGGGGGCCAAGTTATGATTTGGGAAGGTTTTACGCACCCAATTCGCCCTTTCGGTCTCTACACATTTGCATGCTTGTAATTAATTATCGCAAGTTTGTTATTTATAGAATATATACTTTACATGTATTTAAAATGTATTGAAATGTATTAAAATAATTACATACAGTTATTACATCTATTTACACATCTAAATATACTAACGAACGGAAGGGGTTACCTTCTGTCATTTTACATAAATCGGGCCAAGTTCTAGACCGTTGTATTATACCGGATCAAGCTAGCTCGTAGCCTGACCGTTGTTCTTCCACTGCTACCAATCGAGGAAAGGAAGACATAAGTTTTTTGTGTGTGTGTTGAGAGAAAGTCAATACTCTTTTTTCTTTTCTTTCTCTCTTTTCTTCCTCAAAAAGAGGCTTGATAGAGAGAGAGTTGTGTGTGTGTGTGAGCTCTTTTTGGGAGTTCTCTGTGTTTGTTGGGAGAGCTGGGAGCTCTTATATAGAGGAAGAAATGAGAGTTTACTCTCTAGCCCATGTTTGGACGAAGCTTCCTCAATGCCTTCAAAGACTTCAGCAGCCGTTGGCTTGACTTCTAAGGCAAAATACATGTTTGGTGCGCGGCGTACCTGGCATGGTGCCCGCGCACCAAACCCTGTTTGGGTGTATCAGCGCACCAGAAATGTTTTCAGCGCACCAAACCCTATTTTTGGCTTTTTCCAGGCTTTGTGACTTGCACTTTGGCCCTTCTAAGCTGTGTATCTTCAGTCTAGACCCTTGATGTTGATCTAACTGAAGGCTGTTTGTGTGTTGGACGTCATTAGTCCTGTTGTATCTTTGAGTTTGACCCTTGATGCTGATCTAACCGAAGCTTGTTGTATTTGTTAGACGTTGACAGTCCGTTGTGTATGTGTTGTTTCCAGAAATAATCATAGAAACATGTGTTAGTCCATTTGTAAATAAATGGTGTTTATTGAACAATTCGTATAATGTAGGTGTATGAATTCTTGGTGTCTACAACGTGTATATGGCAACTCTTCTTTGATGGAGCCGCCAATGATTAGAATTTGAATGATCCAAAAATACCACCGAGCATGAAGCTTGTATAGTTGGCTTGGAGGAAGCCTTGAAAATGGGCACTGAAGAATTAGAAGTATACGGTGATTCAGCTTTGATCATAAATTAGGTTGAAAGAAAATGGAAGACGTCGGATGCTAGACTGCAGTTGTATCATCCCCGCTTGACAGTACTAGCAGAAAAATTTGAGTTCATATCATTTCACTACCTCCCCTGAGATAGAAATCGCTTCGCGGATGCTTTGGTTGAAATCCCCGCTAAGTTCAATGTCCAACCCTTCGTCATTGGCACGAAGCATACGCCAGCATTCTATTTTGCCATTGATAAGGACCAAGAAAGAGCCGATGGGCCTTGGTACCTAGATGTTTGGAATTTGTTAAAAAAAGATGAGTATCCACCTAACACTAAGAGAAAAGGCAGGATTGCCTTGCGAAGATGGGCTTCCCAATTTGTAATCAGTGGTAACCATTTATACAAAAGTCATTATAAAGGACTTAACCTCTATTGCATCAATCAAGCGAAAGCTGAACAAGTCATGGATCAGCTACACAGCAGCACTTGTGGTCCACACATGAATGGGCATATGCTCTCAAAGAAAGTAATCCGGCAAGTTTATTACTAGAGTACAATAGAAACTGACTATATCAGATGGGTGCGCTGTTGCGATAAATGTCAAATGTTTGCCAATCTATAACATTTTCCTCTTCACATGTTATACAATTATACGGCCCCGTAGCCTTTCTCAACATGGGGAATCGACATCATAGGGCAAGTACACCCAAAAGGATCGAACGACCATGAGTATGTTCTGGTTGCCGTTGACTACTTCACAAAATGGGTTGAAGCCGCTTAATACAAAGTTCTGAATGCTAAGAATGTTGCAGAATTTATCAAGACAAACATCATTTATCGATTTGAGGTACCTTTTGAGTTGATCTCTGACAATGGTACACACTTCGAGTGAGAAGTCAACCGAGTACTGGATGAGTTCAAAGTACATTGGCATAAGTCTTCACCTTACAGGCCGTAGGCCAATGGCGCTGTAGAAGCAGTCAACAAAACATTGGAAAACATGATTCGAAAAATGGCAGATATAGGGAGAGATTGGCCTGAAAAATTGCCGTTAGCACTCTGGGGCTATCGTACTTCTGTTTGTACGCCTACTGGGGCTACCCCATTTTCTCTTGTCTATGCCATGGAGATAATACTACCTATTGAAGTAAAAATCCCTTCCTTGATGGTGATGATAAAAGCCGAGGTAGCTGAAGCTGATTGGCTTAAGCATCGGTATGATGACCTGGCACTCCTGGATGAAAGAAGGTTGTTAGCCTTAGAACACACAGGATTGCTCGATCCTTCAACAAACGGGCCAAAGCCCGAGACATCAAAGTAGGCGACTTGGTTCTCCGAGAAAAGCCGCCTAGCTACATTGATAGTTTTGGAAAGTGGAAATCACCATGGATGGGACCGTACATAGTCAGGCTCATACAGTCAGGCGGCGTAGTCTTCCTCACCAATGAAAATGGAGAAGACCTCATTCAGCCCTTCAACATGGACAAGCTCAAGAAATACTACGTCTAGTTACCTGCTCAGCTATAGTGTATTTAGTTTTACTTGTGTTTGTAAATACTTTTCTCCCCCTTCTAAAAATAACTTGGTAGGTCGAAAACCCGAAAGGGCAGCCTAGGCAAAAATTATAGTTCAATAAAGAAATGAGAGAGATAAAACATTGGAGAAAAAGAAATAAAAATCTCCGTCTCTCACAAATATAGGTTGAACTATGATCCGACCTGATTCTCTTTATGTGATACATAAGCAGCCTTCGGGTTCGGTCGTTTACATACACATTTCATAATATAATATTTTTTGGTTCCCCCTGTCATGTTGTTGTGATCACACAAGAGAAAAACCACTACTCACATAATTATAATAACACACTTTTAATTTATAACAAACATCCCTGGTTTTGCAACCAAGGAGTACAAAGATAAGACTTACATACACTCATATTCTATCTTAATCTATTTCACATACAGTTACATAAACTATCATTCATTACATTCTATCTCCTTCACCATGCCAGCCTCTCAAACTTCCCTCGCACTCGTTAGCGCTCCTTCTTTTGCACTCACCACCACCACTGGTGTAAGACCCCGACCTTATTTGTAATACCTTGGTCCTTCCTATATTTGATGTGTTGATTTTGTTACATAGTTATCATGTTAGACATGTGTGTTTGGGTTAGTTTAGTAGCATGTCAATGCATTCTTGCCTTGACTCTTTGTTGGACTTTATTGTTACACAAATTGTTAACTTGACTAGGCCTTGAATTTTAAGTTAATTCTTGCAATTTCTTGTAATTGTAAAGCCATTGCATTCTTACCCTTGTTATATATGGTTTTGATTGGGTTCCAAGTGTGTTTCAAACTTGATTGGAGGTTCGGATCATTTGGGAATACTTAGTAAATATTTTGTTTTGAACATAAGATGGAAGAAGATACACCCAAAACCATGGATACATGCTTAAACTCGGAATTCTGTTCATCCGAATAGTCTTTAGTAATTTGGCGATAACTTTTTGTAGAAAACTCAGATTTACAAACCGTTTGATTATGTGTAAACTAGATTCAAAGAGCTTTCCAACCATATCTTATTTGTAATTTTAAAACTTGTAGATCATCCTAGGCATGTCTTTAAAGTTGGCTGAAAATTAGAATAGTGACAGCTTTTAACCATTTTGGTTTTTTGTTGAACCTTTGACCCTTTTGACCATTTGACCAATTTTTGTTTCTTTGACTGAGATAAAGAACGTCCATTGACTCTTTGACCAGCTATATGACTCTCCTAGACACCATTAAAGAGCCTTAAACTTAGTCATTTGTTAATCTTCAACCTTAGAACATAGAGAGAGAGAAGAGAGAGTTCTAGAGTGAGAAAGTGCCATAGATTACTCATTTGAAATCCAAATCATGATCCATCTTTGCCATTGTGGAGCTATTGACTAGAGGAACACTTTTCATGGATTTCATAGTGACTTTCATGGTTTAATTTTGGTGGAGGTAAGTTACTATGATGTTTTGTATGTTTATGAGTTGAATTGGGAGAGCAAAGCATGTAGGTTGTGTTAGATGATGATCCTTGTGTTGATTTCTTGGAGGAAAGGTGTTATTAGTTTCTCCTAATAATATTTTGTTGTCTTAAGTTATTGATTTAAGTTGGAAATGTAATGGGGGAAAGACATGATGATTTTTAGAAGTCAAATGCTTAGTTCTTGAATTGAGATTGGTCACTGTTTTAAGGCATGTTGTCAAATTTACTGGGAAAAATGCGTCCATGGGAATTATCTTAATTTTTTATATGTTTTACATTTACATGTTTTGTAGCATTTTGTAAATTTTCAGAAATTTTAGAGGTCGGGAAGTACCTTGTTTAGTTTGTGTTTTATCGCTGCACAGAGTAGACTGTTTCTGGAAATTCTAGGTTGTCATTCCAATTTTATGTGGTTACATGTGGATGAATATAAGTTCAAATGGGATGATTCAAAATGTTAAATTGTAATTTGGGATGTCTAGTTTCTGGTTATGTATGATTCATAATATTTGGACTTGTGTAGAATATTTGGTGAATTTTATAATAACGCTACGCAGAATTCAATTATGTGTTTTATTGACAGAAATTTCTAGATATTGGTTTAGAATTAAAGTGAGCAGATTATGACGATTATAGTTCCGATTGGAATATGTTAAAGTGGTAAATTATAGTTCAAGATGTCTATTTTATAAATATGAAAGAATAATAATATTTAGATTTTTGTGGAATATTTGGTGATTGTAACAATACGGTTGCGCACGAATTTATAAGTGTGGTAATTGAATCAAATTGGGTTATTGATATAATAAGTTAATGAATTGGGATATTGAACTATAAGAAAATTTCATGATGAGGAATTTAGTAATATGGACTGTATTTCCTATAACCCAAAAATAGGTTGAAATGATAAGTCCCAAGAGACTTGTGAAATGTAGACGACATGGGACATGTAAGGAGTCATGATTTACATAGTACGCGACAATAATATTATGTGATGGTTTATACTATACATGAGATAGATTGTCTCGAGTGATTATAGGATACTATAGAGATCCTAAGTTGAATATGATGGTTATATATTGGTTAATGGGTGTAAGTATGAGTAGACTTACGTATGTTGCGATTGTGAAGTCTAGCATTAGCGGACTTAGACGATTTGGCTATGTGGAGATATAAGTTGTGTTCATGTGAGGAACATGTTACTTTATTTTGGGATTAAGAGTGAATCACCTCTCCTTGTGATGTATAAGTCTCTTGTTGCAGACATCGTTTGATAGTTGTCTCTACTGTAGAATACCTTACATTCGTGGTTATCTGTGTATCTTGCTAGTGCAGACACTTTTTGATGGTTGAGTTGTACAATAGGCCTACTTTGTCTATTGTCTTGATGTTTTTACATGTTCAGTGATTACGGACATGTTATGATTGCTAGTATGTGTCCTACTTTGATGATTTACTGTGTGTTTAGTATTTATAAGCACCTTATGTTGATTTGGGTATGTGATTCAATAGAACACATCATGTTTAATTATTATTGAGTTGTGATTCAATAGAACACACTTTGAATTGTTTAAAATGACAAGTAAACATCTACTTGTGCATTGCATCAAGTCCAGCTAATATATGTGTTTTGGGGGGTGTACTGACACTCGGTTATTGCGGGAGCAGGGGCTACATAACAGCCGATGGCCAATACATCTGGCCTTGCCCTACCGTTGGCCACGGTAGGGGTTTCTCTAGCCCCACAGTTGAACGGAATAAACGGTGACTGTGTATTGTCGACATTCTTTTGTATGCATTGGGATACGGACACCGGTCCCTTGTGATATATATAAGTGGCTAGATCCGTATATGTCTCGGGTCATAGGGGACTGAGCAATACGTCAACGTGAATACATAAAATGGTTCCCAACAGGTACTTGTAAATCGTGCTTGACGCGATCGGGTACATTTATTTTGTTTTGGGATACGAGCATCGGTCCCTTATGATTTGTGTACAGGAGCAGCAGCACAATCATCCATTATGGTTTCATCTGTCAATCCCTTCCATTTGTGTACAGTAGCAAAAGCACAGTGATCTAATGAATTTGTAATGGAGCGACAAGGTCATAACTATTATTTAGGATTCGGAGGTGTACCTAGATCCACCGTATCCATCTTCATGGGTTTACTTTATCCTTGTGTTTATGTGCTAATACATGTTTATTTTCCTGTTATATTGTTGTGCATAATGCCATGCCATATAGTCACATGTTGTTACTTGTCGATTAATGGTTAAGCGGGAATTGTTACCAAGCTTAGTGTCTATAGAGTCTTGGTTTACTGTTGCATTCATACTCATAGCACCCAACATATTATATTGGCTTACAGAGTCTTTTAGACTCACCCAACAACTTCCTCAATTTGTAGGTTATAAATTCCAGCGCTGTGAGACTTGAAGCTTGGAGTTTGGCAAGTTGTATTTATGTTGTCATTTCCTATTATTTCTTGTATTGTGAGATCGTGGGTTCAACTAAGTGTAAACATAGTATGTTGGGTAGAAATATTTGTAGTATTTAGATTTGTATTTTGAGGCCGACTTGAGAGGTCGTGCCAGTTATAGTACTTTATAATTTTGGATTACGGAGTCGTGGTTTTGGGGTGGCCTTATGCCGTTGAAATTTTATTAGTAATATTCCTGAGCGTATTAGCTCGTGTGTTCAGTATTGTTGTTCTCCGGCATTTGTTATAGCCGTGGAGGTTGTTTTATTAGTGAGTTGTACTTCGAGTTTTTGAAACTCACATTTTATGTTGTATTCCACTGCATAGTTTTGGTTTTGAGCTTTTGTGGCTCGCTCTTTTTCGTTGTTCTTGCTAGTTTTGCGCACCAAGTTGGGGTTCAACATCGGACCCCGGACTTGGGTCATCACAACTGGTCTCGGCTGCGTCAAATCTCTGCAAGTCACGAGATATGATCCTTCGACTGCGCTGAAGTCACCAAGGATCCCTTGCATAAATCTTTAAACCAGAGTCCTCCACAGATACACCAATCTCCAGCAAATGAGTGTCTGCCCCATTAGTCACAATTTTACCAAGCAGAAACTCCAAAGTGAGTCTAATATTGAATGAATGCTCCATCGCCTGTGGGACCAGCCATGTCAGATAATTGATAGGAAGGCAGATATTCTCCAAAGGAATATGGTCCAAGGAAAGAATAGTGCATGGCGCTATCTCATGACCCCACCACCCTCGAAGGTCCCTACAGATGTCACCATTGAGCTCGCTTGTCTTAAACTCAGGAAGGCCAGCATCGGGCAGCCTTTGCTCCAATCCAAATTGTCGCATCACCCGGGAAGCATAGTAAAAAGTCACAGCACGAAGCCTTACAATTGTGACTTGTGCGAATCGATGAGTCCCCGGTATGAATCACCGAATTTTCCAATGGGATATAACCCATACAATGTCGAAGGAATGGACACACTGGATGTACTCCACCCAATCCTTTTCAGTCACCAAATAATCATGTTGGTGACCCCTCTGGGTGTAATTGATTAGATGATATCTCGTGCCAAGTACTGGAGGAATAACCCTCATAAAACGTTTTTCCAGCCACATGTGAAGAGAATGGGGCTGCCAGAAGGAAACCATTCCACCCCATTGGCATAACTATCCAGGCCGAGAAAGGTCTCTGCCAGAATGAGAGGAATCATATTGCTTACTCGTCCCCTGACATATACGACAACATCCAAGACCCGTATATCGACATAACCGTCAAGGTTAATTAGAAAGAATTTTCCTAATATACACAAGAAGAGAGCCGTTTGCCGGTGTTCTAAATATATATCGTCGGGTTAGTAATTAGCAAAGAACCTCGGGAGCTGAATCAGGTCGAAAAGTCGACCATGCAACATACCATGGGCCTCTCAGATGGTGAAGCCGAACAATTCTTGGATAAGCACCAAAGGGGGTTTCCTCAATAGTGGTATCGAGATAGGACCGTCGATGGACGTGCCTGTCAGTGCACAACAAATCTTCAAATGTAGGACACATCTCATTAAGTGAGAAGTTGAAGATATAATTTTCTGAAGACCAGAAATGGGATACACCCCATATCATGTACCAATGAATTCAAATACGTCTCGATCCGAACGCACATCTGAAACCATAGGTATTGGCAAGATATCCTTTTTCAGTGGCACTGAGACTAAGGCACCAATCGTTCATACGAGCCTCATAATCTGGGATAGTCTCGGAAGAATGATCATCTTTCAGAAAAGAGGTTTCTTGATAAGGGGAATAAACTCTGTCTGAGACGAGAAAAACTTCTCGGGAAGGAAAGTGGTGCGAAGGAAAGATGCTTAGCATTGATCGTCTGGGTCAAATTGCCTTATAAAGAAGGCAAATGAAAGAAGTATCTCTGACAGAAGCATTCAGCCTACGTCTTAGGCAAAGAAAAATGTCTCCTAGCCTGTCTCCGCACATCAAATTGAGCAACAGGAAAGAAAGGACCAGTTTGGTGCTCGGGCCCCAAGCCTGGTGCACCGTGCACCAAAACATGAACTTGGACTTTTTGTTCAGTCCTCCAGTCCACATCTCTCTCTCGACAAGAAACCGATTTCTTTGGGGGGGGGGGACGCCTCAAGATCACTCCTGAGTGATTAATTATTACAAAAGTGATTCCTCCATAATAGGCATCAGGCCTATCGCCACAAAGTAGCAACCACTACGAATTTCACTCATCTCTCTCCTCCCATGCGAGAGTCATTCAGTAATTATACACATCAACCAACAGCCGCCCCGGCCAAATACCCATTTTTGCTTTTATAGCACAATTTGTGTAATTAAAAGCAATTAGAATTGAGACCATATGTTTTCTTTTTGCATTTTTTGTAATAATAAATAATACACAAAGTAAATAAAATTTGCTTACAAATACATTTCTTTCAAAAATAAAACAAAAATAAAATAGCAAGAAAAGGAAATTTTTGTCTTCCTTTCTTCGCCCTGCTCATGCTAGCACCTCCAGAGCCTCCGCTCCCACCATTTCTGCGACGTGGCCCAGTCATGTCTGCGCCTCCTCGGCAAGTGAAATCACTGGCCCTGGCCTTCAGTCTCCGATACAGATCGGTCAACTTGTAGAATCTGCTCAATAACTTTTGATAGGAGCTAGCCAACAACTATTCATACAGCACATTTTTCATCAATATGCAACTATATACAAATAGAATAAGCAGATAATATATACACAGGGTGATCAAAGATATACCAGGTCTCTCCCTCGCAGAACATAATCGTGAGGTGGAATCTCACCACCGCTCAAGTCCTCCTCCCTGTAGTTTTCCCCTCTCTGTATCCAATAGTCCGCGGGACTTTCGAATAATGTATCAACCCCGTGAACGAATCGATCTCTCCCACGAAGATGAAAAACGGACTCTCCGCTTCCTGATCAGGAGGAGAAGGAGGATACAGCACAGTCTGCACGAGCACCCCATACTCTATCTCCACATAGCTATGTGGATCAATGGCCTCCCTTACGAAAAACCATTCGCGTCTCGGCATCACGTCCGGAGTCATCATCCCAAAGGGTGGTGAAGGCGGTGTCAGAGAATGGCCCACGTTGGGCCCATGCTGGCGATTGACCCGATCTCCCAAATTCATTGAGTTGCACATGATAGAAACCATCAAAATGCGACAGCAATTGGCCGTTTGGACCGGACCATAGAAAGTAGGCAGCTAACCCCAAGAGAAGAAGCTGACTGACTCCGGACTCGAGTTGATAATCGCAGTCTGAATCACCTTAGTATCAGGCCGAGCAGGAATCCTCCGAGCGTACTTTCGGTTTGAAGTCCAGAAGTTCACCATAAATGGTAGGGTCATCACCCTAGTGCGGAGCGTGAAAGGGTGGAAGCTGAATATCGCATAAGCCCAAGCCTGTCACATCAAAAACAATGAGTCAATATTTAAAACAAAAGAACAAAAGTTTTTAAAATAAAGATTTTTGTTTTGACTATTACCTCCCATACCACATTATAGCCAGTCACGCTACTGGCGATGTTCCGGCTGACGTGATCCATAAAGAAGTAATACTCTACCAGGCCAGCCTGTCCCTAGTCGCCTAGATGGCGCAATCACCTCAAACTGCCGAGTAGAGATACTCGCAATGTTGAGGAAGCATTGGCAAAGAGTGTGATCCCCAGTGCCAAGAACAAGAAAACCCGAACGAATCGGGTCACAGCAGACCGGTCGGCTACATCGACAAGGTCCACATTGTGGAGTAGCCACTCCCTGACATAGCTAACGAGAATCTCTTCATAGCTCTTCTATATAGGAGCAAAGCCCAACAGCTGAGCAACGGCATCGGTACTGTGTTGCAGTTGGAAATCTGGCTCAATAGCCCGGCCATGGCTAGTTGGTAGCCTCGTGATAGCGGAAAAGTTCGCAGGCGTCATGGTCACCTCGCCCCACGGTAGATGGGAGGTATGGGTGGTGTCCCACCAAAAACACAGCAACACCTCATGGATGTTGGTATAGCCGATAAAACCACCAACATTCTGGATGAATGTGCCAAGACATGTACCATCCACCCTCTCCTAAATCAATCGAGGGACAAGATCATACATCTCCCTCACCATGTCCACATTCGCCCGAATGCTAGTGATCCGCCTCCGTGCCTGGATAAAATAAATATAAAATTTAAAATCAATTTCAGCGTGTCATCACAAAACACACGTGAACATTTTTTATGTCATCACATAAATTTATATCAAGTCAATTTCTTTCATATTTGTCATGCAAACAAAAAAACTTAAAAGTTTTTTTTCCAAACATTCTCCAAATCTTATCCCCAGGATCCTGGGATCAAAATAAAATGTTTTCAAGTGTTTAGTGAGAGTTTTTCTTCACTTTTTTTGTTGAAGCTTTTTTTCAAACAGCTGGTGTGCGACTTTCGCGCAACTTCGGGCAAGAAAAATTTACTCATTTTGAGCCACCCCAACAAAATCAACTTGGGGGTTTCCATCTTTGTTCATCCCTCTACACATATATACTCTCGATATCCAGAAATATTTATCCTAACATGTTCATATTTGCAATTAAAGTAGACACTTTAAACATACAAAATCCACAGATATTCATACTTGTTTATACCCATAGTGTATAAATTCACAATTTTTGCTTTGATTCAACATGCAACAACACATATTTGCTACTTGGATACTAACAATTGCAGGATTAACATCAAGAGTCCAGCAAATCACACAAAAATTTCAAATTTAGCATACTTTGCGGAACAAATGGGTTTTTCGGAAACTCACTGTAGGTGGATCTAAAGAAGAGATGTCACTGCTCCGGTCACGATGAATGTCATTCGGATTACTATTCGAGAATGGATAGCGGACCCGATTCCGTGCCATCACCTCGTCGGCTTGTTCGTCACCGACACCCAAATCAACGGGAACCTCATTTTCTGAGTTGAAATTGTTCACCATTATCGCTATACAAAATTTTCGGGATGATAACCTCAAAAAATTTGAGTGATTGCGGAAGAAATTTGAAAGAAATCAGAGAAAATTTGAAGAGAGAAGAGAAAGAGAGCACGACAGCAGCTATGTTGTTACTGCTGCCCGTGTTCTTCCTTTTGAAGGAAAAGAATTTTCCCTTTTTCCCTCCAAGTTTTAGCATTCTACGATTTGCACCCCTAAGTCCTTCTAACGGCAACTTAACGTCCAACTAAGGGTCATTAACTGGACGCCCTAACGGAGGTCCACCATCAACATATTTTCAAGAATAATTCCTGACGGAGTTACTCCCAACGACCTCACCGTCCAATTCAATATCTCCAGTGAGAATCCCCATGGGACTCTACACAGTACATCTTAGCAGAAGCATTGCCAATGGTCGTGCGCATCATCCCCAACAAAGTTTGTCCCTTGGACATCACACAGATTGCAATGCATTCACATACGTTTACACACCCAGATATCCGTTGGTTTCCCCACAGGTTCAAACCTGAGGCCTCTGAAAATCAATCGCTCAACGACCCCGCCGTCCAACACAGCTCAGAATCCGTCCCTTAGACGCCACAGAAAAAATAGTATATTTATTTTATGTCAATTTTTAGCTTATCCTGAACTGCAATCTGCTTCATTTTGTGTTGATATAGCTTTTTTTTGGTCGTTTCCCAACGGGTATAAACCTGGGGTCCGGTAATGAACCATCCCCACACACAATATATATCAGATTTGTGTTTCTTCCCTAAAGAGAGATGAACTACGTTTTGATCGGATTCTCTTTATAGACATACGTAGGCAGCCTTTTAAAAGGTTCGATCACCAAATGGCGTACTTCCTTAGTACGACAATCCTTTTCCCTAGCAATGTTGCAAGCCTCTTGTATCACAACATTTCCCAGACAGTTTCTTGCCCCCATAGAGTTATGGCTGAATGTTCTTCTCCCCAGAGAGTTCGAGCTAAAGTCTTGACACACCACACACTTGGTCATACAACCCCGATGCAGGATTCGACCACACATATACACATGGTCACACAAAACTCAGATGTAGAGTTTGACCAAACAATTACCAATACAAAGCTGGATGTCTATCTTTTTCGACGACGCTCGCTTACATCTAAGCAAACGTAGTCGAGGAGCTCTGTAGATACCCAGAATTCGTACACCTACATTATACGAATTGTCCTATAAACAACTGTTTATTTACAAATGGAATAACACTTGTTTCTATGAACATTTCAGGAAACAACATATTCAACAGGACTAATGACGTCCGCACACATAAACAAACTTCAGTTAGATCAACATCAAGGGTCTAGACTGAAGATACACAATTTAGAAGGGCCAAAGTGAAAGACACAAAGCCTGGAAAAGAAAAAAAACAGTTTTGGTGCGCTGAAACCTTGCTGAGTGCGTTGAAACACCTAAACAGGGTTTGGTGCGCGGCACACCATATCTGACATTTGCCCCAGAAGTCAAGCCGCCAGCTGTTGAAGACTTTGAAGGCACAAAGGAAGCTTAGTCAAAACTTGGGCCAGAGAGTAACGCTAAATATCTCTTACTTCCTCACCTATATAAAGAGATTATTAGCTCTCTCTCAAGAACAGAATAAAGAGCTCTCTCCCTCAACATACACACACACACACTATTAAGTTCTCCCTCTCACTGAGAAAGAAATAAAGAAAGAAAGAGTTCTTAACTCTCCTTCTTTCACACACACACACAATACAAACACAAAACGTAAATCTTCCTTTCCTCATATCGATAAGAGTGGAAGCACAACGGTCAGGTAACGAGCTAGCTTGATCCAATATAACACAACGACCTAAAACTTGGCCCGAATTCTGTAAAACGACAGAAGGTAACCCCTTTCGTTCTTTAATCCATTTAAGTATGTAAATGAATATATATTTGAAGTATGCATATATTTATTTCAATACATTTTGTTATGGAAATACATGTATTTGTACATTATAAACGGAGATATGAATACTCCGTAATACATTTCTATTCACATAAAATAACAAACCTGTAATACTTAAATATGAGCATGCAAACATGTAGAGACCGAAAGGGTGAGATGGGTGCATAAAACCTTCCCAAATTGTAACTTGGCCCCCGAACCCACAATCTCAGTTTTTCTACCGTTTACTTTATAAATGGGAGTGACGACTCAGTTTTTTCAAAATAAATGTGTTTCCACGTTTATCGAACACAAATCACAGAGGGAAATCCGAGAGCGAAAAAAGCCCGAAGTTGAACGATCTACGGATCAGGGCGCTCACAGCGGTTAGCCCTTAAGTGTGAACCAACTCGATAGTCTAACCTTATTAAGGTTTGGACAGTGTGCTTGGGATGAAAAATAGTTGTATGCATGTTTGATAAAGATAGTTGCTAAATAAGTGTTATTACTATGATGTGATCTCGTAGACAACTCCTAGTATATAGTATTGGAAAGGGGTGATTAGTCCCCTCCGGGTGGATACTTAATGTTATGTACGTCTCAGGGGCATGGATATCAATTAGAGACTTTGTGTAAGATGTTTGAGGTGGATATTCCTCGATGTGTGATAATTGACCTTTATAGTTGGGACCTATCCAGCTGTCAACGACAGTGGGATTAGTAAACCCTATTGTAGACCTTATAATAGAATGTTATGTTTATTGTTAGATGACTACTTAAGGAATTCGAGGACAAATTCTTATAAGGGGGAGAGGGTGTAAGACCACGTTCCCATTTCATTTTCCTAATTCAATTGTGTTAACCATGAACAAGGTCGATGACACTTGTGAGTATGTTGCTTGCATCATTATATGCTTAATCATGATGAAATGATTTGTAAACGCTTAAATTACAATGTTGACGTATTTTGCTAAATACTAACATAATTGATTCTTGGCACAACATTGGTCGAGAAAAGAATCGGATGAATTGTGTTTTGATCACGTACCTTAAAAAGGTTTGTACGTGACTTCCTTCGTACTTGTTATCACTTTAATTGGATCTTGGCATCATCCTATGATGTTTTGGAATACTTAGAATCCAACTTTAATAAGTTTATAATGTTATAACCTTAGCTCGAAATGCGTACACGTCAGAATAGTCGAGAGACAGCGCGAAAGGACAACAATTAGACAACACAAACTTTGACTAGGCGCGCTCACGCCTAGCCTTTGGCGCGGCCGAGCAGTGACGGGATCAGCTTCATGTGCAAGCCATTAATTCATCAAATTATCAATTTGTTGTATTTTCTTTTGGCTGCCGACGCAGTCTGAACATGGGGGGATATATATTGCTTAAAAGATAGGCTCTCTCTCTCATATTACACAAACAATAATACACAACACACACTCCCTCAGATCTGTCGCCTGTAAGCAAGCCGAGGTTTTTCTCGGTGTACACTACAGGAAAAACGAGATTTAGCTACGAAAATTTTTGTTGCTAAATCAAGATTTCTGTCGCCAAATGCATATTAGCGATGGACGAACGTAGACAAAAAAGAGACACTTATTTTAGACGGGACCATTTACGTCACCAATTAGCAACAAAATGGGTTTTTGTCGCTAAATTAGTGACAGTAATTACCAACGGCAATAAACCGTCACTAATAATTTTTCGTGACTAATAGAAACGGAATATTCTGTGTCTAATTTCCATTTATGCAATTAGCGACTAAAATTTTAGTGATGCATATTTCTTTTGCTAAAATTTTTTTAAAAAAAATAATAATTAAAAATTGTTTTTTCTCATATTTATTTTTTGTAACTGATTTCATCAAATAACATGATATTAATAAAAAAACTTCAAAAATTGGCAACATACCACAAATCAATACAAATTAATTACAAAATTACCACAAATTAATTACAAAATTATTACATAAATTAAAATTGTTAAAACAAGTGTCAACAAATAAATTGTTCAAACTAATCGTCAGGAAATAAATTTCAGGAACGGGAATGATCGGGAGATGGGTGGTCAGACATACGGGCTTGACTCTGAATAAATTGGTCAAGGGTGGCCTGCATCTAAGACAAGGACTATCGGGTATCAGCGAGCTCATTTCGGGTTTGAGCGAGATCGGTCTCTAACCACGAAATGACGCGCTCCTAGTCAACGTTCGACTGAGCCTCAGTTCGTGCTATCGATCCAAAAGCATGCAAAGCGATGGTTGGCACGTGCGAGGATCCCCGTGCACGCCTATCTTGTAGACCTTATCTCCCCTCTTTGCCCGTCCTATGGAGTTGATCTGCTCCCATAATGGTTGGCTCCACTCATTCCCGTTAGGATCACTCCTTTCCAACTGACCTTCAGCCAACTGCTCCCTGACAGTCCTCTCGTACTCAAACTGTCATAAAAAAAGGAAAATATTAAAACATGTTTAATCAACTTAATAGTAAACAATAATTACAATACTTACATACGAAGCCTCTTCCCTGGAATCAACCTACTGAGTGGATCCATCCTGCTTGGTGTGCGTACTCACAAACACATCAGGGAATCGCACATGTGCACTGTGTATACGAACCTACAATTAGTATTACTATTAGTTTTTTATATTTCTAAGAAATAAGAAATGAAATAGATGTATACAATCTAAGTGTTTAAACATATATATATAATCTAGTATTTACACTTAACCCCCCTTCATCTCGGTTAACACAAACCATTGAATTGAATTAAACTACTACCATGGATTTGATAGCATCAATATGGCTTGCTAACTACTTTTAACATATGTAGAACAATAAATTGAATAAACATTAAAAATATGCACTAACACCCCCTATTGATTCTAAGTGTTTACATTTAACCCCCTCATCCTGGCTAACCCAAATCTAATTAAACTACAAACCATTGAGTGGAATTAAACTACTAACATAGATTTCATAGTATCAATATGTCTTCCCAACTACTTTTAACATATATAGAACAATAAAATGATTAAACATTAAAAATAAACATTAATACCCCCTATAGATTCTAAGTGTTTACAATTAAGCCCCCTCTTCCAGGTTAACCCAAATCTAATTAAACTAGAAACCATTGATTTGAATTAAACTACTACCATAAATTTCATAGCATCAACATGGCTTCCCAACTATTTTTAGCATAATAAAGGATATCATTTCTCTTTCTTCATCTTTACAAATTTATTTTGTCATTGCTGTAAGTCGCCATACTGGAGTACACACACCCCTCTTCTATTAGCCACAGTTGAGAAGTAACCCCACTGTTGTAGCAATACACATGACTTTGGCTTGCTAAGTAGGTCTGATAGATTTTTAGACTCACCGATACATCACGTACGAGTATTGGGACACATTGGTTGTTTTGTGTATTGCAGGAACAACGCAAAGATGAAGAAAGAGAAATGAGATCCTTTATTATGTGGTTTATTTACAAGCACATACGTGAACATCTAGGTGGTATATGATTTATGTGAATTGTATATCAAAGATGATATTACATGTTTAGTTGTTGTATGTAAATGATATTACCATGTTATGTTTATCACTTGAGCATTATGCCATGTCATGTAGTTGCATTAAGTAACTTATTGATTTTTGACTCACCCCATTTGTTGTCATTTCTTTTTCCTTAGATCCGAGCCAGCCTAGCGGTTCCCGGTGTGGTCGGTGAGATCATACGTCGATAGCAGGTTGTCTTTTGTTTGGTAGCTCTTAAAGCTTGTACTTAGTTCGTAATATTTCTTTTGGTGAGGACGATGGTTGTGTAAAGCCTCTCATCTGCTGGCTATGATAGCTAGAATCCTAGTGGGTTGTCGGCGTCAAGTGATGAGCTCAAGATTTCTACGAATTTTTCCCTTTACTTCCTTTTATTTTGTGCTATTTTAGAGTTAATTATGCTTGAAAATATTATTATTTGTAAATTTGTGCTTCATTGTAAGTTTCCAAGGTATTAACGAGCTTTCACGGAGTTTAGCACAAAGTTTGAGGTAATCTCAGGCTTTAAAGTTGAGCTTTAATTTATTCCGTCAAAGTCCGTTAGAGTTCCAAGGCAAAATGAGCTAACAGTGGGTTAACGGAGGACTAAAATGCGAAGCCTGAAGGGGGAAGGACTTCGGCAGCCTATTCTGAAATTCTAGGGGCACCGGAGCAAATCCTGAAACTCTTCATTAATGTGCTGTCCGTCCCCTGCGCTACCACATGTCCGCCTAGCAGCCCTTTTTCTCTCCGTTTTGTCTCTTTTGCCCCTAAATTTCATATTTCATGCCCATTTTGCCCTTGGCTTGTTGGAGACTCTTTACCCTCCATTTTTTATCTCCTAGGCAGCCCCAAAAATAGAGGAGAAGCCCCCAAACGGGCAGTAAGTCCCCAAAAGGGGCACCAGCCCTTTCTCTTCTAAAATTCTCCCCACTCCATTAAATATTGATCAACTTTGAAGGTTTGGAGCAACAAATCAAGTACCAAGGAAACTTTGTAAGTGATTTCAACCACGAAATTTACACGATGCTTGGTTTAATTCTTTCAATCCATATTTTATGATATTTAATGTATTTTCTAGGGTTAAATGAGCTTGTAAATTGTGGAATTGGTTTTGTGCTTAATTGATTATTGAAATGCAATTATTTTTCTATGTTGTTGTAGTGTTTTAATTTAATCTCTCTCTCTATTTAGTATACAAACTTGTTAGGTTATTATAATTGATGGGCTTAATGCTTTTAATTAATTCAACCATTAATTAAATGATTTTAGAATTGTTTGAGTGAGCGAGAGCTACCTTAATTTTTGGACCGATCAATATAATAGTTGGTGTTTGACACACACCGATAGCCTCCGGCTACCGGCATGACTTGTAGAAAAATAAAGAGATTATCTCTCTACCCATTATTACCCATTATCTTGGTCATTATTGTGTGTTCCTAATGCTTCTGATGAATTAGCTACCCATTAGATGATCACTAGAACTATATGATAGTTAGCGAGAGCCCTTCCTATTAATTTCGAAAACACAATAATTGTTTATGTGACGCCAGACCGAGAGGTAACGAGTGTTCATAGATAGCCAATTGAGGACTTGTTTTGACATCCGATCAATTCACCTTAGCCATTCGCGAGGTAGGGAAGATTCGGGTTGCTATAGGGGCGAGAGCTCGTAGTTAACCAATTTAGTTTTCTCGGCTACCAAGACTTGAGTTAAAGAAAAGTGGAGAGAGGATTAAATTAATCACGAGCTAGACTAGAGATATTGCATTCCTGTAATCCTATCTTTTAATCTTGATTTGTTGTTGCCAAACCATTTTGCGACATTGTAATTATTAATTGCTTTCTTTTATTTTTAGTTTTTAGTTTTTACTCTCAATTTATTTTCGCTCAAATATAATTAGCTAGCTCAATTTCGGTACTTAGTTGGAATAAAAATTACGAACATTCCCTGTGGGATCGATACTTGTGCTTACGCACCGTATTACTTGATACGGCAGGGTACTCTTGCCCTAGTTGTTGCAATTTAATTTGCAGCACATTATCAAGTTATGTAAACTTTACTTGGGTACTATTTGATCGTATTATAAACTTTATAGGTCATCCCACCTTGACTAAACAACAATGTCAGCTGGACTCAATGCAATGCACAAATTAGTATAATACTCATCTTATGCAAATAATCATCAAGTTCAAAAGTAGTGAACTTGATAAATGTCAAGTAGATTATATTATTCTACCAAGAATTCTCATCAAACATATTATTTTAAGAACTTTAAACAATCACTTTAGAGCTAATTACAAGTCTCTAACTTACTAGTATCAAATACTCGGAGGACAAAATTCTCTACTAGACGAATTCTAATTCTCATAGGACTTTAACATGTTATTCGATAAATGTTACTCTTACTTAAAATCAACTTCTTAGAGTCATTACTACACTTCTCAAAATTTGGGTATAATTGCTATTTGCAAAATTTCCCATTTAAAGACTTAAACTTGTTCTTCTTAGTTCAGTTCCATGGTTGAGTACTTGATTTCAACATGCAACATCATCCAAACCCAACATATAGGACATGAACATGTTATACATCTCAACATATCATTTAGACATGAAAATACCACGTATACAAGTCATGCATGTACAATTGATGACAAATATATAACAATTCTTAAGCATACATAACGGGTTTAGTAACTTACTTGGAATCGGACAATCAAACCAACAAAATCACAATCAAAGCCTTGTATAGAGGTCTGCTAGTCCAGCAGCACAATGGTGGTCTTGGATTGAAAATCAAGTGGTTGGATTGAGAGAACAAGAACTACACACACCAATCTCACATTTTTTCTTCACCTACATTTTCCAAGCTTCCATGGATGAAAGGAGAAATGAAATGAGAGTGTTTGTGGTCTTCTTTGAGGTTTAGGGAGAGTATATGGCTTGTCAAGGGTCCTAGGTACATTTTAAGTTGGGTCAACCAAGGTCAATTAGTCAAAATATCAAAATTATAAAAAAATACACAAGAGCTCTCCATACACACTCTAGGGCGCGCACCCTGCGCGCTCCGGCCTGAAGATTTCTCTGATTTTTTTCATTTTTTCTGAAAAGTACTGGTTGTTGTGTGCTAGGGCGCACCTAGGGTGCAATTGGGATGCAACCTGGGACTTTAAAATTGTTCTAAAATGTTTCCAAAGTGTTGTCAATCAATTCTAACATGATTCTAACCTCAACAAGGTTTAAAACACATCAAAACTCATCCAAGTTCACATATAACAAGGCTAGAATGTTATGTAATACAAGTATGAATGATTAAATCACAGATCAAGCATACTAAACACATAAAATCATGGTGTAAATCACTCAACATGCTATCCAAATGAACCTAATACATATGCCCATCATGGCAACAATGCAATCAAGTAAACATATTGAACATATGAAGAACTTATGGTATTATAATGTGTCGATTGAAGACTGCTAATATTTTAACTAGGCATTAGCTATCAATCAAAGGTTACTACTGATCATATAACAAAGAAGTATGATACAGTTATCATTTATTGACGCAGTTAACGTTTGAAGAGATCCTCTACGATTTACTGAGAAGACATGTTAGCTTCGCCAAATGTTACAATATCGGTATATGAGCCCTCATAATTATCAATTGGACTTCTTGCTTCCTTGATGAAATGGCTCTGGTTTTGAAAACAATCAATTCATGCCTTCATCAATATCAATATCACTCAATTTGAAATATTGACTACACGACAAATCCAAAGATCTTCCTCGGATATCTTTTCTCAAAAGATCTTCAAATAACCAACAGTCTATACAAGGTATCTAGCTACACTCAAAGCATTAACTCCAACGGTTAAGAATCATCAATGCCTCCAACGACTACCACACTCTCTTTGGCTAAGTAGGAAACCTCCAACGACTACCATACTATCTTTCCATATGTATGAAACCTTCCCATACAACAAAGAGAGAGGGAGAGAGAGAGAGAGAGAGAGAGAGAGAGAGAGAGAGAGAGAGAGAGAGAGAGACATACAAAGACGAAAATTCTTGTATGGAAAGAGTGATATGAAAATCCTAAGTGCAAAATATACACTTCGTCAAGAACTTTCTTTTTAACTTAATCTTTCAATCCTTAGAAAGACTTAGTCTCTATGCCTCAAGCAACTCATGTTGTCATGTTGAACAAGCGATCAAGGAAAGAGGGAGTCTTCGACTAGAAAGCAAGAAAAGAAAAAAAGATGTTCAAGGATAAGAATAGAACAGCTATGATAGAAACATAATTGTTTGATATCCAGAAAATTTATTAAGGGCAATAAAGTCATTTCAAGATGCTATTACAAAGAGAAACCTTAATTAGGGAAACACCAAAGTTGTGAGAGACAAAAGCCCTGTGAAACAAAAGGAATAGAATATTCCTAACTGCCACATGGGCTGGCAATCTACAAAATGATCAAGTGGCATTTTCAAGATGCAAATTAGAGTCGTTGCATAACAGCTCTTTCTTTCATTCAATGCCTTTAAAAAGGATCCCTCTCAATGAAGAAAAACAAGCTCTAAAAAAATCTCAAACAACTCTTATAAGAGAAAAAAATTAGTTGAGAAATACAAAAGAGCAGCAGTAACAAAGAAATAGAAAAGAGTTGTCACTTTCAATTAGGACTATAAACGGTTTGATCTGATTTGGTTTGATGCCAAATCATAGACCAAACCGACCATGTTAGTTTGGAAATAACATAAACTAAACTGAATCGACCATACTCTCAAACCAAACCGAATCGAACCATAGAATTTTGGCTGAAGAAAATGAAAAGGGTTTAGGCTAAAGAAATCACATGCAACAAAAACCAATAAATACTTATTTATCATTAACCAAACCTTATTGATGTGATTCTGACAAGGATCAAATCGAAGAAATGCAACCGAAGACTGGAAGAATGAAGAATGAATGGAAATACAAAAAATAGAAAAGATAGTGGATCTCCCTCAACCCGCTATTCGCAATTAAATAGGAACCTTGGGGTGTAATCGATACCCGTTAGACGCGATTGTCTAAGAACAACGATTACGGAACGCCACAAACCCGCAATCCTCGAGCTTGATAAGTTCAAGTGATGAGTTTCCATTCCAAGAAACTCGATTGCTCACGATTCTATCAGAAAAGTGAAGTGAATAAATACTATATTTATAAATATCATCAAAGTTAACTTTTACATGAAAGAAATAAGCCTTATATAGGCTAGAACAATTCTGAACTCTCAAACCACGAACATTAATCAGAAAACATTGAAAACAAAGTTGAAAAACTATCCAAATTCGAAGTTGTCCGTACGGCGCGCTAGGGCACGGATTTGGAGCGCTAGGGCGCGGGGCAGCGCGCTAGGGCGCAGTCTTGGGCGCGCTAAGGCGCAGGTCCTCGCTGAAGATTGCACATTTCTGAAATTTCTGAAAAGTTCTGTGAAGGTGCGCGCTAGGGCGTGGCTTGTGCGCGCTGGGGTGCGGCTAGAATCCTCAATCTTAGTCTTTGAAGTCGTTAAGCCTCCGATTGCACACACGAACCTCCCTTGACCCTCCAGATCAACATTGGCTTCATTTTGGCTCCGTATATCTTCCACAAGCAATGTTAAAGCCGTTTGAATCCTCCTTGCATGCGCACGAATACTTGGTCCTCCGGATATGTTAAAGGGCTTGGCTCGATTCACATCACTTAAAAAATCTCTAAAACCAAATTCCCGATATACAGAGCACTTCAATGTTAGTTCTTCCACCAAAGAACAAAAAATAAAAGTAAAAATAAAGAAAACCATGGATCAATGTAGTTGTCGTGACCCGACCCGATTTCCTACGTGGAACCCCAAGTCGTATCGCGAAAATGAGACAAGAACACGAAATACACATCACAAAAATTCCTTACGATGCAAGTATAAAGTGAATGCATAAAACACCTTGTAATGCACGTGCAAAGCTTTTCTTTGAAACCAAAGCAATACTTCATCGGCATAATAACAAGCCGAAAACTAAACTTGTTTAAAACATAGTTTGAATATAAAACCGAACATGTAAACATAAACCTCCACAAGCAACAAGCTCGGAGAACAACAACAATATCCAAATCAGAGTATGCGAAAGTAATGAATAATAAGAATTACATCAAGCACGACAACCCTGTCGGCATAACCAAAAGAATAATACAATCATGAGAACCAACACGTACTACCCAACAGTACAAAGTTTAGATAACAATGTATACCCTCGGCCTCACCAAAAGAAGTACAAAGGCCCAAAGGGCACAACCCAAAAGAACAACCTGCAAAAACGCCGAGACGAAGCAAACTCCTACTATGGGTTCCTTGCCGGACCGTGATCTAAGAAAAATAAATAATCATTGGACGGGGTAAGTTTAAAACTCAATAAGCTACTAATGAAACAATATGTCATAGGAGATGCAAGACGATAATATGAACAAGTAGTACAAGCTATAATAAGATATATCAATCCCAAGGCATAGCATATTAAGCATCTCATAATAACACGTTACCCTACACTACACAAGAGGCTCAACAATTGCCAACCGACCCATACCAGTTGAAAATCATGACCAACATTCGCATATATAGGAACCATATAAGTGCGATATGTAAACATTTTTTTAAAAGGATACAGTATTGAGGTACACCTCCAATATACCCAATATTTCCAACCAACCAACATATAATATACCAATGTAGGAGCCGTTGTTGACGTGCTCGATCGACGAATCAAAACCATTAACATAACCAATTCTCTGTGAACCATTTTCTGTATTCACATCGACGGGTGATCTTGGTCCCTACGACCCAAGAATCAACCATGGAATAGCTTACCAAGGTTGCATTTATTCCATACAACAAATGGCGCTATGTCCCTACCGCGACCAATGGTAAGGCGAGGCCCGATGTATTGGCCTTCAACTATTACATAGCCCCGGCTACCGTAATAATCGAGCGTCAATACACCGCCAACAAATAATCCATGGACATAACAAATGTACAAGTAGATGTTTACTTGACATTCTCAACAACAATTCAAACTCCAAGATAGGGAGTACAACATCATTTAAAATGAATATCTCAAGTAGGTCATAATAATCCTACTTACATAATAAACCATCTCATAATATTTACGAGAATTAAACAACAACATCAAACACAATTTGGGTAACGAATTTTCCCAATAAAACTCTCGTATCACAACGAAATCCCCAAGTCACACACGTGGTCTCATCAATTATGAAAACCTATTCAACTCCGTTAGAATTATTATTTATTTCTAATGAGTTCAAATCGAAGAAAAATCATTTATACTTCAAGATTAACAAGTGATACCATTTCTATGTGTATCAACCAAGACAAAACAAGTCTCCCAACATATAAAAAATGTCATCCGCGAAATTTACATGGCTCAATATCAAAACATACTCAAACATGTTGATTTCAACATATAAATGTCATTTTACAAGGCTAAGATGTCATACAAGACATAAATAGAAAAGGAGAGGGGTAGTAGCTTACTTCTAGTAGAAAATCAACCAAAAGAAACCTTAT
Source organism: Platycodon grandiflorus (assembly GCA_016624345.1). Taxonomy (NCBI): domain Eukaryota; kingdom Viridiplantae; phylum Streptophyta; class Magnoliopsida; order Asterales; family Campanulaceae; genus Platycodon; species Platycodon grandiflorus. The sequence continues at coordinate 41,778,696 of CM028362.1, read as the reverse complement.
GAAACCCATATGCAATCCAAGGGAAGTGATCTCCTAGTCGGATCATGATTTGGACTTCAAATGAGTAAACTTAGCTCACTTTCTCACTCTATAACTCTCACTTTTTCTCTCTAGTGTTGTTGGGTGTTAATGGCTGAAATGGGAGTATTCAAGACTCTCCCATGGTGATTTAAAGGTAGAAGAAGTTTGGTCCAAGTGGTGGAGGACGTGGCTCAACCACGGCCAAGGATTTGGAGTCAAAATAGTCAAAACTTAAAAATCTCCTAAGCTGTCATCGGGGTTGCGCTAGGGCGCTGCATAAGTGGCACTAAGGCGCTGCGCGCTACGGCGCTGTGCACTAAGGCGCTGTGCCGGCTATTAAAAATCCAGAATATTGCGCGCTAAGGCGTTGAAAACTTGGCGCTAAGGCACTGCGTCGGTTGTCAAAAATCTAGAATATTGCGCGCTAAGGCGTTGAAATAGTGGCGCTAAGGCGCTGCTCAGGAAGAAAATTTGCTATGAAAGTGTTCCAAAATGTTCCAAGGTGATTCTAAATTCGAACCAAGTCCAAGACATAAAGAAACCCATTCAAAACAACCTCCAACAAGGTTAAGAACGCGATCCAAAACAAGTACCAATGATTGCAAGGATTTAAACGCCAAACGAGGCACAAGAGAAATATGAAATCAACTCAAATGCAAACATGCTAGGATGAAAAATGTACATGAAATGATCATGTTACCAAATGTAGTTAATAAACGCGATGCACATGAATGTTATGAACGATGCGGGTGTTACATTCTCACCCCCTTAGAATAAATTCGCCCGCGAATTTACTTACCAATCTTATCAAACAAAAATGAATACTTCTCATGCATCTCTTGTTCCAACTCCTAAATGGCTTCCTCAACATTGTGATTCCTCCACAAAACTTTCACAAGATGAATAGTCTTGGTCCTTAGAACATGTTCCTTAGTATCAAGTATTCTTACGGGTTCTTCAACATCGATACATGAAACATGGCATGAATACCCGACATCCATGGCAGCAATGCAAGTCTATATGCCAATTTCCTAACTTTCTCCAAAATTTCAAATGGTCCAACATACCTCGGAGCCAATTTACCTTTCTTTCCAAATCTTTTAACCCCAATTCGAGGCGACACCTTCAAGAACACACGATCACCAACCTCAAACTCAAGGTCTCGTCACCTATTATCCGCATAACTTTTCTGTCTACTCTGGGCCGTTTTCAATTTCTCCCGAATAATCTTTAAATTTTCGACTGACTCATGAACTATATCAAGTCCCCACAACTTCGCTTCTCCAACCTCAGTCCAATAAATCGAAGAACGACACTTCCTTCCGTAGAGTGCCTCATAAGGAGCCATATCAATACTCGAATGGTAACTGTTGTTGTAGGCAAACTCTATCAACGGTAAATGTGAATCCCAATTGCCCTTAAAGTCAATTGAACAAGCCCTTAACATGTCCTCAAGTGTTTGAATGGTTCTCTCGGACTGTCCATCTGTTTGCGGATGAAATGTCGTACTAAGTGTTAGCTTCGAACCCAATGCATTCTGAAGTGTTTGTCAAAACCGCAAAGTAATCCGTGGATCTCTATCCGATATGATGCTAATTGGAACCCCATGTAGCCTTACAATTTCATGAATGTACAAGTTAGCAAGTTTCTCCATAGAATAAGTCATCGCTATAGGAACAAAATGAGTTGACTTGGTCAATCGATCGACAATAACCCAAACCGAATCATGACCTCGTCGAGTACGTGGTAACCCAGTCACAAAATCCATAGCAATGTTCTCCCACTTCCATTCCAGAATCTCCAATGGTTGCAATAAACCCGCTGGTCGTTGGTGTTCCACTTTTATCCTTTGACATGTCAAACACCTCGAAACAAACTCGGCTATTTCCCTTTTCATTCCGTTCCACCAAAAATTCTTCTTCAAATCCCTATACATCTTCGTACTCCCTGGATGAATCGTATACTTAGATTTATGAGCCTCATCTAACACTTGCCGTTTCACATCATCTATTGCCGGCACACAAACTCTACCTCGAAACAAAAGCTACCAACATTATTCCATGAAAAATTTAATATCTTACCCTCATCTAATTCCTCAGTCAACTTTTTCAATTCCGGATCACTCTCTTGAGTTTCCTTAATTCGCTGAAGCAAAACTGGTGTAGCTCGAATGTTAGCAAATATCACCCCATGGTTAGACATACAAGGACTCAAATCCCGAACATCCTCAAGCATCTTTCATTCACGTGCCATCAAACAAGAAACATAAGCCTTCCTACTAAGAGCATCGGCCACAACATTGGCCTTCCCCGGATGGTATAAAATGGTACAATCATGATCCTTTAACATTGTCATCCACCGTCGTTGCCTATTATTCAATTCCTTTTGTGAAAACAAATACTTAAGGCTCTTATGATCGGTAAATACCTCAAACTTAGCCCCATAAAGATAGTGTTTCCACTTGTGAAGAGCAAAAATAATCGATGCTAACTCCATATCATGAGTCGGATAATTCTGTTCACACTAAGTCAACTTTCACAAAGCATACGCTACAACCTTTCCATTTTGCATCAACACACAACCCAAACCTTCTTTCGAAGCATCACTCTAAATAAGTAATCCATCATGTCCGTTCGGCAATGCTAGAACCGGTGCCGTAGTCAATCTCTTCTTTAACTCCTTAAAGCTCACTTCGCATTTATCATTCCAAGCAAAAGCCTTATTCTTTTACGTCAAAGCAGTCAACGGGGTTGCAATCTTAGAAAACCCTTCTATGAATCTCCGATAGTACCCCGCTAAACCCAAAAAGCTACGAACTTCTGTCACAGTCTCGGGTCTCTTCCAATTCACAACTGCCTCAATCTTAGCCGAATCAACCGCTATACCTTCACCCGATACAGTGTGGCCCAGAAAAGCCACTTCCTCAAGCCAAAAGGCACACTTGCTAAATTTAGCAAACAACTTCTTCTCTCTTAGTACCGTCAAAACTAACCTCAAATGATTCTCATGCTCTTCTCGGGACTTAGAATAAGCCAAGATATCGTCAATGAACACAACCACGAAACAATCAAGATAAGGTAAGAATACCCTATTCATCAAATCCATAAACACGATTGGTGCATTAGTAAACCCAAAAGGCATAACCACAAATTCAAAGTGTCCATAACGAGTCCGAAAAGCTGTCGTAGGAATATCCTCCACTCGGACCTTCAATTGATGGTAACCGCTCCTGAGATCAAACTTAGAGTACACTACGGAACCTTGAAGTTGATCAAACAAATCATCAATATATGGAAGAGGATATTTGTTCTTAATGGTCACTTGATTCAATTCCCTATAATCAATGCATAACCTCAAAGATTCATCTTTCTTCCTCACAAACAGCACCGGTGCACCCCAAGGCAATACACTTGGTTTAATAAAACCCCAATCGAGTAACTCTTCTAATTGGACTTTCAACTCTTTCAATTCAGCAGGTGCCATACAATAAGGTGCTTTCGAAATCGGTGCGGTCCCTGGTAACAATTCAATACAAAACTCCAACTCTCTATCTGGAGGCAATTCATAGTCAGCTGCAAATATATCCGAAAATTCACGAACAATAGGAACATCTTCCAACGTAATAACCTTTTGTGATCTATCAACAACACAAGCCAAATACCCTGAACATCCATAAGACAACAACTTCCAAGCTTTCAAAGCCGAAATAAGCTGAATAACGCCCATAATCTTATCACCCATAAACACAAATGAAGAAACATTTGGTAAATCAAAAGTAACCAACTTCTTACGACAATCAACAATAGCATAATGAGCATGTAGCCAATCCATTCCTAAAATAACATCGAAATCATGTATGGGCAATATAACCAAATTAGCAGATAAGTGATGATCATCAATAACCACATCACAAGCACGATAAACATCCAATGCCACGTAGCACTCTCCCAACTTAGTAGACACCTCCAACACATAAGGCAATAACTCAGGTATAGCATGCAAATGATAAGAAAAATGTGATGCAATGTAAGAATGTGATAACCCTGGGTCTATTAACACTCAAGCTTTCTCACTAGAGATGGTTAAAGTACCTCCTATGACATTAGGGGCTTTGGGGACTCCCCTCTGGTCTAAGGCAAAGACTCGACCTTGCACTCTAAGACGACCCTCGTTATCTCTCTTAACCCCAACGTTCTATTGTACACCTCCCGGTTGTGGCCCTTTATTCTTGGGGCAATCTCGCTAAAAATGTGTGCCATCACCACACAACAAACATTTCCCGTGCTTTAACCAACACTTATCTTCATTATGCCCACTCTTCTTGTAAAACCTACAAGTAATCCTAGCATCACGCTGTTCACGGCCAAAATTTCCCTGATTCCCAATTTGTTGACAAAACTGTCCTCCCTGGCGACTAGTGTTACTCCCCCTATTAGTAGTTCCACTTGCGCCCGATCTCTTCCATTGCGACTGTGAAGCTTGCGAGTTCCCACTTGTACTACCCTGTCTACCTCGGTGCTCCTCTATATCATGCTCAATCCTATAAGCCTTGTCAACTGCACTTTGATAGCTTGGCAACTCAAGTAGTAAGAATTGCTTACGATATTCTGTCCTCAAACCTTTCACCTAACGGTAGATCTTCTTCTCTGTCGTTGGAATCAAGTGTACACAATACCTTGCAAATTCAGTATACTTGGCAAAGTACTGAGCCACTATCATCGTCCCCTGATCAAGACCAAGAAATTATATTTCCTTCTTTGCTTGAACCACATCTGAAACAAAATGATTCCTAAACTCTCTCAAGAACATTTACTAAGTGCGAACCACACGATCTTGTACCTAACTTGCCTCTAGTATCTTTCACCAGTGTTCTGCTACATCCTTCAGTTTGAACGCTGAAAAATTGATTTTGTCTTCCTCGGTACACTCTATTGCTGTAAAAATCTTTTTTAGAGATTCAATCCACCTTTTCGCTTTCATCGGATCAGGCTCACCATCATAACTACGAGGTTTCATCTTCAGGAACCTCCCCAATCTGTGATCATAGTCTTCATTACCCCCAGCTGGCTGATCTACTCTGTTTCCCCTTGCTTTTCCCTGTCCTGCCATTGCCTGTCTGTGCATATTCATAGTCTATCGGTTCATTTCCATCATAGCTTGCATAAACCCCTGCTTATTGTGCATAAAAGCCTCATTCGGATTCACATTTGCCTCAGGTGGTGCATTCTGTTGCCCTGTTGGCCGAACTCTCGGTTGATTAGGAGGTGGTCTAGGTGGTGAAGCATGGCTCTCAGCTCCAGCAGCTTCCCCAACTTGACTTGTACCAACCCCATCCGTATTGGTACCATGATGTGTCTCTACCATTGTCAAACACCTGCAACAAACACTCGACGTTAACGACTCAAACACACAACCCACCCTCCTAAACCAATAATCCATTCCAGGTTATCTATTGTATGCTCTGATACCAACTGTCGCGACCCGACCCGAGTTCCTACGTGGAACCCCAAGTCGTATCGCGAGAATGAGACAAGAACACAAAATACACATCACAAAAATTTCTTACGATGCAAGTATAAAATGAATGCATAAAACCTTGTAATGCATGTGCAAAGCTTTTCTTTAAAACCAACCGACATATAATATACCAATGTAGGAGTCGTTGTTGACGTGCTCGATCGACGAATCAAAGCCATTAACATAACCAATTCTGTGTGAACCATTTTCTGTATTCACGTCGACGGGTGATCTTGGTCCCTACAACCCAAGAATCAACCACGGAATAACATACCAAGGTTGCGTTTATTCCATACAACAAATGGCACTATGCCCCTACTGCAACCAACGGTAAGGCGAGGCCCGATGTATTGGCCTTCAACTATTACGTAGCCCCGGCTCCCGTAATAATCTAGCGTAAATACACCGCTAATAAATAATCCATGGACATAACAAATGTACAAGTAAATGTTTACTTGATATTCTCAACAATAAATCAAACTCCAAGATATGGAGTACAACATCATTTAACATGAATATCTCAAGCATGTCATAATAATCCTACTTAAATAATCAACCATCTCATAATATTAACGAGAATTAAACAACAACATCAAACACACTTTGGGTAACTAATTTTCCCAACAAAACTCTCATATCACAATGAAATCCCCAAGTCACACGCTTGGTCTCGTCAATTATGAAAATCTATTCAACTCCGTTAGAGTCATTATTTGTTTCTAATGAGTTCGAATCGAAGAAAAATCATTTATACTTCAAGATTAACAAGTGATACCATTTCTATGTGTATCAACCAAGACAAAACAAGTCTCCCAACATATATAACATGTCATCCACGAAATTTACATGGCTCAATATCAAAACATACTCAAACATGTTCATTTTAACATATAAATGCCATTTTACAAGGCTAAGATGTCATACAAGACATAAATAGAAAAGGAGAGGGGTAGTAGCTTACTTCTAGTAGAAAATAAACTAAGAGAAACCTTATGAAACCCATATGCAATCCAAGGGAAGTGATCTCCTATTCAGTAGCTCCACAATGGCAAAGTCGGATCATGATTTTGACTTTAAATGAGTAAACTAGCTCACTTTCTCACTCTAGAACTCTCACTTTCTCTTTCTTGTGTTCTTGGGTGTTAATGGCTGAAATGGGAGTATTCAAGACTCTCCCATGGTGATTTAAAGGTCCAAGAAGTCTGGTCCAAGTGGTGGAGGACGTGGCTCAACCATGGCCAAGGATTTAGAGTCAAAATAGTCAAAACTTAAAAATCTAGTAAGCTGTCATCGGGGTCGCGCTAGGGCGCTGCATAAGTGGCACTAAGGCGCTGCGCGCTACGGCACTGTGCGCTAAGGCGCTGTGCCGGCTGTCAAAAATCCATAATGTTGTGCGCTAAGGCGCTGTGTCAGCTGTCAAAAATCCAGAATATTGCGCGCTAAGGCGCTGCTCAGGAAGAAAATTTGCTACAAAAGTGTTCCAAAATGTTCCAAGGTGATTCTAAATTCGAACCAAGTCCAAGACATAAAGAAACCCATTCAAAACAACCTTTAACAAGGTTAAGAATGCGATCCAAAACAAGTACCAATGATTGCAAGGATTTAAATGCCAAACGAGGCACAAGAGAAATATGAAATCAACTCAAATGCAAACATGCTAGGATGAAGAATTTACATGAAATGATCATGTTACCAAATGAAGTTAATAAACGCGATGCACACGAATGTTATGAACGATGCGGGTGTTACAGTAGTAGCCCAATAACTCTTTTCCAAGAGCCCTCTTATTTGTTTATTGGTCCATTAAAATTGGTCAGACTAACCTTTCCTTCAACTGAACACCATAGACCTAGAAGATACTATCCTCATCTCTTGACACTAAAAATTACCAATCATCAATAATCACATATCACGGAGGATAGAAAAAGCCAAAATGTAAGGATGTACCCAAAAGATGGATCAAGAAAGATAGAGTTCGCTAGATCAGTAGATAAGAATTGAGAAAGACGTTAGAGAGGAACCGAGAAAGACAGAGAGATCGACATGGCTGAATCACCAAGTCAAAGAAGACGCCTAACGAGGGAGAGAATGAACAAATGAGGAAAATAGATCTAGATTTGGCTTGGACCTATGTGTGTTTGTGTGTGAGAGAGAAAGAGAAGGGGAAAGAGAGAAACTAGATCCAAATGAATCAGTAAGAAAGTAAATGACAACTATGAATTGGTAAGAGAGGAGTATTAGGTTTCATCGATAATAAGTTAAGAATGGTTTAGATTTATTGAGATAAATAGCCAAGATTGCATAAGTAATTGTACACATTAAGTAACACGGTTCGGTTCTGTTCGATGAACCGCGGTTCAAGGTCATAAACCGCAAATCGAACCGAACCATTCAATTTTTTAAATTTAAAAACCAAACCAAACCACATCTTAAAACTGAATCAAACCGCTCGATTCAATTTGATTCGAATTGATTTAGCGGTTTAGCGATTTATACTTACACCCCTCAAGAAGAGTTCATACAACGAATCAAGAGCCACTTCAACAATAAAAATCTATCCTGAAAAATCTACAACAGAGCTTTCATTCGACTACTAAGAGTCATCCCAAGGAAGTAAAATCATCATATTTGTGAGCTTTGTAAAGTCACCTAGTTGGCCTGCCAACTAGTAGGGGAAAAATATGGATTTTTCCTTCTAAGAGTTTTAGTTGTGTTTTCAACTAGTAGAGGAAAGTAGAGGATTTCCTTTCAATAATTTATGTATTTGAGAGAAATATAGTGAATTATTAACCTCGTAAAGCCAGAGGTCTATAAGGGGTGGATGGAGGATTAGAGATCCGAACGACCTTAAAAATTCTTGTGTCAATTTTTCTAACTCTCAAACTCTTTACTTACTTCCTTGCATATTTGCTACCTACTGCCTTGCATATCTTAACTTGTTTTAAGTATATTTACATTATTAATATACTCTTAATTTCACTGTGCAGAATTTCTGATGCAGGAAGTCCAAGCCTAGTACAAATCAAATTAATTAGAAGCCCAAACAAGATATTGGTATTAAGATCTAGTTTGTTATATTTGGTTACTTTTAAATATATTAAGGAAGTTTAATTAGGTATTAATATTTTAGGTAGTATTTAAGGAATGTTTCTCTTTTACTATTTTAATATCTGGAGTATTTTGGTAATTTAGAATAAGATGTTTTTCTTGGGCATCAAGTTTTTATTAGCCTATATAAAGGTCCTTGATTTAACAGACTAGACAGTTTTGATGTTTTTCACTACTAGAAATATGCTAATTAGCGACGGAATAATCAGTGACGAAAATTTCTATCGCTAATTAAATGAAATCAGCGACGGTTTTCGTAGCTAAATTAGCGGGTTTTTAAATTGGCGACGGAATAGCTTCCGTCACTAATTGAAGGAATATTTCGAATATTCCTTCTGTCCGTCACTAAAAAATGCGGGAATATTAGAGACAGAGTTTTCGTCGCTGATGAATGTCTCTGTCGCTAATTAGCGACGAAAGTTTCGTCTTTAATTACCGTTTGAAATTAGCGACGAAGGTTCCCTAGCTAATTATTATCGATTGCTCCCCAGTCAACCCTCATTTCCCCCTTCCCAAGACTCCCTTTCCCCTTCCCAAAAATGACCCCCACCCCCGCCCACCCCTCTCTCTCTCTCTCTCTCTCTCTCTCTCTCTCTCTCTCTTACCCCCACCCTCTCTTTTCTCAGATTACACTATCCACCACCACCATGGTCGCATCCCCCTCACCCGTCTGCCATTACCGCTGTTGTAAACCGTCGGTAAGTATTTCCGATTAACCCTCTTTTTTCCCTTTTTTTTAATTATAATCTCTCTCACACTCTCTGTAATACCCTGATTCCTCCTTTGTTTGACTTGCGTATCTTATCGTATTGTTATCACATTGAGAACATTAGTTAGACTTGATTAAATAATATGTTGATTGATTCATGCATTAATTTCATGAGATTAAGATGCTTCAGTTGTGATTTAATTCTTGTTCATCATTCATAATTGGAATGCATTTCATTCTAAGCCTTGTTACATGTGTTTTGAATGAATTTCAAGTGGGTTTTAATCTTTGATTGAAGGTTAAGATCACTTTGGGATCATTTAGAATCATTTTGGGAGCGTTTCGGAGCATTTTCGGAGAGTTTAGAGAGTTTGGACACAAAGCGATCGCCCTGAGGAGATCAAAGCGATCGCCCTTCAAATTGAAGGCAAAGCGATCGCCCTGGGATAAGGCAGAGCGATCGCCCTTTATCGACTCTGTTCATCCGAATAGCCTGTAGTAATTTGACCATAACTTTGTGTAAAAAACTCGGATTTGCAAACCGTTTGATTCTGTGTAAACTAGACTCAAAGAAATTTCCAACCATATCTTATTTGTAATTTTTAGACTTGTATATCATCCTAGGCATATCTTTGAAGTTGACTAAAAATTACCCAATCTGTTTAGACAGCATTTTCCAAAGTTTACAATTTTGCCATTTTGACCCCTTGACTCATTTAAAGATGACCCAAGACTTGTTGAATTGCATAAATGACTTATTTCAGACCTTAAGGAGACCCCAAGTTTCTCTCCACTTCATTTTAAACATCCATGGAGCTTGAGAGTTAGTGTGGGAGATGAAGGTGTGTTAGTGTGTGTAATTCTTGTTCTCTCAATCCAACCAACTAAACTTTGATCCAAGGCCATGCATGTGATGGGGATGACTAGGGGAGCATCTTAAAAGGTTTGATCTTGTTTTTCTTGTTTTGATTGTGCTTTTACGGTAAGTTACTAAACCCCCTATGTATGTTAGAATTTGTTACATGTATGAATATTTATGAACATGCATATCTTGATTACTTGATGATTCCATTTTTAAATGATATGATGAGATGCATAACATGCTTATGTGTTAAGTGTTGGATTTGGATGATGTTGCATGTTGGAATTTAGCTCAAGAACAAGTTAGAGACATAATTGGGAAATTCTGCATGTAGCAATTATACCCAGATTTTTAGAAGTGTTATAAAGACTCTAAGAAATGGATTTTTAGTTAGAGTATCACTTATCGAATAATATGTTTAGATCCTACGAAATTTAGATTTCGTTTGATATGAATTTTGGTCCTCCGAGTAATTGATACTGGTAGATTAGAGACTTGTGAATTAGCTCTAATGTTGTGCTTTAAAGTTCTTGAACTTTATGATTTATGATCATATGTTGTAGAATAATATAATCTACGTGTTATTTGTTAAGTTCACCACTTTTAAACTTGATGGTTATTGGCATTAGTAGAGTAAGAATACCTGCTTGTGCGCTGTGTAAGTCCAGCTGGCGTCGTCGTTATTAATGTTATGGTGGGACGACCTATAGTCTTTACAAATTCGTTTCATGATCGCTATAAGTCGTCATACCGGAGTTCACACACCCCTCATCTGTTGGCTATAGTTGGGAAGTAGCCCCATTGTTGTAGCAATACGCATGACTTTGGCTTGCTAGAAGAACCGGATGGATTTTGTCGGGGGACCCGGTAGATTTTGCCGGAATAGACGATACATCATACAAGTATCGATACACGTTGGTTGTTTTGTGTATTGCAGGAGCAACACAAAGATGGAAGAAAAGAAAAGATATTCTTTATTATGTGATTTATTTTTATGCACTTATGTGAATATCGAAGTGCTATGTGTTTAACATGAGTTGTATATCATGGATGATATTTCATGTTAAGTTATGATGTATAAAAATGCTATCACTTTGTTATGATTAAAATGGGCATTATGCCATGTCATATAGTTGCATTTAGTAACTTACTGAGTTTCGACTCACCCCGTTGTGTTTAATTTTTTTCTTAGATCCGAACCAGCAAGGTAGCTCTCAGTGAGGTCGGTGAGGACGTGACTAGTTAACAGGTTGTCCTCGTGGTTGTACCTTTGGTTTGTACAGTTTTGGTTGTATTTTCTTTTGGCGAGATACAATGGTTGTGTAAAGTTATATAGACTTTACTTTTGGGTAGAAATATAGTTGGTTTTGTATTATTCTTTTGGTAGCTGACATGTAGGTCGCACTTGTGTATAGTTGTTGTTATTCCAGTTATTTCCCAAGTATGCTATAGCTCGCGGTTATGTTGTTGTTCCAGCATGTTGTGGCCGATAATGTTAAGATGGTTGCTATATAGTTGGGTTTCGGCAGTAGTGTCGCCAAGTTTATTATTATTTAATCAGGTTTTATTTTATCTGTTATATTTCGTCGTAAGCACGGGTGGTTACACCACGTGCTCTTCTTGATTGGTGATTTTAGCGACCCGACCTTGGGGTTTCGTATAGAGATCTGGGTCGGGATCGTCACAGTTGGTATCAGAGCATAGTTTTTACTGTTGCCAGGATAGGTTCCATGGCCTAGGTAGGTTTGGTGTTTTTGTTGAGATCTTAACGTCGAGTGTTATGTGTAGGTTGTTAAGATGGTTGAGACTAGTCAAGTTGAGACGAGTGCTGGGGGAAATGAACAAGGTGATAAGAATGTTAATCGCCCGCAGAATGTACCTCCTGAACAGAATTAGGGTAATCAGAATGAGATATTGATGAATATGTACAATAGAATGATGGAAATGATGAATCAAAGGGATCAGCGAGTGAATGCAGGAACAGAACCACAACCTGAGGTAAGAGTACCACCAACCGAAGCTGAGGTACCGCAGCCTGAGATGAGACAGAGGAACCACAGTAGTATACTTGAGAAATTTCTAAAGATGAAACCACGTACTTTTTTGGGAGAGCCCGATGCTACTAAAGCTGAATTAATTGAACACATCATAAAGATACTTGCAACTCTTGGTTGCAATGATGATGAAAAGGTTACCTTAGCTGTGTTTAAGTTAGAAGGACCAGCAGAACACTGGTGGCAGGTGTTACAGGAAAGTTGGAATTTGCAAGGAGTACAGCAGAGTTGGCCTAACTTCTTAAGGGAGTTCAAGGCACAGTATGTTCCGACAGTGGTACGAGAGAAAAGAGAGTGGGAATTTTATGATCTTGTATAGGGAAACATGACTGTGGCACAATACTCAGCAAAGTTCACGGAGTTGGCTCACTATTGCAGTTATTTAATTTTGGACGAAGCGCGAAAGACACAGAAATTTGTTAAGGTGTTGAAGACAGAATATCAAAAACAGTTGATTTCTCTTCAGCTGACTAATTATCGGAGTGTGGTAGACCGTGCCTATGCCATAGAAGGAGATATTGGGGAGCATAGAGGAAGAAATAGTATGAACAATTTTTAATAAGTAGCGTAACAACAGGGACGAGAATAGAATTCAGGTAATAGGAGTGATTTCAATAATAATAACAATCCCAGAGGGAACCAAAGGAGAGGACAGTCCAGCAGGTCCTCAAGACAACAGCCCGGTGGGCAAGGTAATCTTAGCACTTTTTCTCCAGGGCAACAGAGTGGTCCATTGACATGTAGTTATTGCTCGAGGCTGGGACATTCAGAGGATAGGTGTTGGAGCAAAGCGAAGGGACAATGATACTATTGTGGGGAGGCATGTCATTTGAGGAAAGATTGTCCTAAACTGAGGAGTATTCAATCTGAAAGTGTGAATTAACAATCGAGTGGAACCAAGAGAGATAGAAATGGTAGACCTAAGGTTCTAGGTTGTGTGTTTGCGCTTGATTAGAGCGGAGTGCCAGAGTCTACGTCGGTGTTAGGAGGTATCTATATTATATTATGATTACACGTATTATGGTAGCTCATGTTCATGCATTCATATGTTGCATTTTGTGGTTGGGAACTAGAGTAATATGTTTCTAAGTTTTATCTTGTAAGGGAGATACCCCAATACGAGATTGTGATGTTGTTATTGGTATGATAAACTTGTGATAGACCAATAGGTAATCACATATTGTATGGTAGTTGTGTTGTCTTACCTTTACATGGCTTGAAAGTGTAAGAAGTTGTGATATACGAGTTAGTAACTATACGCTGTATTTCAACTTTGTGGATATGCCTATACATGATATTTATAAGATACATGATATAGATTATTAATGTGTGCATGCCATGCATTGGTTGTGTACCATCATGAGATGATTATATTCTTCCATGTGACGAATATGCTTGGATTGTGTTGATATGATTGTCATTAGCATGCATATCATTCCTGTTTGGAGAGTTAGTGTATTGTTACCATGTGATCGAGTTGAGTATTTGGGTTCATGTTATGGTTGTGAAGGAAACTACACCAGTGTTAGAAGATTTCTCTACTTTATGATAGTGTCCAGAAATGTTTGTTATTGATTACTTTATTTATTACTTAAAACAGGGATTTGAACATGTGTTGAGTTGATACTAAGGAATCAAAGAACCTAAAAGATCACTATGAGTTGAATTAGTGATTGACGGATATCTTAAACCATGTGTGCAAGACATACTTGGAGAGTTTTATAAAGTGTTATTTATGGTTTTCACATTCACTTTTAGTATTAATACGAAGTGAACTGTAAGAGAAGAATTGAGTTGTGACCTTAATCAGTATAGAAAGCGATAGCTTCTGCATCGAAGAAATTGATATGGTGTAAGTGGAATTAGTCTATTCACTGACTTAGAGTTCATTGCGTTAATGTTGACTTGAGTCAGAATATTACTATTATGAAGCCAAGATTTGCATTATGCATGGAATCAAATATTTGAAATTTCTATTCTCATAATATGAACAGAATATGAGACACTGTTGATAAGTGGAAAGACTTAAAGATCTTAACTAAGTACTTTCTCCTATGCATTTGAGTTTAACATGATGATTAAGGTATTGAAGATTGAAGACTTACCAATTATAATGTGATTATCTTGTATATGTTGAGATTGCTACACATTATAGATTATGATGGATTAATTAGCCAAGTGTTTATGTACTACCAATGACGAGGATAGGCACATCAAATGAATTAACATCTTTGCAAGAAATGAGATATAAGGGAACTACATTGAACACAGTTAGTAATGTGATCAGTAAAGAATCCAAGAATTATCTTTAGTATACATCTTATCCTTAGATCTTCTATATTTTTGAGAAGGATGATTATGACTTTCGAAAAATGTTTAAACATGTGTGATGGATTACAAATGATAGTTACTCGCCACAACAATTGTCAACAGAATATTGAAATGATATTGACTGAGATTAATACGGGAAGATAGCCGGTTGAAAAGTGTGAATTTTACTTGGGAATGATTACTAATCGATGGAACATCGTTACGTTGTTGTGATGGATATTCTTGAGAAAAGTTGTCTTATCAAAACATATCCATGGAAGTGTTCGATGAAATTCTTGTAAGAGACCTCATGCAACCGAGAATGTACTTTGAGAAACAGAATATGATTGTAAGAAAATATCCTTAGTTCATCGATGATTCCAGACTGAATTTAGGGACTAAATTCTTTTAAGGGGGAGAGGATGTAATACCCTGATTCCTCCTATGTTTGACTTGCGTATCTTATCGTATTGTTATCACATTGAGAACATTAGTTAGACTTGATTAAACAATATGTTGATTGATTCATGTATTAATTTCATGAGATTAAGATGCTTCAGTTGTGATTTAATTCTTCTTTATCATTCATAATTGGAATGCATTTCATTCTAAGCCTTGTTACATGTGTTTTGAATGAATTTCAAGTGTGTTTTAATCTTTGATTGGAGGTTAGGATCACTTTAGGATCATTTAGAATCATTTTGGGAGTGTTTCAGAGCATTTTTGAAAAGTTTGGAGAGTCTAGACACACGCCTTGGGGAGATCAAAGCGATCGCCCTTCAAACTAAAGGCAAAGCGATCGCCCTGGGATAAGGCAGAGCGATTGCCCTTTATCGACTCTGTTCATCCGAACAGCCTGTAGTAATTTGACCATAACTTTGTGTAAAAAACTCGGATTTGCAAACCGTTTGATTCTGTGTAAACTAGACTCAAAGAAATTTCCAACCATATCTTATTTGTAATTTTTAGACTTGTATATCATCCTAGGCATATCTTTGAAGTTGACTAAAAATCACCCAATCTGTTTAGACAGCATTTTTCAAAGTTTACAATTTTGCCATTTGTCACCCTTGACTCATTTAAAGATGACCCAAGACTTGTTGACTTGCATAAATGACTTATTTCAGACCTTAAGGAGACCCCAAGTTTCTCTCCACTTCATTTTAAACATCCATGGAGCTTGAGAGTTAGTGTGGGAGATGAAGGTGTGTTAATGTGTGTAATTCTTGTTCTCTCAATCCAACCAACCAAACTTTGATCCAAGGCCATGCATGTGATGAGGATGACTAGGGGAGCATCTTAAAAGGCTTTCATCTTGTTTTTCTTGTTTTGATTGTGCTTTTAAGGTAAGTTACTAAACCCCTTATGTATGTTAGAATTTGTTACATGTATGAATATTTATGAACATGCATATCTTGATTACTTGATGATTCCATGTTTAAATGATATGATGAGATGCATAACATGCTTATGTGTTAAGTGTTGGATTTGGATGATGTTGCATGTTGATGTTGAACACTCAACTATGGAATTTAGCTCAAGAAAAGTTAGAGACTTAATTGGGAAATTTTGCATGTAGCAATTATACCCAGATTTTTAGAAGTGTTATAAAGACTCTAAGAAATGGATTTTTAGTTAGAGTATCACTTATCGAATAACATGTTTAAATCCTACGAAATTTAGAGTTCGTTTGATATGGATTTTGGTCCTCCGAGTAATTGATACTGGTAGATTAAAGACTTGTTAATTAGCTCTAATATTGTGTTTTAAAGTTCTTGAACTTTATGATTTATGATCATATGTTGTAGAATAATATAATCTACGTGTTATTTGTTAAGTTCACTACTTTTGAACTTGACGATTATTGGCATTAGTAGAGTAAGAATACCAGCTTGTGCGTTGTGTAAGTTCAGCTGGCGTCGTCGTTATTAATGTTATGGTAGGACGACCTATAGTCTTTATGAATTTGTTTCGTGATCGCTATAAGTCGTCACCGGAGTTCACACACCCCTCATCTGTTGGCCACAGTTGGGAAGTAGTCCCATTGGTGTAGCAATACGCATGACTTTGGCTTGCTAGAAGAACCAGATGGATTTTTTCGGGGGACCCGGTGGATTTTGCTGGAATAGACGATACATCATACGAGTATCGATACACGTTGGTTGTTTTGTGTGTTGCAAGAGCAACACAAAGATGGAGGAAAAGAAAAGGTATCTTTTATTTTGTGATTTATTTTTACGCACTTATGTGATTATAAAAGTGCTATGTGTTTAACATGAGTTGTATATCATGGATGATATTTCATGTTGAGTTGTGATGTATAAAAATGCTATCACTTTGTTATGATTAAAATGAGCGTTATGACATGTCATATAGTTGCATTTAGTAACTTATTGAGTTTCGACTCACCCCATTGTGTTTAATGTTTTCTTTAGCAGGTTGTCCTCGTGGTTGTACCTTTGGTTTGTACAATTTTGGTTGTATTTTCTTTTGGCGAGATACGATGGTTGAGTAAAATTATATAGACTTTACTTTTGGGTAGAAATATACTTGGTTTTATTTTATTCTTTTGGTAGCCGACATGTAGGTCGCGCTTGTGTATAGTTGTTGTTATTCCAGTTATTTCCCGAGTATGCTATACCTCGCGGTTATGTTGTTGTTCCGGCATGTTGTGGCCGATGATGATAACATGGTTGTTATATAGTTGGGTTTCGGCAGTAGTGTCGTCGAAGACTTGTTTATTATTATTTAATCAGGTTTTATTTTATTTGTTATATTTCATCGTAAGCACGGGTGGTTACACCACGTGCTCTTTTTGTTTGGTGGTTTTGGCGACCCGACCTTGGGGTTTCGTATAGAGATCCGGGTCGGGGTCGTCACACACACACACACACACACTCTCTCTCTCTCTCTCTCTCTCTCTCCCATTAACAGTAATTTTTACACATTTTTTGTATTTATTTGATTTTTTGTGATATTGTATTTGTTAATTTTAAGTTAGTTTATTAATTTGTATGCTATTATGTTAATTTTTATTATTTTAAGTTAATTTTTTTACTATTTTGTAAATTTATTTTTAAAAAATCCGTATTATTTATTTATGTTATTTGTATGAATGCTCTTTTTTTATATTTGTATTTTAATTTGTTCTAATGTGTATGCTATTCTATAAAACATTGTAAACATTTTAGACATTTGTAATTTGCATGCTATTTATGTTTTAAATGCTTTAGTTGCGATATTTATGTTATTTTTGTGTTAGTTATTATTTAGGTGGGTTATTTATGTTATTTTTGTAATTTGTATGCTAGTTTTATGTTATAAATGCCTTAGTGTATTAGAGGTGTATGCAATTTATTAGGTGGGGATATTTGGTGTCTTAGTATATCATAAGAAAATAAAATGTTCGAATAAACGCATATGCGAACAAAATAGTTATAAGCACTTGGACTTCTGAATAAACAAGACTAACACTACTAGGTTAGTTCAATATATTATGGAATTGATCATTAGTCGCATATAGTGATCAAGATTGTTAGATTGAATTAGCAAATCCTAAACCCTAAACAAACTATAACCCTATCTAAACCCTAATTAACTCTAAACTATAATCCTAATTAACTCTAAACCATAACCCTAATTATCTCTAAACCATAACCCTAATTAACTCTAAACTCTAATTAACCCTAAACAAACCTTAACTAAATCCTAACTAATACCTATACCCCTTATACCCTAAACCCTAATTAATCCTAAACCTAACTCTAAACCTAAACTCATACCCTAAAACCCTAAACTCATACCTTAAACCCTAAACTTAAATCCTAAACCCTAAACCCCAAACCCTAAAACTTTTGGATTCACAACCTAAGGCATTCTCACAAACTTTAAATATATATATATATATATATATA
Organism: Platycodon grandiflorus; assembly: GCA_016624345.1. Classification (NCBI taxonomy): domain Eukaryota; kingdom Viridiplantae; phylum Streptophyta; class Magnoliopsida; order Asterales; family Campanulaceae; genus Platycodon; species Platycodon grandiflorus. The sequence goes on along the minus strand of CM028362.1, from coordinate 41,760,201 downwards.
TATGTATGTATATATAATATACCCCCTATACCCTAAACCCTAATTAATCCTAAACCTAACCCTAAACCTAAACTCATACCCTAAAACTCTAAACTCATACCTTAAACCATAAACTTAAATCCTAAACCCTAAACCCCAAACCCTAAAAGTTTTGGATTCACAACCTAAGGCATTCTCACAAACTTTAAATATATATATATATATATATATATATATATATTGAGATCGATCATCCAAGTGAAAAAGTGAACGCCACTAGAAAAAAGTTTTGGATTCAAGATGGGAGATTCTTCAATTGAAGTACCTCTTCCATTCGGCGTCGAAAAATTGCTTGATAAAATTTGTGTACGTCATTTATCTCCGCTGTTGAAGATTACTGAATTAGAATAATTCTTGAAAGCATACAGGGACAACGTAGTTTTCTGAAAGATGAATTCTTGATGTCATTGATATATGCACATCCTTCATTGTTGCCTGCAAATATTACTGAAAAATAAGAGTTCTCAGCACTTGGGAGTGAGCTCAAAAGGGTTGTAAAGGATCCTTATGCTGGAGATGCTACTAAGTTCTATCAGAGCTTAGTCTTAACTCCAATATAAGGATCCTTTGCAACCCTTTTGAGCTCACTTCCAAGTGGTGAGAACTCTTCTTTTTCAGTAATATTTGTAGGCAAGAACGAAGGATGGACAGATATCAATGACATCAAGAATTCCTCTTTCAGAAAACTACGTTGTCCCTGGATGCTTTCAAGAATTATTCTTTTTCACCAATCTTAGGCGGCGGAGATAAATGACTTACACATATTTTATCAAGCGATTGCTCGATGCCGAATGGAAGAGGTACTTCAAATGAAGGATCTCCCATCTTGAATCCAATTAGTCTTTTCAAATGCTTGACGTCAAGCATTTCCATCTATGTTACTCTATCCTCTATATGTAGTTTTAGGAAATAAACTTAGAAACCTGTTCGAGAACCTTTAGTAGGTGTTGTGGTCAACATGAACTTTTTGTGAGTACTGCAGTCAACATGTACTATTGGTTCTTGAATTATCCGTTTCGACAGTTTGGAAACTCACGGTGTGTGTACTTGTAAAACATTGTTTTCTACTATATTTGGCAATGTATTTGATATTTGAGATATTTTAGTTGCATTTCTTATTGTTCTCTGGGTGTGTACTAGATGTGGGTTGTAATGACCCAACTGTCTAGGTCGTGCACTTAGAATAGTGGTGTTAACCTAAAAGGAAATCTTGAGTATTATGGTGTCCTCAAAGAAGTCATTGAGTTGAGGTATTTAAGGGGAAACAATGTAGTCCTATTTAATTGTTCCTGGCGAGATGATGAACGAGGTATTAAAAAGCATGAGGTATTTGACCTCGTTGATATAAAGGAGACGTCTAGACATTCCGGTGATAACGTTTTCATCTTAGCATCACAACCTCAGCTCGTATACATGACACCTTACCCTCATCAGTGTGTCGAGTCTAGCAGATGGTGGGCTGTTTGGAAGACCAAAGCTAGAAGCACTGGAGGGATGTGTGACACCCTAGTTCTCTTAATTGCATAATTTGCATGTTATATATCTTGTTCGCATGAATAGAAATGCCATGTTAGTATAATGTATTATAATTTGATAATTTCTGCTTGTTTTAGCTTTGTTTACTTGTGTTGCTCATACAAAAATGATTTGGTATGATTTTTAGTAACCAAAATGACTTTGTACTCAGTGAGGTGCATACTGGGTACAAAGCGATCGCCTTGTTTTTGGACAGAGCGATCGCTTTGTAGACAGAATGTACTATTGAGAAACTGGGTACAAAGCGATCGCTTTGGTCCTTAACAAAGCGATCGCCTTGTAGGCAGAATGTCAAAGCGATCGCCTTGCTTCGTGGGAGGGCGATCGCCCTGTTACGCTGAAGCTTTATTTTAATAATTGTTGACTTGTGGACTGTTTGTTTAAGTTGGGACACGTCCCTAAGTGAGAGATCAGCTCACTCATACATCCCTTACCGCCTCAACACCGGAATGACCCTCCACTTCACCCACTTCACCCAAAACCTTCTTAGAACAAGTGAGAGAGAGACTGTGTGTGTTCTTGGTGAGATCACTGTGTGTTTTCACCTCCTCCATTTCCAACCACTCAAACTTGCATGCAAAGCCATATTTGTGTTCCTTGAGACTAGAGAAACAACTTGGGAGGCTTTGATTCTTCTTTTGTTGGGTTGAATTGTGTGTTTGAGGTAAGTACCCAATCCCTTGTCTTGTATGCTCAATATCAAGTATGCTCCCTTCATGATAGTGTTAGTTTACATGTTTAAAAAGACATGCATCATGTTAAAAACTTGAAATTCCTTAAGTTAAATTTCTGTAAATTTTGGGTTAATGACTCATCATTGATAATTTGGACTTGTGTCAAGTATGAATAATGTTCTAGGATGAACTTGGAATAACTTTTGTTCTTGGACTTGTTATAATTCATCACTTCGAAAATTGATGGACATGTTAGGGTTCACAAGTGTGGGACTTAAATCTTGATGGACATGTTAGGGTTCACAAGTGTGGGACTTAAATCTTGATGGACTAAAAGTCATGAATGACATATAGTCTAATTGCATATGAATCGAGAACTTAGAAAAGAGCCATGAATTGCACATAGCATTCATTCGCTACTTAGGAATATTTTAGCAATAACTCATCGGAGTTGCGTTAGAGAGTCATTGAACAATACCGACTCTACAAACAAATCCCTACGACGTTTAGAGTTCAATTGAATTGTAAATTTGTTCTTGGGAATTCTTGACATGATTGATCTATTTCTCGACTTGTACATTATGGAATAACATGCCTACTTGATCGGACGAGTCGCTCTTGCCGACCTCGCTCCATTACTTGATTTATTACGTGAGTAAACATCTACTTGACTCGGACAAGTTCGCTCTTGTCGAACTTGCTCCTTACTTGATTTGTATGACAAGTAAATACCTACTTGACATACCATTAGTCCAGTGGCATTAAGTGAATTGTATCGATGGTCAACGATGCATCATAGTCATGAATCATGAGGTTCATGATGATGATGGGTCGCCATACCATAACGCACACACCCTTCACTACCGATCACGGTGGAGAAGAGTACCATGTCGTAACCAAAAGGGCGCTTGGAATAATACTAATCGTGGTCGATGTATCATACACGTGCATCCGACAAATACAATCGTTATAACCTTGTCTATTTCAGGGACTACGAAGCGGCACCGGTTCTATAACATATCCTAATCCTATGTGATTTAATTACGCACCTATGTGAAAACAATGTGCATCGCGACATGAGAACTACGTGCTAACATGATCTTGCTTGATACGTGCTATGTATGCCTTGCATTATATCCCGTCATGCATATTGGTTACTTACAAAGTCTTTATGACTTACCCCCTCCCTTTTGTTTTAGATCCTAGTCGTCCAGTCCGTCTTCTCGAGGTTGATCGTCTTCTCGTGCTCGTGATCGTTCACCTGAGGTGGTAGCGTTGGCTTTTGGTTTCTTCTTTTGCAAGGACGTTGGGTTTAAGCAAGTCATTTAGACTTCGCTTGGGAATGTGTAATCATAGTAACTTGTACTTGTTGTAGACTAATGAATATTCTACTTATGTCTCTTGTTATTTGCCGGCACTTGTTGGCCGAGCCTTGTTTACATGTATATGGTTCACTTGTTAAGACTTCCGCCGAGCATCCCTTTAGCTCTTGTTTATTGATGTGGTTTCTCCGGCATGTTTAGCCGTCGAGGTGTTTATATATTAGCATGACTTGTTAGTGTTGGGTTCCGCTGTAATTTCGCCGATGACTTGGTTTACTTGTTATTAATTGTTATATCGTTTTGAAGTTTTAAATATTCCGGCTTTTTAATGCCGAGTTTTAGTTCGTGTCCGATGTTGCGTCACGTTTGTTGTGATAATCGAGTCCTTGCATGATTGTAGTCCTTATTTGGACGGCTCGACCCGCTCCCATCTCGGGTCGGGGTTGGGTCGTCACAGCTTGGTATCGAGCTTTATAGGTTAGCTATCGGCCAGATAGGTTCCATGGCCTAGTTGGGTTAAGTTCTTGTGTGATGTTCTAACGTCGAGTGATTTCTTATAGGTGTATCATGGTGCGACCTAGACCAGGGCTAGTAGCGTGGAGCCGGTATTGGTCGAGGTAGGCGGCCTAGGAGGGTTCCTCCGAGCCGAGGCTAAAGCTCCGTAAGAACCCGAAGTTGAGGTACCCCCACCTCGAATCGGGGTGATGAGAATGCCCGTATGGCGGGCTTGTTTCGTAGAATGATGAATGTTATGACCGAGTTGGCACAAGAGGGTCAAGCAGAGGTGTACCACCTCCACCACCACCACCGAACCTGAACCGAGGCGGAAGTTTCACCACCTCGTAACGAGGCACCGCCGAACCTAGAGCTAGAAATAATACTACTTTGGAGAGGTTCTTGAAGATGAAACCTCCATCTTTCGAGGGAGAGTCCGATGCTAGTAAAGCGAGTTATGGCTGGAGGACTTGGAGAAAATCTTTGCAGCTCTAGACCGCACGGAGGAAGAGAAGGTTGTCTTAGCCGTATAAGAGAGGCGAATCATTGGTGGAGAGTATTGTTGGCAAGCTGGGATCTTAACCGGGTTCCAAAGATTTGGTCTAATTTCGAGAAGGAGTTCAAGGCTTCTTATGTACCTATGGTGGTGAGGAGAAAGAGGGAGAAAGAGTTCCGGATCTAGAACAGGTTCTATGACGGTGGCTCAAGATTCACCAAGTTCACCGAACTGTCTCGTTATTGTGCACATCTTGTACCCGATGAGCCCACGAGGGTGCTCAAGTTCGTTAAGGGTCTAAAGACCGAGTATAGAAGGCAGCTCTTGTCATTGCGCACTATAGGGGTGCAGCTTGATCGCGCCTATGAGATCGAGAGATATAGAGAGCACGTGCCTTGTGCGCCTCGCATCGCGAGCCATCGCAGCTAGCCATCTCAGTGACCTCGCAAAGATTCGGAAGGGCCGCGGTAATCGGTTGTCATCGGACAACCGCCGTAACGGTGGTCGCCTAGCGGCAATCGGATGGACATCCTAGGCGCATTTCGATAGTCGTGATAATCGTACTCCGCCTTCGCAAGGGCAGCAAGGCCCGGAGTGAGCCTGTTGAGTGTTCCTTTTGTCACGCGGGGCATCCGTACAATGAGTGTAGGGTCGACTTGGGCGTGTTTGGGTTGTGGAGATACAAATCACCGAGTGAAAGATTGTCCCAAGTTTAAGACTACTCGGTCCGTGGGTTCGGTGCCACGGGCACCAAGAGGGATAGTGATGGGCGTCCTAAGGCCCAAGCTCGTGTTTTGCGCTTGACCGGCGTGGTGTTCCGAGTCGACCTCGCTTATTGGAGGTATTCTCTCGTCTTCGGCCATAGGGCTCGAGTTCTTATAGATCCGGGTCTTCTCATTCCTATGTTGCATCGCATTTCATTGAGCATTTGTGCGTGTTACCTTCTCGTTGCCTTATGTGCTTGAAGTGTCTACACCATTGGGTGATCAATTGTTGGCGTCGGAAGTTTATAAAGCTTGTGATGTACTTGTATGTGATCGGGTCTTGCATGCGGATCTAGTAGTTTTGCCTATTCGGGATTTTGATTTGATCTTGGGTATGGATTGGTTATGCACTTATCATGCTCTAGTTGATTGTCGTCGTAAAAGAGTTACTTTTGCCATGCCCGGTATTCCGAATTTGTGTTTACTGGTGATCATGCCATGAATAGTATACATATCATTTCGCTGCGGGCTAGGAAACTTCTATCTCGGGGCACGGGGTATATTGCTTGTGTGCTTGATACTAGCATGTCTAATGTTAATATAGAAGATGTACCGGTAGTTAATGAATTTCCGGATGTCTTTTCAAATGATTTTGCATTACCTCCCGACCGAGAGTTAGAGTTTTGCATTGAACTATTGCCGGAACTTCACCAATTTCTAGAGCACCTTATAGAATGGCCCCACTGAGTTGAGGAGTTGAAAGACCAATTGCGGGAACTTCTCGATAAGGAGTTCATTAAACCGAGTGTGTCTCCGTGGGGTGCACCGGTATTGTTTGTGAAGAAGAAGGATGGTAGTTTGCGGTTGTGCATTGACTATCGCCAATTGAACCAGGTTACTATCAAGAATAGGTACCCTTTACCTCACATTGATGATCTCTTCGATCAACTTCGGGATCCGTGGTGTATTCCAAGCTAGACTTGAGGAGTGGTTATCACCGTTGAGAGTTCGAGGATGTCCCAAAGACAGCTTTTCGGACACGTTATGGCCACTATGAGTTTGTGGTGATGCCGTTTGGGTTGACAAACGCGCTGCAGCTTTCATGGACTTGATGAATCGGGTGTTTCATGATTATTTGGATTGCTTTGTTGTGGTTTTCATCGATGATATTTTAGTGTACTCAAAGTCACGAGAGGAACATGCTAACCATTTGAGAGTGGTTCTTTCTTTGTTGCGAGAAAAGAAACTTTATGCGAAATTTAGCAAGTGTGCATTTTGGCTTGAACAAGTATCTTTTCTTGGGCACGTTGTTTCTAGTGAGGGTATTGCGGTGGATCCTTCTAAGGTGGAGGCTATTACTAAATGGGAGACTCCTAGAACGGTAACCGAAGTTCGTAGTTTCTTGGGCTTGGCGGGTTACTACCGTAGGTTCATTGAGGATTCTCCAAGATTGCTACTCCCATGACTAATTTGACTCGTAAAAGTCTACTTTCATTTGGAGTGATAAGTGCGAGGCCGCTTTCAAGAGTTGAAGAAAAGATTGACCACACTCTGTTTTAGCATTGCCTAGTGGATGTGATAACTTTGTGATATATAGCGACGCTTCGTTAGAAGGCTTGGGTTGCGTGCTTATGCAAAACGGGAAGGTGATTGCCTATGCTTCAAGAAGTTGTCACCATATGAACGAATTACCCGACTCACGACCTTGAATTGGCGGCAATTGTTTTCGCTTCACAAGTGGAGACATTACCCGTATGGAGCGAAGTTTGAGGTGTATACAGATCATAAGAGTTTGAAGTACCTCTTCTCAGAAGGAGTTGAATATGAGACAGAGGCGTTGGATGGAGAAGCTTAAGGATCATAATTTTACTATTCTTTACCATCCGGAAAAGCGAATGTTGTGGCGATGCCTTGAGTAGGAAGGCTTATATGTCTTGTATGATGATGAGGGAATGGAAGATGCTAGAGGATGTCCGGAATGGAGTCCTATTGTAAGTGGGCGTAGTGTTCTATTTGCTAATGTTCGTGCTACGCCGCTTTATTTGGGTTGATTAAGGAGGCTCAAGTTATTGATCCCGAATTGAAGAAGATTATTGATCGATTGGGAGAGAATGCTACACCGGGTTTGCGATGAACAGTGATGGGATCTTGACATTTCGAATAGGGTTTGTGTTCCTTCTTCCGATGAAGTGAAACGTATGGTCCTTGACGAGGCTCACAAAGCCAAGTACACGATACATCCGTAGTACTAAGATGTACCGTGACTTGAAGAGGCGCTTTGGTGGAACGGTATGAAGAGGGAGATAGCTGAATATGTTTCTAGATGTTTGACATGTCGCAGTTAAGGCGGAGCACCGAGACCCGCCGGTCTACTTCACCACTTGAGATTCCGGAGTGGAAATGGGAACATATCACGATGGATTTTGTCACGGGGTTGCCGCGCACTCGTAGAGGCTTCGATGCCGTTTGGGTTATTGTGGATAGGTTGACGAAGTCGTCCCATTTTATTCCTATTGCGATGACTTACGTTTGAGTCGGTTGGCGCATTGTATATCCGTGAGATTATCGCTACATGGTGTCCCCGTTAGTATTGTGTCGGACAGAGATCCTAGATTCACCTCGAGATTTTGGCATTCATTACAGAGGCCTTGGGTACCAAACTTAACTTGAGTACAGCTTTTCATCCCCAATCGATGGACAATCGGAGAGATTGATACGTATATTAGAGGACATGCTTCGTGCTTGTGCTATGGATTTCAAGGGCAATTGGGATTCACATCTACCGTTGGCGAGTTTGCATATAATAACAGCTACCAATCTAGCATTGAGATGGCTCCTTATGAGGCTTTGTATGGGCGTAAGTGTCGTTCACCAATTTGTTGGGACGAAGTTGGAGAAGCTAAGTTATGGGGTTCGAAATGGTACAACAATCGGCCGAGGATGTCAAGTTGATTAGAGAGAGATTGCGTACGGCTCGAGTAGGCGAAAAGCTATGCGGATAATCGGAGACGCGATCTTGAGTTCCAAGTTGGAGACTTTGTGTTCTTGAAAATATCGCCGCGCCGTGGTACTAAGAGATTTGGTAAGAAAGGGAAACTTTCACCAAGGTATATTGGTCCGTTCGAAATTCTTGAGAGGGTTGGTTCTTTAGCTTACCGGATTGCATTGCCACCGTCTATTTCGGGTATTCATGATGTGTTTCACGTTTCTATGCTCCGCAAATATATGAAGGATGAATCACATGTTCTTGCCTATGAAGAGATTTCCTTTGAACCCGATCTTTCCTATGTTGAGAAGCCGGTGAAGATTCTTGATACCAAAGAGCAAACCTTGAGGACTAAGAGGATACCACTAGTGAAAGTTTTGTGGAAGAATCATTTGATGGAAGAAGCCACTTGGGAAACTGAGAGTGAGATGCGAGAGAAGTATCCATACTTGTTTGATTAGATGGTAAGTGAATTTAGGGACTAAATTCCTTTAAGGAGGAGAGGATGTGACACCCTAGTTCTCTTAATTGCATAATTTGCATGTTATATATCTTGTTCGCATGAATAGAAATGCCATGTTAGTATAATGTATTATAATTTGATAATTTCTGCTTGTTTTAGCTTTGTTTACTTGTGTTGCTCATACAAAAATGATTTGGTATGATTTTTAGTAACCAAAATGACTTTGTACTCGGTGAGGTGCATTGGTACAAAGCGATCGCCTTGTTTTTGGACGAGCGATCGCTTTGTAGACGAATGTACTATTGAGAAACCGGGTACAAAGCGATCGCTGGTCCTTAACAAAGCGATCGCCTTGTAGGCGAATGTCAAAGCGATCGCCTTGCTTCGTGGGAGAGCGATCGCCCTGTTACGCTGAAGCTTTATTTTAATAATTGTTGACTTGTGGACTGTTTGTTTAAGTTGGGACACGTCCCTAAGTGAGAGATCAGCTCACTCATACATCCCTTACTGCCTCAACACCTGGGAATGACCCTCCACTTCACCCACTTCACCCAAAACCTTCTTAGAACAAGTGAGAGAGACGTGTGTGTTCTTGGTGAGATCACGTGTGTTTTCACCTCCTCCATTTCCAACCACTCAAACTTGCATGCAAAGCCATATTTGTGTTCCTTGAGACTAGAGAAACAACTTGGGAGGCTTTGATTCTTCTTTTGTTGGGTTGAATTGTGTGTTTGAGGTAAGTACCCAATCCCTTGTCTTGTATGCTCAATATCAAGTATGCTCCCTTCATGATAGTGTTAGTTTACATGTTTAAAAAGACATGCATCATGTTAAAAACTTGAAATTCCTTAAGTTAAATTTCTGTAAATTTTGGGTTAATGACTCATCATTGATAATTTGGACTTGTGTCAAGTATGAATAATGTTCTAGGATGAACTTGGAATAACTTTTGTTCTTGGACTTGTTATAATTCATCACTTCGAAAATTGATGGACATGTTAGGGTTCACAAGTGTGGGACTTAAATCTTGATGGACATGTTAGGGTTCACAAGTGTGGGACTTAAATCTTGATGGACTAAAAGTCATGAATGACATATAGTCTAATTGCATATGAATCGAGAACTTAGAAAAGAGCCATGAATTGCACATAGCATTCATTCGCTACTTAGGAATATTTTAGCAATAACTCATCGGAGTTGCGTTAGAGAGTCATTGAACAATACCGACTCTACAAACAAATCCCTACGACGTTTAGAGTTCAATTGAATTGTAAATTTGTTCTTGGGAATTCTTGACATGATTGATCTATTTCTCGACTTGTACATTATGGAATAACATGCCTACTTGATCGGACGAGTCGCTCTTGCCGACCTCGCTCCATTACTTGATTTATTACGTGAGTAAACATCTACTTGACTCGGACAAGTTCGCTCTTGTCGAACTTGCTCCTTACTTGATTTGTATGACAAGTAAATACCTACTTGACATACCATTAGTCCAGCTGGCATTAAGTGAATTGTATCGATGGTCAACGATGCATCATAGTCATGAATCATGAGGTTCATGATGATGATGGGTCGCCATACCATAACGTGCACACACCCTTCACTACTGATCACAGTGGAGAAGAGTACCATGTCGTAACCAAAAGGGCGCTTGGAATAATACTAATCGTGGTCGATGTATCATACACGTGCATCCGACAAATACAATCGTTATAACCTTGTCTATTTCAGGGACTACGAAGCGGCACCGGTTCTATAACATATCCTAATCCTATGTGATTTAATTACGCACCTATGTGAAAACAATGTGCATCGCGACATGAGAACTACGTGCTAACATGATCTTGCTTGATACGTGCTATGTATGCCTTGCATTATATCCTGTCATGCATATTGGTTACTTACAAAGTCTTTATGACTTACCCCCTCCCTTTTACTGTTTTAGATCCTAGTCGTCCAGGTCCGTCTTCTCGAGGTTGATCGTCTTCTCGTGCTCGTGATCGTTCACCTAGAGGTGGTAGCGTTGGCTTTTGGTTTCTTCTTTTGCAAGGACGTTGGGTTTAAGCAAGTCATTTAGACTTCGCTTGGGAATGTGTAATCATAGTAACTTGTACTTGTTGTAGACTAATGAATATTCTACTTATGTCTCTTGTTATTTGCCGGCACTTGTTGGCCGAGCCTTGTTTACATGTATATGGTTCACTTGTTAAGACTTCCGCTGAGCATCCCTTTAGCTCTTGTTTATTGATGTGGTTTCTCCGGCATGTTTAGCCGTCGAGGTGTTTATATATTAGCATGACTTGTTAGTGTTGGGTTCCGGCTGTAACTTCGCCGATGACTTGGTTTACTTGTTATTAATTGTTATATCAGGTTTTGAAGTTTTAAATATTCCGGCTTTTTAATGCCGAGTTTTAGTTCGTGTCCGATGTTGCGTCACGTTTGTTGTGATAATCGAGTCCTTGCATGATTGTAGTCCTTATTTGGACGGCTCGACCCGCGTTCCCATCTCGGGGTCGGGGTTGGGTCGTCACAGGATGTTACCAAGAGGATGAATGCATATCCCTCTGAATGTTTCATCAGTTGATCATGCCTTGGATGATGCTACATATCTGGCTAGAGATAGAGAGGAAGAGGATGAAATTTTACCGGTTGATTTGCCTCCTCCTCCCCCACGACCAGGTCAACTCGCATTATTTTAAGTTGATTCATCAGATGAAGATGAGATTTCCTCGGCGCTGAGGACGAGAATGAAGAAGAGCTTGAGTTTTGTAGTAGTGACCCAGAGTCTAATGATGAAGAGGAAGACAAAGACGAAACTAGTGGCGAGGAAGATTGATAGTCATTTAAATTGCTTTAAAATAATAATGTACTTTATTTTAGACATCTTTGTATTATTTCAATTCATGTAATACGATTGTATACTTTTGATGAGACATAATTGTTCCGGGAACCCGCTAGAGGTTCTGGACCGGCGATCAATCAAGCTCACAGGTCTCCCGCTCCTGGCAGTGTGGTGTCATGTGGTGTCACATCGCGCGGTTTTGCATTTCTCACACTCGAATCGGCATCGCTAATGACTCCAGATAAATACATTCATGGAGCATGAGTACCACTTGAGCTAGCTAGTTCAAGTGGTACTCATGCTCCATGAACTGTGTATTTATCCTGGAGGTCACAGTTCAAACCGGTACGCCGCCAGGTGTGAGGAAGTGCAAACCCGCCGCGCTGTGACACCACATGAACCACATCGCCAGAGCGGGAGACCTCGTGAGCTTGATTGATCGCGGTCCGTAACCTCTAATTCCCGAACAATTATGTCTCATCAGAAAAGGCGTCCTTTTTGTTCAGGGGATGACCTTCCTTCCGGGGGACTTGCCCGGAGACAGGACTTGCTGCTCGCGGGAGCCGAAAGTCGGGTACATCCGTTTAAACTCATGATCTCCCCACCCCTAGCAGTGGGTTTTTGCCTTCCTCACACCCCTGAAACTGGCGAAACCCAGTTTCGAACCTGTGACCTCCAGGAAAAGTACACAGATTGTGGAGCATGAGTACCACTCGGGCTATCACATCTCCACCATGATGCTCGCTACGTATGCCCTTCTCTGATCCCCTTCTCGGTGACATGCGCCTAGGTGATGGCGAGCGATTTGACCGATGTGACCGGGCTCCATTCTCGATCCGTCTGCCTCGGTCAATTGTTCCTCTAGGCGACTTGCGTCTAGGGGATGGTGTGCGCCTTGACCGACGAGAATGAGCTTCCTCTCTTCGCAGTCGTTGGGAGGGTGGTAAGGATTCAGCCTCTTCGCTGCGAGCACGACTCCTCCTTCGTGGAGCCTCCGGCATAGTTAGTCGGCTATGTATGCTCTGAGCTCCGCGAACTCCCGAGCACTGGGGTGCTTTTCCCCGATTGTTTGGCCTGTTCTCCAATTGCTCTCTCCTCCCGTTAGCCCCGGTACTTGCCGGGTTATTAGGAGGATCTTGCCGGTTGCCACGACTGCCTTGCGTCGCGGATGGAGCTGGGCGGGGAGCGCTCATAGTTGGAATATCAGGGAAAAGCTGCTCCTCTACTGGTACTATTTGTGTATCTCGCAGCCACCGAGCAGGCAGTGGCTGCGGTCTTGGTTAGGGAAGATTCAAATGTACAAAGACCTGTTTATTATGTATCTAAGGCTCTGACCCAGGTCGAAGCCCGTTATTTTAATGCAGAAAAATTGGCTTACTCGCTTGTTGTCTCAGCTCGCAAACTACGAGCTTATTTTTCTGCACATTCCATACTTGTATACACAGATTATCCACTAAGGAAAATTCTACACAAGCCAGATTCTTCAGGCAGACTGCTAAAATGGTCGATCGAACTCACAGAATTCGACATCGATTATAGCCCCAAAAGAGTGATCAGGGCACAGGCATTAGCAGATTTCCTGGTCGAAACAAGTTTTTCTGACCAGAGAAGGGAAGAGACAGAGACGAGAGTCCTACCCGAAATGGAGTAGACCAAGTGTCTATTGGGAACTATTCGTCGATGGAGCTTCCAAAGAAGTCCGGAAGTGGCGCGGCATCATACTCATTCCCCCGAGCATGAAGATCACTTCAAAAGCGTTGCGCTTTACATTCCCAATGTCCAACAATCAAGCCGAATATGAAGCACCGATAGCGGGCACGTAATTGGCATTGGACATAGGAATTCGATATAGTCATCTACAGTGATTCACAGCTCATTGTGAATCAAGTTAGGGGGGAGTATGGGGTGAATAACCCCACCTTAGAGAAATACTGCGAACTAGCGAGGGAGTTGCTAACCAGAATGCAATTTTGGGAATTAATCAGAATTGATCGAACAGAGAATGTACGAGCAGACTATCTGTCCAAGATTGCAACAGCAGAAATCTCACATCTCCACCCCGCCGTCATGATCGAGCACATCGAGACACCAGCGATCGAGCAAGCAAAAATCCTAGATTTAGAGATCACCGAGAGGTGTTGGATCGACGAGCTGCAGGATTATATCGAGCAAGGTACTTTACCGGAGGATAAAGATCAAGCTCGGACAATACAGAAGCGCGCAGCCCGATACACGGTTATAGATGGAATTCTATACAGGCGATCATTCTCAAGGCCCTTGTTAAGATGTGTACGACCTGAAATGACCGAACGCCTCCTCGCCGAAGTTCATGAAGGAGTATGCGGGGGTCACCCAGGGGCCAGAACTTTATCAGATAAAGTAATCTCAGCAGGCTATTACTGGATGAACTTGAGAAGAGAAGCTGAAAACTACGTCAGAAGGTGCGACAAATGCCAACGATACGCGGACATACCTCGGCTACCATCTACCGAGCAGTCACTGGTCGTTGCGTCATGGCCGTTCGACATGTGGGGAATAGATTTAATTGGACCTTTCCCCACTGCCCGGGGAAATTGTAAACACGTGATCGTGGCAATTGATTACTTCACCAAATGGATTGAAGCCAAACCTTTAGCGAGCATAACAGAAGAAAACGCCATCAACTTTGTACACGATTTCATCTGGTGCCGTTTCGGAGTACCCCGAGCAATCGTCTCCGACCATGGAACTCAATTCTCCGAAAGATTTACAAGGGCTTGCAAAAATCTACACGTCAAACACTGGCAGTCTTCGGTTGCATACCCGCAGGGCAACGGACAGGCAGAGGCCGGGAATAAATAGGGCTGCACGCTCTCAAAAGGAATCTTGAGGGAAGAGCAGGAGATGGCTAGATGAGTTGCCCGCCGCTCCGGGCCGTTAGAACTACGGTCGTGGGGCCAACAGAGAAACTCCTTTCGCCTTGACTTACTCAAGCCATGGCCCCGGTTGAGATGGCCCTACCAACGATCAGAGTCTCAAGATTCAACGAGCAGACAAACGACCATGAGCGGCTAATGGATATAGATCTACTCGAGGAAAAAAGACTGGAGTCAAAAATGAGAATGATCAACTACAAGCAAAGGGCCAAAGGTCATCACGATAAAAGAGTTCACAAAAAATCTTTCATGATCGGCGACTGGGTTCTTCGAAAAATCGAGGCTACCGGACAACGAGCAGAAATGGGCAAACTCTCACCAAATTGGGAAGGCCCTTTCCAAGTCACGAAAGTAGTCAAAGAAGTAACCTACATGTTGCGAACTAAGGAAGGAGTCGACCTAAAGCACCCATGGCACGCGGATCATCTTAGGAGATACTATCAATAGGTAAGATCTTACGAAAAGCTGATTTGTAAATTGAAGCATGACAATAAATGAAATAAAGCTTGACTTGATGTCTTATTATCATTCCTGTCATTCAATTATGCTCGCAAGAACGAGCGAAAAATAAAACTTGTTAAATTTCAAGTTATTGTGATTAGACTTATCACTAGTTCTCATGACGCTCGCAAGATCGAGCAGAACGGCTTGTTATATTTCAAGTTGTCCCAATGCTCGCAAGACCGAGTAGGGCATGAGATTTGTTTAAACTCAAGTCGTGATAGGCCATAATTAGTTGTAGTCGCAAGTTCGAACTAAACTACTTATTATCTATCAGTTGGCCTAAATGCTCGTAAAATCGGGCAGAATCTGAGACTTGTTAAATTTTCAAGTTCTGGTTAAAGTTATTTTGTTTCAGGATTTGGTTAAAATTATTTCAATTATTAGCCACGACCAGACATGTTCGCAAGACCGAACAGAATACGAAAGATGCAATTATTAGCCACGACTAGACATGTTCGCAAGACCGAATAGAATACGAAAGATGCAAGTTACGGTTAGCTAAAGTTTCATTAAAAGAAACAAGAAGTCTTTACAAATAAAGGAAAAAGAAGAGGGCGCACAGGCCAACAAAAACATTTACAACAAAAAAGATTAAGGGGCCGCAACGTTTCCTTCGGTAGTGGCCACCTCACCAGTCGTCCCCTTGACATCAGCCTGATTCCCATCGGGAGCTTCAGCGGCCGGAGTAGCAGGTATAACCTCCTCCGCGAGACGACGGGCCTCGAGCACTGTTCGGACGTTGACCACCAAAGGAGTAGGAGGAAACGACTCCTCACGTCCTTCCAGTTGGTCACTTTCCTTCAGCAAGGCCAAGTCCTCCTCATCGAAAGGGTACCAAGCGTGCCCACGGCGAGCTTCAGCCCCATAGTAGGAAGCCGAGGAGACGTCAGCAAGGGCGTCGACGGTGACCCCATTCAGGCCAAGACCACCGAGCACCCGAAGAGCATGCTGAACCCCCTGATCGTAGTAGGGGGAGACCGCATTAGTCAGGTCTTCCTGATAAGCTTCGGATGCCCGGTAGCGAGTGATGACCTCCTCCTCGCTAGCCGCCTTGACCTGCGCCACGTAGGCCACCGACCTTTCCAAGTCGCGACCCAACTCAAGTTTCTCCATCTCCAACTGGGGGACCTTCTGCTCGAGCTCGGCATTTTTGGAGCGGAGAGACTTCTCAGTTCCCTTCAGAAGCTCATGCTGGTCTTTCAGGGCTTTCAGCTCAGCCTCAAGCTTAGAGACCTCCTCAGTTTTAGCCAGAACCTCCTTGTCCTTGGTAATGAGCTGCCCATTCCGCTTGGCCAGCAGCGTCTCCATTCCCTTGAGCTCTCCCTTCAGATTGGCAACCCTGGCCGAAGACTCGGAGGCCCGAGCAGCGAGAATATTGAAATTGGTCAGCATCTGAAAAGCATATGGTTAGTCAAGACTAACGGGGATGAAAGCAAACACAAGGCAAAAAGAACGGCTAAATTTACCTCACAAGCGGCCATGCCAGCTTGGCCGAACAAGACTCCATTCGACTCGCGGGAATTGCGACGAACCAAGCCCGCATGAGTAGCCCTCTGGACAATGCCCTGGCCGCAAATGGCAGCAGCTCCACGAACGCGGAGATCAATATTATCAATCACCGGAACGTCGGCCAGTTCTGTAGTAAGGGCCATCGAAGCTTCCCGCGAGGCCGGCATTTTGAAGCCTGGCTCCATCCACGATGGCTTGCGCACTTGGGGAGCCTCAATACCAGAAGTCCCCGCTGCAGTGTCTGGCCCTTTTGGGCGCACAGAGCGCTCGGTTGCCTCCTCGCCACTCTTCCTCTTTCGAAGTGAGAGGGCAGCTGGGTCCTGCTGAGCAGTAGGGTCAGAGGCATCCTCCGAGCGAGAAGCCGAGGAGCGTCGAGGAGAAGATCGAGTAGGGGGATTAGAGGCCACCGGAGCCTTGGATTTGCTCGTGCCTGTTCCAGAGGAGCCCACCTTGGGATCTCCGGTGGGTACTCTGGGCACGGGCGCCGGGGGCAAAGTGGAAAGCGTAGATCGACGCTCGCCAGCATCCTTCTTAGCCTTCTTGGCAGCGTCAACATTTATCCTCTTCATTTCTGCGCCAAAAAGCGACATCAGGCCAATAAACAAGAAGAGCGTTAAACTAAAATACAAAAATATAGAGTCAAACCAGAAGGATCCAAAGGGGCAACACAATGGGTGCCAATCTCCTTGCAGGCTAAACAGTCGCCTGAAAAAGCCATGTCCTGATGAGGACCCCAAGCTGGGTGTGGCACCTCATCAGTAATAGTTACCCGGGCAGGAACTCCCCCAACGGGCAAACGATGGACACCAGCCAGACGCAAGAGCTCGACATCACCAGTCAAAGACTTCCAGTCGAAAGCCCAAGCTTGAGTCTAGCCGTCGATATCTAAAGCTTTTTCTATCGCAGCATTCAGCTCGCGATCTCCCGGCGATGAAATATCAACATTCCCTCTTGGGGGCACCGCCTTGTCAGTAGCAGGGGGGAAGGGCCACCCGAGTCGTGACTCCACGAGCAGAACTTTCTCGTCCCACTTCTCGGTCTTGTTGGGAAAGTCGCTAAAGAGACGAGGACATTTGGGCTTAGACCGGGCAGAGATGCGTTGTGTTCTTTTGTCGGTGCTGAACACGAAATATTTTCTCAACACCGACAGAGAGGGCTCGAAGCCGAGTAGACGGCACAATACAATAAACGAGCTCAGAACTCGAGCAGTGTTCAACATGAGATCGGAAGGGACGGCCTGAGAAGCCATCAAGAACTCAACTATAAAAGGATCTAGTGGCAAACGCCATCCCACGTGAAAGAACTCATAGAAGAAGACCACCCTATCTGTGTAGTCACGAAACTCCACATCGTCAATCCGAGGATCGAGCATCTTAACGCGATACACTTGTTCGTCCACCCCTAACGAAGAGAACCAATTTTGAACATCCCTATCTCCATCAAAAGACCTCCACAAATCGTCCGAGGTCCCCGAAAGGAAGCGGCTTTGAGCGGACACCGCGAGCTCGGGCCCGAGAAAGTCTCGGCGAGCTCGAGCTCGCTGAATCGTCATCTGTGCTCGGGGCTTCGACTACCCGGGTGACCTGGACCTCGCTAGAGGAATCGCTCACTGGAGAAGTTGGAGGGGTGGGCTCAGAGCTTGGCTCGCTCAAGCCTTGCTCGCGGTCATAATCAAAAACTTCCTCCGAATGGGTGGCCTCTGAATCAGATGCACCGCGAAGACTAACGGAGGACGACATCACTACAAAGGGAAGAAAGGAGGCTGGCTAAGTACGGTATTAGCAAAAAGGGGTAAAGAGGGGAAGAAACCCTAAATCCAAGATCTACCGTAATACATGGCTTAAACCCTCTCAGAGGGTTCGCAACACAAAATCCTCTTCACTTGAAGATCAACGCCCCAAAACAACATCCTTCCATGACCAATTCATGGCTATCAACGAAACCCCCAAAATGAAAACTCAAAAGCAAAACAGAGAAATTGAGAGAGGGACGCGAGCAAATACCTGGAGTTATAGTGCAGAAAGAGGATGAACTTGTGAAGGTAGCAACTGGTACAGCAAGAATTCTGGAAGGAAGGAAGCTCCACGAAAAATCTTAGCAGCGGCGGCGGAAGAAGAAGAGAGTAATCTGTAAAAATGGCGAAAGGAGCCGCTCAAGACAATTTAAGGGTTTCAGTTTCCCTCCAAGGCTACTGGGCCTCCAACGGGCGCCTACGGGCCTAGGCCTGGGCCTACCCTCCGCATTTAATGCGCCTCGAAACCAAACAGGCACGGTTTCCCAAGCGGCAGCCTTCCGTCCTTTTGGTCACTTCATAGATGACGTCGCCCAACTAAACGCCTAACAACCATGATTGCTCCTCGCCACGAGCATAAATACTTCTTGGACAAGGAGCAGGGGGCCATTGATGACACCAAAAATATCTTGATGCCCGGATGCGCTGGTCAGGACATATTCGGGCAGGGACTTTAGCCCAGAAGGCAGGCCAATAGCATAGCACTGCGCGAGCACCGCGCGAACACACGAGCATGATCCACACGAGCATAGTACAACGCGAGCACGCCCAAGCAGGCCAGTAGCTGTCTCCAAGAATCACGGGCCACGTCTACGTGCTCCCGAGATCACAGGCTAAAAATCAGGGATTGACTCCAATCATGCCCGGCAATTACTCCTCCTTAATTATGGGGATTGACGCCCCTCAAAATCAGCCCACAAATTACTCCATTTCATTATAAAAGCCAAGCCAGTACTTGGTCCAAGGTACGTTCACTATTCACAAGCTAAGACTCTGTCAAATTGATAAGCAAGTTCTTATTCTCACGCCGGAGTGCTTTAGCAGGGCAAGCCCCTGCATTCACCCTAGCGTGTTTTCTGTCCATTTCAGGTTCTTAGCTCAAGGCCAGATATCCAATCTTCACCAAGATTCCAGAGAGTTCCTGACCGTGCCATTTTGTGCATCATCAACTTTATCTTATGATTATTTCATTAATTTATTATTGTTCATGTATGTTATTTTGGTTTGAATTTATTTATTAATGTTATTGTATTTAGACATATCTTTTGGCCGAGGATCTAATAGTAGGAGTAAACTAGGGAAGGTTCACTCCCTAGCTACTTCTATTACTAGCACACAGCCTGCCCCATCCACATCGACACCTCTACAGAATGTGGATTTCACGCAGGGCTCCCCTGCCACACCTTTATCATCGTTAGTGACCACTACTGACGAGCCTTCCCAGTTAGACTCGGATGGAAGAATTATTACGTCCATTGATCTAACCTTTAAACAGTAAGTTTCTACCTAATTACACTTTTTTCTTATGTTATTTTATTTCATAGTTAATTTGTTGTATTTACCATATATAAGAAGTAAAAATTGAATTTTTATTAGATTTGTAGGAGCCAGCCCTCATCCCTCACGTTGGTTTGGAGATCTTCTATGTTCCTCACAACACACAGAGTTCTGGCTACAATATAAAAGTGTCTCAGCGGCGAAAAAAGATGAATGGTGGGGTGAATTTAAGGTATAATAGTAATATAATTACATTATTTGAAATGTTTACTTATTGTATAGTTATTTAATCAAGCAATTTTTTCTAGGCGAGGGTATTTTTGGCCTGGGCATTCGGATGACGAGGCCTTGGCGGCGTTCAAGGATTTGTGTGCCGGTCGGTACAAGGACTTCGTCTACGAGACGAAGTCGAAGTACTTGATGAAGAAGTAGCCCCCCAACATGACCGAAGAGGTTTGGGCTCAGTACAAAGCCTACTAGGATGGGCCTGCCGCCAATGAGGCCTCGGAGAGGGCAAAGAAGAATAGGGCTATCGGGTCGGGGATTGGAACAAAGCACCCGACGTGGTCCATCAGCGTCGCTGCGCACCAGACGCGTATGGTAAGTAACTTAGTTTAAATAAAGATTAACTTAATTCAATGTTTATTCAATTTATTGCTCTATATATGTTAAAAGTAGTTGGGAAGCCATGTTGAAGCTATGAAATTTATGGTAGTAGTTCAAAACTATTGTTTATTCAATTTATTGTCCAATATATGTTAAAAGTAGTTGGAAAGCCATGTTGATGCTATGAAATCTATGGTAGTAGTTTAAAATTATTGTTTATTCAATTTATTGTCTAATATATGTTAAAAGTAGTTGGGAAGCCATGTTGATGCTATGAAATCCATGGTAGTACTTTAATTCAAAGTTCAATATATTAGATTTGGGTTAAGTAAGATAATGGTGGGGGTTAAGTGTAAACACTTATAATCTATAGGGGGTGTTAGTGTATATTTTTAATATTTATTCAGTTTATTGTTCTATATATGTTAAAAGTAGTTGGGTAGTCTTGTTTAAGCTACATTAATCCATGGTAGTACTTTAATTCAAAGTTTAATATATTAGATTTGGGTTAAGAAGGATAATGGGGGGTTAAGTGTAAACACTTATAATCTATAGGGGGTGTTAGTGTATATTTTAATATTTATTCAGTTTATTGTTTTATATATTTTAAAAGTAGTTGGGTAGTCATGTTTAAACTACATTAATCTATGGTAGTACTTTAATTCAAAGTTTAATATATTAGATTTAAGTAAGATAAGGGGCGTTAAGTGTAAACACTTATAATTTATAGGGGCTGTTAGTGTATATTTTTAATGTTTATTTAGTTTATTGTTCTATATATGTTAAAAGTAGTTAGGAAGCCATGTTCATGCTATGAAATCCATGGTGGTACTTTAATTCAAAGTATAAAAAACTAGAGGGGATTAAGTGTAAACACTTAGAATCTATACTTTTATTTCATTTCTTATTTCTTAGAAATATAAAAAAAATTAATAGTTATACATACTGATTGTAAGCGGCTACACATGGTGATCATGTACAATTTCATGATGTATTTATGAGTACGCATATCAGGCAGTATGGATCCGGTCAGTGGGTTAATCCTCGGGCAGATCCTGCGTATGTAAGTATTAAAATTATTGTTTACAATTAAATTGATATGACGGTGTTTTAATATTTTTCTTTTTTTTAATGACAGGCTGAATATGAGAGACGTATGAGGAACGAGCCTAACAGGAATGAGTGGAACCAAGCATTATGGGAGAAGATCACCTCCCAACGACGGGCGAAGAGGAGCGCGATAGGGTCTATGGGATGGGTGCATATGGGGGATCCTCACACATGCCAATCATGGCTTCACATGCTTCTGGATTGACAACACGAAGTATGGCCTAGCCAAACGTTGACCAAGCGCACATAACAAGGTTGCAGACCGAACTCGCTGAAACCCAACAGACCGTGGCCCAGATGCAGGCCGCCATGGAACGATATTTTCAGAGCCAAACCCGCCTGTCTGGTCAACCATCTCCTGAGTATATCCAACCCCGAAATTTATTTCATGACAATTAATTTGAACAGTTTTAATTTATGTAGTTTAAACAATTTTAATTTATATAAATAATTTGGTAATTAAATTGTTGTAATTTTGTAATTAATTTGTAGAATGTTTTAATTTTTGAAGAGTTTTTATTAATATTATCTGTTGAAATCATGTACCAAAAAAAAATACATTTTTTGAAATTTTTTATTATTTTTTATTTTTAGCGATGGAAGCCTCCGTCACTAAAATTAGCGTCACTAATTTATGTACCCTATTTCCGTCGCTGATTCCGTCGCTAATTAGAGATGGAATATTTCATGGCAAAATTCCATCGCTGATTAGATACGAAATTTAGACACGGAATATACCGTCACTAATTAGTGACGGACGGTAGTTAGCGATGGAACGTAACCGTTGTTAAATTTCGTCGCTATTTTAGCGACAAAAATTGTAACCGTTGCTAATTTTCAATGGAATAGCATTCGTCTAAAATTTTCGACTACTTTTTTGGACAGATATCCGTCACTAATATGGATTTAGCAATGCATGTAAACCTTGATTTAGCGACGGAAATTTTCGTCACTAATACACACTTTTCCAGTAGTGTTTCTTGATTAATAATATTATTGTTGGTGCACCAATAATTGTTGGAGATCTCTCCTTTATTCCAGTTTTTGCTATTTCTTTGGACCAACGAGAATTGATGCCTAAATCGTGGTAGGTTTTAGACCTTAACAGGATTTGAAAGATCAATCGATGATAGTCGTGTGCGATCCCAACAACGTTGATACTATTGTTACTTTTCTAAGGCTTGCGCTACATTAATTGGTATTAGAGCAAATCAATCCAATCATTTGTTTTGGTTACTAGTCAGTTCATATTATTTATTTTCTCTATTAACAATGTTTGACCTTGTTTGGCCTTTTACCAATACATCTACTCCACAACCCACAATTGATTGGTCTCAACCAACAATTTATGATGAAGAATTGCTCGATGAAGATTATTCAGAAAGTATGTTGTGCTTTACTACTGTGAATTCTGGAAACAACAACCACCGCACGGACCCATTTGATCTTCCCCCCTACACATACATCTTCTTCATGTTTCATTAAGTTGTTACTCTACGACTTTATATCCATTGGACAGATTGGATGGATGTTGTCACCCAAGTCGGCAAGTTCAAAACTCGACAAAGATACCAAGTCTTACAGATTCTAGTTTCGAGGCCTAGTGGAAAGACAAGCACGGAACATACTGTTTCTGCCCTACTTCAAATTCGAAGAAATTTTTTTTTTTAAGCCGAGGAAAATGATGTAGGAAGTCCAAGCCTAAGTCCAAATTAAATCAGATTAATTAGAAGTCCACACAAGATATTGGTATTAAGATCTAGTTGTTATATCGAGGACCTTTATATAGACTAATAAAAACTTGATGCCCAAGAAAAACAACTTTTTCTAAATTACCAAAATACTCTAGATACTAAAATAGTAAAGAGAAACATTCCTTAAATACTACCTAAAACATTAATACCTAATTAAACTTCCTTAATATATTTAAAAGTAATTAAATATAACAAACTAGATCTTAATACCAATATCTTGTTTGGGCTTCTAATTAATCTGATTTGGAGATTTATGCATCAATTCTCGTTGATTCAAATGAAAACCAAAAATTAGAATAAATGAGAGATCTCCTATAATTATTGGCGCACCAACATTAATTTTAGTAATAAAAAAATCATTTTTTAAAACATTGACAAGATGCCTTTATATAGACTGAAAGAGTCAACAAGATAATCCCTAAACTTGTGGAAAAAGAAAACTAGAGTCCTAATCAAAAAGAAAAATAAAATACTGACTCTAAATAAAGAAAATTAGAATATTAATCAAAAACTTATTCCTAATACTAATAAAAGTAAAAATTAAATACTAAAGGGCTAATTATAATAGGAGATTTTAGTGATACTTAAAATAGAAAACCAAATTAAAATAGAATTAATATTTTGGACAGCAGCTCGATTCTGTTTCATCTTAATCCTCATCATTTAATTATTTTTATTAATAATTATTAAAGAATGAAACCTAACAATATCATTTACCTTTTATATTTTTTGGTAATAGTTGAAAAAAAGAAAAGAGAAAGAGATAGAAACCGAAAGAAAATCGAAAGCCAAAATTCCTAAAAAAAAAAGTTTACAAGGGGAACATATCCATATACCAACTAGGGGTGTAAATTCAAACCGTCGAACCGCGAAATCAAACTAAATCGACCGGTTTGGTTCAGTTTTAAACTAGGGCGGTTCGGTTACCGTTTAAAATTTTTATGAAGCAGTCGATTCGGTTCGTGATTTTAGGGGTCAAACCGAATCAAACCAAATCGCTATATATATATATATATATATATTATATTTTTGTTATTAATAATAATTTAATTTGTTTTAAAAATTTTGAACCATTGACTGAGATCTAAAAAATCATAAGAGTAAAGATGGTAATCTCACACCTTGGTCTCTCAGCTCTCTCACTTTTTCTCACCTCAACGCAATGTAACACCTCACCATTAGTCCGCTATTGTCCCCCTCACCTCACCGAAACTCTCTCCTTTTCATCTCTCTGACATTCTTTCTCACACCTCATCATATCGAACCAAAAGTTAATCTTAACCATCGTAAGATTTCTCTCGACCTTAACGAAATTATTCTCAAATTTCTTCTTCTTTTCCAATTTTTAAAAATTGATATTGTCTATCTTCTTTTTCAATTAATATCTCTTCAGTAGTTTTGAAAAAATAATTAATCAAAAAATAAATTTATTTTAACCATAAAATTGAACCGAACCAAACCAAACCGAATGGTTCGGTTTGATTTCGAGGCTCAGGCAGTTTGGTTCGGTTTAAAAAAAAAGACCGATAGGAGGCAGTTCAGTTTGTGATTTTAATAAAAATGGAACCAAACGGAATTACCAACCCACTCAACTTGTTACACCGAACTAGGACCACAGTAGTGCTGTACACCCAGCGCACCCGAGTTTTCCCCTACAAAAGCTTAAAGCGATAAGAAACCAAAAGTCATTCAACAACTATTCATTTGGAACTAAGCGAGGGAGTAGTCTCATCCCTCACCTCTCCCTCTTTCTCTCTCTCTCTCTCTCTCTCTCTCTCTCTCTAGATTCTTTGTTTTTTTTTTTGGTCATTTCAGTGGTCGCCGTCGGCACTGTTTGATTTGTTTCAGAAAAGAAGGCAGTATACCTTTCTAGCCGACACATATGTGTTCTGCATGTTAGATAGAGAGGATAAGAAAGCGAGTGTGTCTGTGAAAGAGAAAGAGAAAGAGAGAGAGAAAAAAAAAAGAGCTGAGGACTGTACATGTTCTATCATTTCTTGGGGTTTGTGGGTATTGTTTGTTCTTAAGCCTTGATGAAGAAAAAAAAAAAACCCTAGTTCATAGAAAAAAAGGGTATGTATGGTAGATTTACAGAATGGTTTTGGTATCTTTCCTGAAAAGGGTGTACTCAGATCTGACTCAATTTTCTCTTTATGGCTACCTTTTATGCATTTTTTCTTTCCATTTTATACCCTTGTTTCTATTTTTGGTAAAGTACTAATAACTCAACTCTTATATAGTTCTGTGTATAGATAGGAAAAGGGAAAGGAATTTGATGAAAAAACTGACAGAAGAGAGTGAGCACACAGCGGCAAATTTGTATGAATACATACAATTGTTTTTCTGTGCTCACTGCTCTATCTGTCAGCTCCTCCCTCTCCTCAATTTTCAATCTCTCTCCCTCCCTCCATCTATACATATATATGTATGTATGTGTGTGTGTGTGTTTTGGTTGGGTGGGTAATTGAAGAAGCACCTGATGAGAAGATGGTGGCCTTGATGGTGGGATAATCTTTGTTTTTTTATTTTTATTTTTTGGTTTTACTTAAGAGTTGATTTTGATGTAATAAATATAATTATTAATAATACTAATATATTTAATTGTAATTAGTAGGGCTGAAGGGCGTGACTTTTGATGGGGGTTACTGTGCTTAGTTAACGGATAACTGCGGTATTATGGGACCATTGTTCTCTTAAATACACGTTAACTCAGATAGATTTACTTATAGCTATAGGATGGTCCATCAGCTCTCTCTCTCTTTCTTTCCTTTTTTCGGGTTTTAAATTCTTGCGCATGCGATTTCTACTCAGACTAGATTCTGATTTTAATTTTCTTCTCAATATATGAAACCTTCGTTTTCTCTTTTAATCCTTGTTTTGATGGGTTTTTGTTTTTTCTAAAGGATTTGTTGTGGTTTTAATTTTGCTTGATTAACTACTTTTTTTGGTGTTAGGCCTGCTATTTGAATAGATATAGTTTTTTTTGTTTTTTTTTTTGGTTTGTTTCTATGCAGAATATGGCTGGATTTATGGATAATGATCTCGAGTGAAGAAACTGACTAGTTATGATGAGGTTTGGGTATGTTTTATGAATTGTTTCTGATTATTTTGAATTTCTTTTACATGCATTCACATTTTTTTCTTTATATATCTGGTTGGTTATAATTTCTTCATACTTCTGTTCGTCTTACTAAAACTACATTTGCTTAGAGCTATGTGATTCCCTTGAAAAGCATCTTCGTTCGGAGTTAATCCACGAATTGAACCTAGCTAGGATTATGATCTAGTGCAAGCTAACCTTAGAATAGATCGATCAATAAACTGTCATTATGGGGGGGCCGAGGTAATTTAATTAAAAATGTAACCTTCAATACTTAAGGTACCAAAATATAATAAGAATAGTAATAATAATATTTTAAAGGGGGTAAATTACATATTATTCAAAGTCTAGGAGGGGGGGGCCATGGCCACCCTTGGCCTCCATATGGCTTTGCCACTGGGGGGAGGGTTTAAAGTGTATGTGTGTGTGTGTGTTCAACATCGTTGTAACAGGTTCTTGATACTTCCTTGGTTTATGAAATGAGCTGCTGTGAATTGTGATACCAGTTAATGATGGTTGTATGTAATTGGGATTTCACTAACTAAATTAGTATGTTATTTTATCTTTCTCTCCTCGCTGTAGCATCTGGTAATACATAACATGGGTTATTCTATGATAAGCCTGTCCTATTGATTTGGTCAATTGTTCCACATATGCAGGTTGTTTCAAGACTGACATGCTGCATGCTATGGGACATTGTCAATCGTCGCCGTGTAGTTTGTTCTCGATTTCTGTTTAGTTAATTGTACTCCCTCCGTCCCTAAATTATTGTCTTTCTTTCCTTTTTTGTTTGTCCTAAAATAATTATCTTTGTTTGAAAACTTTCCTTTGTAGGACATCACTTTTACCATTTTACTCTTATTTTTTCCCCCTACTTTAATTATGGGTCACATACACATAAACATTAAAGAAAATTACACATTATACCAATATTAATAATCAAATCAATTGTTTTTTCTTAATTCGTGTGTTGGGTCAAACAAGACAATAATTAAGGGACGGAGGAAGTACTATTTACCTTCAACTAATTTGAGTAGTTTGCCTTTCAGTTTAGTTTTGGTGTTTGTTGAGGTCTTCTGGTTAGTTCCATATAATGATTAATGAGTAAGCAAATGTACACCTAATCTTCGGGGGGATATAATGGACAAAATTTTCAAGTTTTGCAGCAATTTATTGTTGGTTAGTTTTAAAAGCTTATCATGGACAGTATTATTTGATCAGATACTTTACTATATTTTTGTGAATAATGTTTTTATATCTGGTTTATCTAAAGGTACATAAACAAGTGCATAGAGCATTAGTTGGGGGACCAAGCCAGAGAGGGAATTATGATGATTATGGATGGGTGCACCAGAAAGGAGCCCACAACCAAGGCATCTTTTGCATATCGAGTGTTGTATAGATACCATGTATCCTGACATTGGATCATGCATTACTTATTGTGCTTATAATAGATAAGTCAGACATTGAAAATTTGAAAAGGAAAGAGGAGAATTCAAAAACCATACCTTTAGTTGTCTTCCATTGTCGTTCACTACATTTTTCATATAATAAATTGAGGAAGAAAAAGTCATTTAAAGAGGAGAATTCAAAAACCATACCTTTAGTTGTCTTCCATTGACATTCACCACATTTTTAATATAATAAATTGAGGAAGAAAAAGTAATTTCTTTTGTTATTACTGTGTACAATTTTCATAAGGTTGGGCCCAAAGGTTCACTAACCGCCTTTGTATGTATTCTTTGTAAGCAAAGAGGATGCGGGGGCCGGGGGATTGGGGGTGGGGAAGGTTTTGCATCAGCCATCCGGCTAGGGTGGGATGGTTTCTTTCACTTTTAATCTTGTAGAAATCACCACTTGCAAGATCTGAATGTGTAATTTATCTTCTTGAGACTTGTGATGTAAATTTTGCAAGCAGCTGCCATCATTTGTATGATATATAAATCTAGAGTTTGTTGTATGTGGTGAATTTCATTTTAGTTACCTGAATGTAATGGATTACATTCAGAAGGTTGAAGATATAGAATGAAACAAATGTCATTCTAATTTTTATTTTTCTTCTGTTACTTTCTTGTCTCAAAGCTATATCTATAGCAGATGCACGACGGACAGGCTTTTAAACCCAGAGATCACCTATAATTGGATTATCGCGATGTTTCTAATAGGCTTTTCTCTTGTTGGGTTTCAGTGTTGCCATGTTTTGACTTTAATTTCAGTGATGGGATTTTCTTCAATTACTTTTCAGCATTTCATATACCTTGCGTTACTATCTCAGTGCATGTAGTTGAGTGGAATAGTAATAATTATAATGTCAGATATTTGGAACTGAAAAATGTTTCGAGACAGTACTTTTTCGTGTAGATTCTAGCTTTATTAGCAAAATCTAAATTATTCCCTTCTCTATATCCATAACTTCTAACTTTATCATCAGTTTCAGGAATCCCATTCTCTTATATACCAGATTAAAGATATCATAGTTGTTGTGCTTTGGGTATATACAGGTGTAACTTTTATTTTGGTAGCTTTATATCGACAGATGGAGAGTACTTCCTTGCTTAGTTTCTGGAGAAGGTTTCAAGTAGTTCGCTTACCTTGTTGTGAGTTAGTGATGGAAGGATTCTTGCAATTTTGACTTACATTAGTGACAAATTGGCCCTTATGTGAAATGTTGGGATTACACAAGCTCAAGTGGTGTTATGTTTTGTTTTTATCCGATGCTATGGTAGGATCTGTTTCTCTCTTTTCTCTAGAGCATCCCTCTCTTATTAATTCTATCTCTAGCTAACTAGTAAGTATTTGATCAAAACATTTATTTATGGAGAATTAAAAGCAAATATACAAGACCGGGATCAAGATGTTATCCGTACAATGAGAAGAACCTTTCTGGCATATTGATTTGTTAGCTCCCTCTAATTCAGCGACATGGCTGCTTACATGATTATCAGCATGTTGGATACCGCAATTAAGCTGTGTCTTTCCTTGTTTAACCTTCCTATATACTCCCTCCTTTCCTGTAAAAGTGTTCATCTTTCCGATTTTGAGCTTTGCAAAATAAGTGTCTATTTTAAAAAGTATCATTAATGATAATTTTTCATGTTTCCCTGTTGGTTTATTAGGCTACCTTTCAAATTTAGCTTGTAGTCAACCAAACTTTGTTGTGGTTGTCGAGTGGTTTATTTTTCATTTTGCTTGATTAACTACTCTTTGGTGTTAGATAACAGTTTCATTATTTTATAGTTGTAGGCTGAAGTAGGTTTGGTGTTTTTTGCTAGTTTGGATCATGCTGCTATATCAGAGGGGTTGAATGCCAAAGCATGCATATGGAGTATGTTTCAAAGGAATGGGTAGGTGTGTGACTGTAGCTCTTTGTTTATTATAGGTAGTAGTAGGAGTATCTTTGGTGTATTGAGGAGTATATGTTTTGGGGGAAGGGAGGAGGAGGGAGGGTGGGAGAGAGGGGGAGGGAGAGATTTTCAACGTTCGCATTTGTTTCTTTGGATTTGATCAATTTATGCAGATGGACTTAATTAAGGAGAATGATCTCAAGTGAAAATGACCAAGACAAGGTTTGGTTGTTAATTTATGAATTTGTCTCATCATATTATATACTCCTTCTGTTTCAAAATGTTTGGTGTTGTTCAACATCTTTGCAGCAGTATGTATCTGATACTTCCTAGGTTTTTAAAGTCACTGTAGTATTGTGGTACCAGTTAATGATGGTAGTTTGTAACTGCATTTTGCAGGTTACCTAAATGATGCATTATTATACTTTATCTTTTCTTGACATAGTGTCTTAGCCTGCTAATATCTGATTTGTCACGCAACTATTTTTACTTTGAAGGTTTTGTTAAGACTCAATTGCATGCTATGGAACTTCATCAATCACTTGAAAATCGTACTCAATTTCTGTCAAGGTAACCATACTTTTTACCCGCAACTAGTGTACAACGTTTGACTTTTAAGTTTAGTTTTGGTGTTTGTCACCAGCCGAGTAACTTAAGTTTCTCGCAAACTACTGGTTAATCAGTTTCGTATTGTTTATACATAACTGTGCACCTAATCTTTGGGGGATATACAGACAAAGTGGACGAAGTCTTCAAGTTTAGCATCACTTCAATGTTGTTTTTATTATTAGCTGATTAGTTTTGAAAGCTAACTGAAACAATATTATCTAGCTACTTTCATGTATCATTGTGAGTGTTTTCTTTTATATATGATATATTAAACAACTGCATATAGCATTAGTTAGTGGACCAAACCAAGAGGTGGTATGATGATCATGGATGGTGCACCTGAATGGAGTCCAAGACCTAGATATCTTTTGCTTTTCTTGTACTCCCTCCTTCCCAATTAAAGAGCTATACTTTTGACTTATTTGGTTGATTTGACCAATTTTTGCATAGACATTTGAGGAGGATTTAACTGTTTCTCGAAAATTGTTAAACATGTAATTTATAAGATTTTTATTGTAGTTTCCAGAGGTTATAATTTTATTTTCTCTAACTAAATATTAACTATTCATCTGACAATTGGTCAAAATGACAAAAATAAGCTATGTCTACCTTTTTAATTCGTTGTAGTAGTATTAATGTTATATAGATACCACGATACCACGTATCTTGACCTTGATGCTGAGTTATATATAGTTGTTGATGATCGAGTGACGTATATTAGAACCATCATTGTTCGTTTTCTACTTCTGTCAAGGATCCTAGCTGCCTCCCGATGTTGAACATATTAAAGAAGCCTGAAAGATGATTACCACACCACTTCACTCTACTCACTAGGTATCATCAATCGATTTATTAGTGCTTTTATTATAGGCATTGTAAATTTTGGGAAGAAAGAGGGAAAACGAAAACTTCAGTTTCACTTGTCCATCGTCATTCATCCCATTTCCATAAATAATTGAGCAAAAATTAAGTAATTTCATTTACTCTTGTACGATTTTCAAAAAGTCATGTCCTAAGTAAGTTTTTAACCTCCTTTGTTTGCATCGTCCGTGGGGACAGGAGTGGATGGTTTTCCTTCAATTTCAATCCCCCAGAAAATCACCTTCAGATCTGAATATTGAATCCAGCTGCTTGTGAATTTTGATGGCATCACTAGCTACTCATCTTGACTCCATTCTATATACTTCTTAATCCATGATGCATATGTTCTGGCATTAATGAAGAGGTAGTTGTTTATGCGTGGTGAATTTCATTTTAGATCATTAGGATAACATTTTTGATGATGTTTATATAGAATAGAATCGGACTTCATTCTAAGTTTTATTTCTTGACTTGTGTTGAAGAAATAACAATAGCATATGCATAAGTCGGGGCAGCCTGCCTATCAGACCCAGAGATTGCCAATCTTTTGGTTATCTTGACATTTCTATTTTTCTTTTCTTATTTTTTTGGTCCTCTTTTTCTCTTTGAGTGGTACCATGATGGATTTTAACTCCAGTCATGGGCATTTCTTTGCTTATTGAATTTGGGGGCAGTACATATTTTTATTTACTTTTGTATCTTTATTACATTCGGCAGTTCATATACGATGATCTATTATCTCATTGTGTACAGTTTGACTTGACTAATCACACGGTATGTATTTTGTTTATATATTCATTATGGACTTTACGGAGAGTACATGCTACGTACTTGTTTAGATCGACATTTATCAAAGAATGTAAAGTCTATTAATTAAGGGAGAGTTGGTCATAATTGTTTGAGTGTACCCAAAATTCTTATGTATAACATATGGAAAGTAAAGTTGACTTGAAATGGAGATTGTAGGGTTAAATTTTGTTAGTGGACTCTTGTGTGGAACATTAAAAATAGAATCTAACGTCTGACCTTTAATCCATAGTAGACTTATTATATGGAACGGATGGAGTATTTAACACCAAAATTGTTTAAAGACATTTATCCATATAAAATAACTATAATTAGCATCATCGAAGCTATCCTGTTGGTTTAATCTATAACGTCAGTTCCTTAATCCATTTTATAATAAATCTACATTAAAGAAATCCCATTGTTGTGTGGTATTCACCGGAGTAATTCTTGGTGTGGTAGCAGTACATGGGGACGTGATTTCTCTATGTCTTGCATAGTTTGTAGCTAATATGTTGAGTGGTTCTCTAACTTTGTATTGCAGATTTCCGTGGAAGGATTTTGAAGTTCTAACCGTCTCTCATTAGTCTACGAATTGGACCTGCTATGAGAGTTCAGGATTTCACAAGCTCGCTTGTGTTAAGGTTCTTGATCTGGATGTTTTGGTAAATGACCTCTTCATCTCTTTTCACTGGAATCCCTCCTTTTGCTATCTTATTTGTTTATATCTTAGACACAGTGTATAGTTCATGTTGTAGATAGTGCTCACAGATATGCAACCCTTGTTGAACACACTAAAATTAAAAGAAAAAATAGGGAAATAAGTAAGCTGATATTTGGATGGGAAAATGTAAACAGGATAGGTTGTAGAGACATGTACAAGAGAGCAATCCTGGGGGAAATAAAGTCTTGGTCAGTATGCAAAAAGGGAATGTCAAGGGAGTGAGAAGGCTAGCACTCTTGGTAAGAGTAGCTTCTCGAACGTGCTCACCTCATAAAGGGAATTGGCATCCCAAGTGACTTCTTTTGACGTTAGCCGAGTGGACAATCCAAGCAAGTGCCAGGGACAATGAAAACGGAATCCGGCTTTGGTCATCGCCAATGTAGACGGGTCATTCTCTGATCTTTATCCCCGTTTAGGAGGAAGTCGTACATACTCTCAGGAAGGATGGGGAAAGCAAGCGAAGCTCTATCGTTGGCGGACTAGGTCTTCGGTCATGTCCGACTGATAAGTCAATCAGTTTGTGCTTTCCCCATGTGTAATTGATGGATAAAGAGTAAGTGTTCAAATTTGGGATTCTTATGTATGTGAACTTCAAGGTCTTCTGATGGGGAATACGCTGCTGGAAAGTAAACTTGTCCAAAGTATGTTATGAAGGGGATTTTGAGTTTCTATTTATTTAACTCCAGTTGAAGAGGAAACCTTTTGATGTTTTTGGTCAATTGACCAATTTTCAGATGGCTATATTTAATTTTTGCACTTTTCTGAAAATTATAGAACACTAGGAAAAATAGAAATTTTGTGCAGTTTCAAATGTTATCATTTTATTTTTTTAACTAAATAAAATTATGTTAAATATCAATTTGAAAATTGGTCAAATTGATCAATACAAAGTAGCCACCTCCGTTCCAAATTAAGTGTCGTTTTAGAAATTTGTACAAAGATTAAAGAATTTTACGTAACTATTGGTTTTTCCTTATTTAAGTTTGATTGTTGTAGATAAAACTGTATTTTTATCTTTTCTCTTACCAAGTTTTTTTACTAAGAGTAGTAAATAAGGATAGTTTTGGCATAATATGTGTAAATGTTTCGTGAAATTTTTTAACGATTTTTATTTTGAGACAAATTATTTTTCTAAACTACACTTATTTTGGGACTAATTTTTGTACAGTTTTCAAATGTTATAGTTTTTTTTTTAATAAATAAAATTATGTTCAATATTAATTCAAAAATTAGTCAAATTAACCAAGAAAATAAAGTATCAAAGCGTCTTGAGCATTGCAGGATCTAGAACTTTTATTTATTTATTGGTTGAGGTGAGGGGGTGGAGGGGAGTGGGTCGGGGGTGGGGTGGTGCGTGGTGAGGCCGATGGCCCTTGCGTAGTTTTGAAAATGCACATGCTTTCGTAATTTTTCAATGAATTTTCTTAAAATGTTGTTTGGCCCCGCAAAGTAATAAATAGTTCTGACATATCAAACAAGTTCTTATATATTTGTCAAAATATGACTTCAAAGTTCTTTATATATAATGTATATTCTAATTGAGAGCTTTCGAGATTTTTAAACTTTTTGTGTTTCCTCCGTTTTAAAAAATGAATTTTAATTTGTTTGATGAACACAAACTAAAAAAAAAATTAATTTGATTTATTATAAATGGTAGGATATGTTGTGTATTTTGAGGATATTTATGTAAAATGTTGTTAACATACTATTAGCTCCTCCCCCCGCACCCTTTTTTTTTTTCGATCAATAACTTTCGGATCCGTTTTCTTTTTATCGGATCGATAACTTTCGATCCGTTTTCTGATCGATAACTTTTCGATCTGTTACTAGGACAGCGGGACTAGGTTTTGACTAGTTGGGAGGATTTATAGAGAATGTAAGCCATCTTTTGTTGTGGTGAAATGGAATTCCTCTCTTTGTATTTGAGCAGCTCGCAATTGACTGCCCTCAAATAGGTCCTTTAGATAAGTTTGTATATTTTATTTAGTAATTTTTTTTATATTAATGATATACCTTTGTAGTTATCAAAAAAAAAAAAATCAAAAGATAAATGTTTGTATATTATTGATTGGTTGGTTTGAAAGTTGTAACATTTTCCGAACAAATTTGGTTGTAAATATAGTAAACCTTATCAAGTGAATGGCATGGCATTACCCACGTGGTCATTTGGGAGTGGACCGTAGACTCGAAGGCATGGCTTCTGTCAGGGATCAGTGAAGAACAGAAGGTTCTCCCTAGGGGCTGGAGATACATCATTGCTACTGTTGTTGCTTCATGGGGAAGAAATGAATTGGTCTAATGAAAATATCTTGTCGTTTCCAAGTTAGGCACTGAGATGCAGTGGACATTTAATGGATGATGTTAGCTGATGAGCTCAAGATTTTCATGAATTTTCCCTTTAATTTCCTTTTATTTAGTGCTATTTTAGAGTTAATTATGCTTGAAAATATTATTATTTGTGTATTTGTACTTCAATGTAGGTTTCCAAGATATTAACGAGCATTCATGGAGTTTAGCACCAAGTTTAAGGCAATTTCGAGTTGCAAAGTTGAGCCTTGAATAATTCCGTTAAAGTCTATCAAGCATTCCAAGGCAAAATGAGGCTAACGGAGGACTAAAATGCGAAGCCTAGAGGAGGAAGGACTTCGGGAGACAACTTCAGAAAGCTAGGGGCACCGGAGAAAAATGAGAAACTTCTCATTAATGTATTGTTCGCCTCCCTTGCTGCCACGTGTCCCTACCCTTCAGCCCAGCTCTGATCTGCGAGTTTACTTTTGGATCTTGCTGATATGGCCCAGTCCACGCCCCTGCTGATCCAGTCCATTCCCCCTCACACTCTCACCCATCAGCGAACCTCCACAACCTTCAAACCAACCGGACCAGCCATCCCCATCCAGCCCACTCCATATTCCATCCTTACTCACACTCCAATCCGCGAACTCCATCCGGTTCAGCAGCCCCCCTCAGCAGTTCTCCTCTCAACTCTTTCAGCCCCTGAAGCTTCAATTTAATTCCTATTTTGCCATTAGCTTCCTTGATACTCTTTAGATTTTCCTATATCTCTAAGTTTAGCCCCAAAATTCGTAAGACAGTCCCTAACGGGCTGTAAAGCCTCTTTGGGGACAACAGCCTCCTCTCCCCCAATTTTCTCTCCTCCATTGAAGATTGATCACTTTCGAAGGTTTGGAGCTTCAAATCAAAGGCCAAGGAAGCATCTTCAAGTGATTTCAACCCCGGATCTCGGTATTGCTCGCGCCTTTGTCGGTTTAATTCTTCCAATTTATATTTGTGATATTTTTTGGGTTGAATAATTTTGTAGTTTGTGAATTTGGCTATGTGCTTAATGATTTATGGAAAGCAATTATTTTCTATGTCGCTATAGTGTTTTAATTTAATCTCTCTCTATATTTAGTATACAAGCATGCTAGGTTATTAATTTGTGGGCTTAATGCTTTTAATTAATTGGCCATTAATTAATTGATTTGAGAAATGTTTGGATCCGCGAGAGCTACCTTCTATTTTGGACCGAGCAAATTAGTAATTGGTGTTTCGTGACACACACCAATAGCTATGAGAGTACTTGTTTTGTCACAGGTTCAAACCACTTGTTTTGCTAAGTAGGGGAGATTCGGGTTGCAATGGGTGAAAGCCTGTAGTTACCTCCCTTTCGATGTCTCGGTTACCGGCATGACTTGTAGAAAAATAGAGAAATTATCTCTCTACCAATTATTACCCATTATCCTAGTTAATTATTATTGTGTGCTCTTAATGCTTTTAATAGAGTCGCGAACCGTTAGATGATTTTTAGAATTATATGGTAAGATGTGAGAGCCCGTCCTATAATTCTGAAAATTACAATAATTGTCTTTGTGACGCCAGACCGAGAGGTAATGAGCGTTCTTAGATAGTCATGGGGTGCTTGATCGATAATGTGGCTATTATTTCCTTGCTATAAGATGCGAGAGCCTATAATGGGTTGGTAGCTAGACTTGCTATAAGATGCAAGAGCCCGTAGTGAATACTATCAACGTGCGCCCGACTAGCTACCAAGACTTGAGTTACAGAAAAGTAGAGTGAGGATTAAATTAATTACGAGCTAAACTAGAAATATTACAATCCTATAATCCTATCTTTAAATCTTGATTTGTTGCTGCCAAACCATTTTGCGTCCATGTAAATATTAATTGCTTTCTTTTATTTTTAATTTTTAGTTTTTATTCTCAATTTATTTTCGCTCAAATATAATTAATTAGCTCAATTTCAGTACTTAGTTGGAGTGAAAACTATGTACATTTCCTGTGGGATCGATAACTCATACTTACGTACACTTTATTACTTGATACGACAGGGTACTTTTGTAAGACCCCGACCCTGTTTGTAATACCTTGGTCTATCTTATATTTGATGTGTTGATTTTGTTACATATATAGTTATCATGTTAGACATGTGTGTTTGGGTTAGTTGAGTAGCATGTTAATGAATTCATGCCTTGACTCTTTGTTGCACTTCATTGTTACATAAATTAATGTTAATTTGACTAGGCCTTGAATTTAAGTTAATTCTTGCAATTTCTTGTAGTTGTAAAGCCATTGCATTCTTAGCCTTGTTATATATGGTTTTGATTGGGTTCCAAGTGTGTTTCAAACTTGATTGGAGGTTAGGATCATTTGAGAATACTTAGTAAACATTTTGTTTTGAACATAAAATGGAAAAAGATACACACAAAAGTATGGATACATGCTTAAACTCGAAATTTTGTTCATCCGAACAGTCTGTAGTAGTTTGGCAAAAACTTTGGGTAGAAAACTCGAATTTGTAAACTGTTTGAATCTGTGTAAACTAGATTCAAAGAGCTTTCCAACCATATCTTATATGCAATTTTTAGACATGTAGATCGTCCCAAGCATGTCTTTAAAGTTGACTGAAAATCAGAATGGTGACAGCTTTTGACCATTTTGGTTTTTGTTGAACCTTTGACCCTTTTGACCATTTGACCCATTTTTGTTTCTTTGACTGAAGTAAAGAATGTCTATTGACTCTTTGACCAACTATATGACTCTCCTAGACACCATTAGAGAGTCTTAAACTCAGTCATTTGTTCATCTTCAAGCTTAGAACATATAGAGAGAGGGAGAGAGAGAGAGAGAGAGAAGAGAGAGTTCTATAGTGAAAAAGTGCCATAACTTGAGCATTTGGAGCCCAAATCACGATCCGTCTTCGTCATTGTGCAGCTATTGACTAGAGGAACACTTTCTATGAATTGCATGCTGACTTTCATGGTTTAATTTCGGTGGAGGTAAGTAACTATGAAATTTTGTATGTTTATGAGTTGAATTGGGATAGTAAAGCATGTAGGTTGTGTAAGATGATGATCCTTGTATTGATTTCCTGGAAGAAAAGTGTTATTAGTTGTTCCTAATGATATTTTGTTGTCTTAAGTTATTGATTTAAGTTGGAAATGTAATGGGGAAAATACATGATGATTTTTGGAAGCCAAATGCTTAGTTCTTGAATTGAGATTGGTTACTATTTTAAGGCATGTTGTCGAATTTACTCGAAAAAATCCGTCCATGATAATTGTCTGAATTTTTGATATGTTTTACATTTATATATTGTGTAGCATTCTGTAAATTTTTATAAATTTTAGAGATCGGAAAGTATCTCGTTTATGTTGTGTTTTATCAATGCGCAGAGTAGACTGTTTCTGAAAATTCTGGGTTGTAATTACAAATTTATGTGGTTGCATGTGGATGAATATAAGTCCGAATGGACTGATTCAAAATGGTAAATTATAATTTGGGATGTCTAGTTTCTAGGTATGTAAGATGCATAATATTTGAAGTTGTGTAGAATATTTAGTGAATTTTATAATAACACTGCGTAGAATTGAATTACGTGTTTCGTTGACAGAAATTTATGGATATTGGTTTAGAATTAAAGTGAGCAGATTATGGTGATTATAGTTCCGATTGGAATATTTTAAAGTGGTAAATTATAGTTCAAGATGTCTAGTTTCTAAATATGAAAGAATGATAATATTTGGATGTTTATAAAATTTTTGGTGAATTTAACGGTACTGCTGCGCAGTGCTGAATAAGATTCGTTGTTGTTAGTCTCCATGATTTAGAGACTCGTTGAGTTGTGACTTTTGTTATTATTAAACCTTGAGTATTAGTAACTCGCTGGGTTTTTGTTAGTAGTACTCGCGATGAACTTGCAGGATTTATGTGGGTGATAAACACACCAAACATGGAGTATTGCTATTAATGAAGTTAATTAGGAACGATACTACGGTTCGTCCCGATGTTTCAAAATGTGTAACGACTCTAGCTGAGTCAACATGAGATAGAATATTTATATTGAATACTATACGAGCTATAAACTAGTCGTGACTGACTCTGGCAGAGTCGAATAGGAGATGACTTGTAATGAGTCGTGATATATATAGTACACGACGATAACGATATGTGATGGTTATATATTGGTTAATGGGTGTAAGTATGAGTAGACTTACATATGTTGCGATTGTGAAGTTTAACATTAGCGGACTTAGACGATTTGGCTATGTGGAGTTATAAGTTGTGTACATGTGGGGAACATGTTACCTTATTTTGGGATTAAGAATGAATTGTTAGGTCCAAGGGTTGCTCAGAGAATAGGCTAGAGGGGGGGGGTGAATAGCCTATACATGATGTATTAAAAATTTCATCCAATTTTTATATATAATAAGATGAGTGGATGAGATGATTAATACAAATATGTTATCTTCCTCATTCTGACTGATTAGCTGAAGATAGAGTGATCAGACATCTTAAATCAGCAGATGTAGATCATGGTCATCTAGGATCAGCAGATATGAAACATGCAGTTGGAAGATATATGTTGAACTTAGCTAATGAGAATAAGATTTGGCAGCGGAAGAATAAACAGCATAAGTCAAACAATTTAGATTAAAGTAATCAAAGGTTTGATATGAAAGAGAGCTTAACAGTTGACTATAATCTGTGTTAGATGCATCATTTGCTTTCCTTAAACAGATTGCACAAGATAAGACAAATTATACAAGAAAGAGAAATCAAGGCTGAATGTAACAAACATATATATTATATTAAAATTCAGCAGAGGTTTGCTCAAAGGCAAACATGCTTAGTACATCAACCTAGACTCTCTAACCTAGCAATCTCCTGAGGTAGAAGGAAAGTGAGATGAGATACCGGAAGACTTATATTAGAACTCTAATCCTAGCGCCCTAACAACCTTGGAGGTCGGGAAGGAAAGTGCTAGTGTTAGAGTGATGTGAGAAGAGAATATTAGGAGTTGTTCAAATAGCAAGTATTTGAACAACTGAGTGCTAAGCACTCGACCAAATATGATGACACCTTATTGCACAATCGACACAGCTTATAATGTAGTATAAGTCTGCCGATATGAATGCAATCTGGACATGTAAGGTCTGGCTCTTCATCGGACATCTTCAAGCTTGATCCGCTTCAACGATCCGAAAGATACTTGGTCTCTTTATGAATAATGGAGTTGATGCCATCGAAGAGACCGAGTTCTTCGAAGGAAGAAGAACTCAAATCAACAACAAGATTGTTGATCAAGCGAGCTTCTCGCTTTTGGATTTTCTTTTCTCTCTTTCACAAAGTGTTTGTTCTTACACTTGTGATTTCTCACTCAAGGAGTGGTTCGGATTGAAGAAATGAAGATCAATACCACAACCTTTCTCAAGCATAAGCATACGCTTGTATATTCTTGTGCTCGTGCTCTCTCTCGTGGAAATGAGGATGAGAGTCTTCTTATATAGCCGAGAAGAAGAGATGACCGTTGGTGTATTGAATAGGTTTTAAGCCCGTTGGAGATCTCGAATCTCGTGATGTAGCGAGTACATCTTTGGATTTGTTGGGCAAAGACCTTCGCTAGGTTTAAGTCTTGAAGATAGTCCGTGACACAGCCGGACATAGTTGGACGTGTCGAGCTTAGCCTGGATGCGCCGACCGATTTGGACGTATCATAGCTTTGACCGGAGTGCCGTCCGTGCTTGGCCTTTTCTCGAAATGAAGCTTTGAAGACCGCGAACACTATTCGAAGAGGAAATGTCCATTGGATAAACGTGAAGGCGCACATCGATGCGTATCTTGGATTTGTCGACGATCTTGTAACGGATCTATTTTGGCTTGAAGTGCGTTGAGTAACGACCGATGTATCTCGTGATCTTACGCTCTGCAGCTTGTTCGATGAGGATTTGGCCGATTCGAGATCCGCCATTATAGAACCGCGATGTAGAAACCGGTGATGGTCACGATGTTCCTCTTGAATAAATAGCTTCTCTGCAGCTTGCTCGATGAAGTGTTTTGGCGGATACGAGAATCGCCAATATAGAACTCGATGTAGAGATGGCTATTAGGTAGTCATAGCCGAAGGGAAATGTCTCGCTAGTGAGACATCCGATGGTCACGTCACCGGTAATTTGAAGAGCTTGATTCATATGAAGGTTTGTCATCATTCGGTAGGACAAAGACTCGGATATGTACAAAGACTTCCTAGTCTAATGACCTATGCATTGTTTCAACAAGCTGCCACACTAACCGACGCAGCCCTTTTAGCCACTTGTGAAACATGCGTTGTAATGGGAACAAGCAAATCACCGTGTTGGAATATGCATACATATATATCACCTGATTTTCGGGCATATTCCTAACAATCTCCTCCTATTTGCTTGGGACCATTACTACAATTGACTTATACATATAGCTCTTAAAGCGCTTGTTCAATCCTTAGTAATAACATGCCACTACTAAATATTCATTTTATATCAAGGCATGCCCTAGGTTGAACTTACAAGCGATAGCGTATGTATAGTCACCTATTTGCTAAGTATTTACAGACTCAATAAATGAAAGAACAAATACAAAGCAATAACTGAAATGGTTGTTAGGCAAATGATAATATTGCCTTAAGAGTGTGATTCTTGCATCGGATGATCTGAAGAATGTTGCTCAAGCAAGAAGTAGAAAGTATAAGTAACTG
Source organism: Platycodon grandiflorus (assembly GCA_016624345.1). Taxonomy (NCBI): domain Eukaryota; kingdom Viridiplantae; phylum Streptophyta; class Magnoliopsida; order Asterales; family Campanulaceae; genus Platycodon; species Platycodon grandiflorus. The sequence goes on along the minus strand of CM028362.1, from coordinate 41,718,497 downwards.
GTTATCTTAGTTCTTAATCGAATTGATTAAGCATCTTCATCTAGTCAGCGTACTATAATAGTCATATAGTATTTTGCTGTATGGGTAGATACACAATCTTACAAGTTGTCTATCTCTCCTCCTTACAAGTTGTCTATCTCTCCTTCTTAATAGTTGTCTATTTCTCCTCCTTAATAGTTCACACTTTGGGGGCATTACAACTTCACAATCTCTCCTCCTTAATGAATGTTGTTCTCAATAGTATTAATCCTACTACAATTTCTTGGGGCCTAACTTCCTTCATAATTACTACTTCATAATCACTTGGGGCCTTCACAATTACTACTTCATAATCACTTGGGGCCATTACTTCCTTATTACAATCTCTCCTCCTTAATGGCCACAAGTTAAAGATAGATTGATAGTGATCAAATGAATTATGAGTTGTGACAGGTAGAGAGTAGGAAGTTTGGTTTTTGTTAAACACTGTCATTTGAGAAATGCCGAATTGATTTAGCTAGATGTACTTCTGCAGAGAATATAGACCGTATCGAGTAAATACAGTCACTCGTCATATTTGCAGATTCTTAGTGTGCAGATAGCGTATAATGCACAATTTTCATGTATAGGACTTACAGAATAGGATGTCGAGGTGAGGAATTGTGTTTCCATTGCTTGTAAGGAGATTTTACAAGAATGTAGTGAGACAAGCTTTATTCTGTAATAGGAGTGGCAAATAGGATAAACTGTTAAGCAGTGATACCAATTGTTAAGTAGTAAAGCATTCAAAATAGTCTCCTCCTTAAGGTATATCAAGTTAAAACAGGCAAGTATGGTTGAGTCTTATGCTGACTTTTGTTGGATGCATGAGATATACATCTAAAACATGAGATATGAGATCTGCCTATGAGGTATTGCTGAATTTCATCAAGAGAGTGAACTACAGGCATGAACGAGTATGTACCAGGAATACATGACTTATAAGAAAGTAGCAAATGTACATAAACAGGCGTACATAAAACACATTACGTATTTATCATTAATATAGCAAAAGAAGATTAGTTTGATAAAACAGAGACCTAGCTAGTCATCCTAATGAGGTGGAATTAGAGGATGAAGGTATGCTGATTTTAATCGGAGGGAACATTGACCGCTGAGTTTGACACAGAATGGGTGTTTGCTGGTTGAAGCTCCTCTTGAGATGAGGTTTGCTCGAGGTGAGCATTTGAGGCGATGGGAGCAGGTGCAGTAGCAGCGGTGATGTCTCTTGTGGGAATCCAAGGGATGAAATTGGATACACTGTTCCTTGGGTCTCGAAGACGATTCCTTACACGACGAGAGATTCGACGAGGTCGTTGAATTGCTGGTGGAGGAGTGGCAAGGAGAACCATCATACGTTGACGCCATTCAGTGTGGGAAATGGGTCGATGAGGAGGACTGGGAAGATTTGGTGAACACATGATGCAAATGACTGTAATGGTGGAAAATTTTTGATGTACTCAGAAGTCAGGTGCCATGGTTTGAGATTGATACCAATTTTATACACCTTTTTGAATTTTTGAGAAGATGAAGAGGTTTCTTGATTAGAGGAATGGGAAAAGACATTTTGGGGGCTTAAAGAAGTGAGTGCATTTAATGACATAGTAATGATAGTCTGATTTGGGATTATGTCATCATGCTTAGTGTAATTATGGCTAGTACATAGGCAGTCTAGAAGATATGTATATTAATATTATTTTCAAACAAGAAGTTTAAAATTAATTTGTGACCAGATTAATTTGATTGCCTTTATTGTGATATTAATGGGTACAACAGCTGAGTGTTTTATGACAATGACATAGGCTCTTTTGAGATAATATGAGTGTTGTTTTGCTTCAAACGAATTGTTTGAGTAAATTAGTCTAGAGTAGAACAGCTTAGGTTTGTTTAAGGACGAGTTGGGGACAAAACAACTTGTCCAAGCCATATGGTATGGTTGTACATGACACATGGGAGTTTTTAGAGAAGTGTGTCTTAAGATTGTCTGATACCAATCTTGAAGTCTGGATACCAATTTTGAGAGATTTGATGAGTCTTTTAATGAATGTAGACACTATCGCAGGTTGTATTAGGTATTTGCTAAAGTAGGAACTGCTGATACCAATTGTTATATCTATTATTGGCAGTGTGTTTAATATCGCCTAAGGTAAGGACAATGATACCAATTGAATAGACTCTATTTATAATGGACATCAATCTATTTAAGATTAATAAAGCTTAGTAAGAATATTAAATAGATCAAGTATGTGAGATATTGAATGTGTACCGAAGTGATGTCCGTTCTTCTTTCGTCCAATGCATCTAGGTCATCTACATCAAAAGAAGAGATCTGCACTGAATTGTTCTCAAGAGAGTGAGACGTAGCCTATATACGCAGGGGTCATATCGGTGTTCACTCGAGGAAGGACTTAATATTTGAAAATATTAGTCTTCCCAAGAATTCTTGAATGTCCGACTATCTTGAGGATAGGTCGAGTTACTAGAGATTTTTAACAACATCCTTTTAGACTAAGAGCCACATGATAAGGTGTAGCAGAGTGTTATGAATTCAATCTGTATACCAATTAGCTGTTGAGCCATTATAATGGGAACAACTAATCACGCCTTTATAACTTCAATCTTATAGGGTACACAAGATTTAGTAGTTGTCATTACTAAGAACACAAAGTGCTGTTGTATTGTCTTGAAAGATTTGATTCAGCAGACACCGTTGTTCAAAGCAGATTTACTAATAATCTTGATCTTTTAATCATGAAGGATAGAGATTGAGTAATAGCGATTCCATGATAGGTTGACATGAAGGTCATGAAACCGCATCCGCCTATTTGTTAAGAGACTATAGGTTTTAGAACTTGAATTTACTCATTGTGAAATGATTAAATTCTGAAAGGCAATTATCAGGGAGTCTAAGGATGAAAGTTAAGCAGTAGTAGGAGACCATAACTTGATGTAGCAGTTTGTTCAAGAATGGTTTGCTGATGGGATGTCAGCAGAGTTTGTGTCTCGGTAGAGTGATCATTTCATTAAGAACAATTCTTTTAATCACCAGAAGACAATGGAGATAATAAAGAATAATAAGTTTGATCAACACACTTAAAACACATTAGTTCATGCTATCAAAGGAATGCAGACAAGTAGATAAGCATGAGAAAAAGTTGCAGAGCTTGTATTCAATAATCCAAGTAGTTTTACACAGTATGTTGCAAGGATCAGCTGATTACAAGAACAATACAACTGGATTTTTGACCGAACAGATTACATGAGAAAGATACATAATGATTCAATTTACGTAAAGAAAACATGTTACAAATTTGTGTCCTATAGGTCCTAATCCTAGACATTAGATGAGGAGTCATCATCAAGGATTTAGAAGGAGTTGGATGATAAGAAGATGGCCGTGTTCTTTTGATCTCCTCCAACTCTGGGAGGCGTAACATCTTCACTTCTTCGGGTCATTATGAGAGCACCGAAGGGTGATGGCCGTCAAAGATGTACTGCTTGGCCCATGAATCCCCTTTGATATTTACAGGACTAATGGTCGTTGTTAGCTCGTCATCTTTGTCAATTCCATATTAGCTACTTAATTCAGCCAGAATCGAATTATCCGCATCGCCCATCTTTGAGGTGATGGTCGGCATACCTACATATAACCGTAAGACTTGTTGCACATGGCAATATGTTAAATGTTTTCCAAACATTTGACATTTCTTTCCGGGATCTTTTCGTGAAGTTCAAGTATGCAAGCGCACTTCCAAAAGTGGAATGAGTATGTGCTAATTGATTTTCCCAGTGATTCATCTCGTAGACATTTTAGAGTATCAATGAGATTGATAGCTAAAAGTTAGAAGAGAGAATGAAATCACTTTTGTCGGCATTAATTGATGGTTTTCTATCTTACTTTTAAAACTAATTGACTAAAAGAGTTCTTAAGTGTTCGACGATCATGGTTTGCAAAGATATAAATCATGCTTGACAAAGAAACTTTTATGATTGTCGACGAGACAAAAGAAGATCTTTTTATCAATTGTTTTCTCAACAAGACTGTGGAACCATAATTAATGATTTCTGATATACAAGACTTGATGCAATTTCTCTCATGTTTGGAAACTGTGTATTGAAAAAGATTTTGGAAATGATTTTCACGCTTTACGTATGATATTGAAAATATATTTTTGAGAGAAATTTAGATCAGCTTTGTGAAGTAACGAAATAAAATCGAAACAACTCGAATGATTGTGAGGATATCATACCCATTGTTGAGGAATCGACTTGATCCAATCTTAGGACTTGGATTTAGTAACATTTGTGAGATTTTGAATCATCGATTTGTAACTAGTGTAATCTATAGGCAGTTTGTGAGTTTTGTCATAGTAGAGATTGAATGAAGAAGGAGCTCTACTTATACTCACGGAGGTTAGACTGAAGGATACTCAATAATGAAGCATTACTGTTGAGTTGTCCTTCGATCACACCTTGCGGGATAGGTGTGAAGTCTAGATATTCTCAAGATTCTTGGTAAGGATTGATGTTGACTGCCTTGTCGTTTTCCAAGATTTTGAAAATAGTCTTAACTTTAATCAAAGCCAAACTTCGAAAAGTGTGCCTCCACCTTTAATTGACTTGAGAGAGTAGGTCATTAAAGGATTTTTACTCCTATAAGTCAGCACATAAAACCGAGCTTATGAAGTGTTGGTTGGCGATATGGAAATTCACCAACCTAGGGGTTTTAAAAACATTTGAAACCAATGATAGGAAAAATGCCGATTTGTTTTTGAAAAACCATTTGCATAAAACAAATCATACAATCAATATATATTAATAAAAGTGCGATGACAAAGTTATTATGCATTATTGTCTCGATGATATGTATGAGCATATTAGTTCACAGACATGAGCACAGTCATTAGAAAGCAAATAGCTAACTGTTTTGTATAGGCATGAGAGAGAGTCTTTATCAACTCCTTTGGACTTATCGCAGATTTTTCACTTCATAGTTATAAAGTCCAGCGGTGAGGATTTTAACCTTGAGTGAGTGAAGGACATGAGTGAATTCTCATGAGTGATCGCATCCTTCATGAATCGCCACCATGTTACTATCTGCCGATGGAGAGAGGTGTTGCATGTTTGACCTTTTCGTCATATGAGTTCTGCCTAAAGTACTCATAGAGAAAATTAGCAACATTTATGAGCTAAAGATAGCTCTAGTAATCCAATAATACAAATGAGACTTAATAAGCATGACAAAAGAATAATTATTCAAAATACGGCTTATAAGTGTAACCCAAAGTGTTAAGAGATTAGAGTGGGGTTACTTCCTCATTAAACTCTTTGAACGCGTCGCTCATAGTTGTTGAAGCACCGTTCTAATATTGAGCATAGGTTCTTTGAGTGTATTCTTACTACCGAGGCTTTTCATTGAAGGGAGACGAATTCATCATTGATGTCCTTAGGCCAAGAACTTACAATCTCAGTGATTTTGGAGATGACATATCTTTGATTTCCTTTGAATTTCCTTTGAAACTCTTCTTATTTCCTTTGCTCTAAACTTTTATAAAAAGTTTTCTTGAGAAGGTGTTGGATTGGAACAATCGTTAGCCTTATGTCAAGAGAGCATGTTTTTGGAAGTGATTCTAAGTAATTCATCTATCAAATATGAGTTTAACCCATTTGCTAAAGAAGATACCAAGATTTAAGAATAGATTTATGAAACATGCATAATCCTTAGCAAGTCAACCTCCACTATAATACTTCTCTTCACAATATCAATGTAATTCTGATATATGATAAATTTTCTTATAGTGATCACATTGTCATCACAATACTCTTTCTCACATGTTTTTGAAAACAGAATTTATTTCGATTTGAAGATGGTTTTCAAAAGGCTTTCGGTTTCTCACCAAAAGGTTTTTGTGGATAAAAGATTTTGAAAAGACTCCTTTGACTATGCATCTAATCCGAGGCGGGATCTAAACTCTCGGGTTATTAAGCCTGAAATAAAGTTTACAGAGTACAAGCTCTGATACCAATTGTTAGGTCCAAGGGTTGCTCAGAGAATAGGCTAGAGGGGGGGGGGTGAATAGCCTATACATGATGTATTAAAAATTTCATCCAATTTTTATATATAATAAGACGAGTGGATGAGATGATTAATACAGATATGTTATCTTCCTCATTCTGACTGATTAGCTGAAGATAGAGTGATCGGACATCTTAAATCAGCAGATGTAGATCATGGTCATCTAGGATCAGCAGATATGAAACATGCAGTTGGAAGATATATGTTGAACTTAGGCGATGAGAATAAGATTTGGCGGCGGAAGAATAAACAAAGATAAGTCAAACAATTTAGATTAAAGTAACTGTAAAGGTTTGATATGAAAGAGAGCTTAACAGTTGACTATAATCTGTGTTAGATGCATCATTTGCTTTCCTTAAACAGATTGCACAAGATAAGACAAATTATACAAGAAAGAGAAATCAAGGCTGAATGTAACAAACATATATATTATATTAAAATTCAGCAGAGGTTTGCTCAAAGGCAAACATGCTTAGTACATCAACCTAGACTCTCTAACCTAGCAGTCTCCCCGGAGGTAGAAGGAAAGTGAGATGAGATACCGGGAAGACTTATATTAGAACTCTAATCCTAGCAGTTCCTAACAACCTTGGAGGTCAGGGAAGGAAAATGCTAGTGTTAGAGTGATGTGAGAAGAGAATATTAGGAGTTGTTCAAATAGCAAGTATTTGAACAACTGAGTGCTAAGCACTCGACCAAATATGATGACACCTTATTGCACAATCGACACAGCTTATAATGTAGTATAAGTCTGCCGATATGAATGCAATCTGGACATGTAAGGTCTGGCTCTTCATCGGACATCTTCAAGCTTGATCTGGCTTCAACGATCTGAAAGATACTTGGTCTCTTTACTGAATAATGGAGTTGATGCCACTGAAGAGACTGAGTTCTTCGAAGGAAGAAGAACTCAAATCAACAACAAGATTGTTGATCAAGCAGAGCTTCTCAGCTTTTGGATTTTCTTTTCTCTCTCTTTCACAAAGTGTTTGTTCTTACACTTGTGATTTCTCACTCTGAAGGAGTGGTTCTGGATTGAAGAAATGAAGATCAATACCACAACCTTTCTCAAGCATAAGCATACACAGTTTGTATATTCTTGTGCTCGTGCTCTCTCTGTGGAAATGAGGATGAGAGTCTTCTTATATAGCTGGAGAAGAAGAGATGACCGTTGGTGTATTGAATAGGTTTTAAGCCCGTTGGAGATCTGAATCTCGTGATGTAGAGTACATCTTTGGATTTGTTGGGCAAAGACCTTCGCTAGGTTTAAGTCTTGAAGATAGTCCGTGACACAGGCTGGACATAGTTGGACGTGTCGAGCTTAGCCTGGATGCAGTCTGACTGATTTGGACGTATCATAGCTTTGATTGGAGTGCAGCGTCCTGTGCTAGGCCTTTTCTGGAAATGAAGCTTTGAAGACCGCGAACACTATTCAGAAGAGGAAATGTCCATTGGATAAACGTGAAGGCGCAGACATCGATGCGTATCTTGGATTTGTCAGACAGATCTTGTAACGGATCTATTTTGGCTTGAAGTGCGTTGAGTAACGACCGATGTATGTCGTGATCTTACGGCTCTCAGCTTGTTCGATGAGGATTTGGCCGATTCGAGATCCGCCATTATAGAACCGCGATGTAGAAACCGCTGATGGTCACGATGTTCCTCTTGAATAAATAGCTTCTCTGCAGTTGCTCTGATGAAGTGTTTTGGCGGATACGAGAATCTGCCAATATAGAACTGCTGATGTAGAGATGGCTATTAGGTAGTCATAGCTGAAGGGAAATGTCTACTAGTGAGACATCTGCCGATGGTCACGTCAGCTGGTAATTTGAAGAGCTTGATTCATATGAAGGTTTGTCATCATTCTGGTAGGACAAAGACTCGGATATGTACAAAGACTTCCTAGTCTAATGACCTATGCATTGTTTCAACAAGCTGCCACACTAACCGGTACGCAGCCCTTTTAGCCACTTGTGAAACATGCGTTGTAATGGGAACAAGCAAATCACTGTGTTGGAATATGCATACATATATATCAGCTGATTTTCAGGCATATTCCTAACAGGGGAACATGTTACCTTATTTTGGGATTAAGAATGAATCGCCTTTCCTTCTGATGTATAAGTCCCACGTTGTGGACATGATTTGATAGTTGTTTATACAGTAAGAATACCTTACATTCGTGGTTATGTGTGTGTTTTGCTAACACAAACACTATTTGATGGTTGAGTTGTATAATAGGCCTACTTTACCTATTGTCTTGTTTAGTTTACATGTTCAGTGGTTACGGACATGATGTGATTGTTCTAGTTTGTGATAGGACAATCATCCTACTTTGATGATTGAGTGTGTTTAATATTTACAAGCACCTTATGTTGATTTGGGTATGTGATTCAATAGAACATATCATGTTTGATATTGTTGAGTTGTGATTCAATAGAACAAATCATGTTTGATATTGTTGAGTTGTGATTCAATAGAAAACACTTTGAATTGTTTAGCATGGCGAGTAAACATCTACTCGTGTATTGACTTAAGTCCATGGATTATTTGTTGGCGGTGTATTGACGCTTGATTATTGCGGGAGCCGGAGCTACGTAATAGTTAAAGGTCAATACATTGGGCCTCGCCTTACCGTTGGCCACGGTAGGGGCATAGCGCCAATTGTTGTATGGAATAAACACAACTTTGGTAAGCTATTCCGTGGTTGATTCTTAGGTTGTAGGGACCAAGATCACCCGTCGACGTGAATACAGAAAATGGTTCACACAGTATTGGGTTATGGTTTTGATTCATCGATCGAGTACGTCAACAACGGCTCCTACATTTGGTATTATATTGGTTGGTTGGTTGGTTGTAAGTATTGGTTATGTTGGAGGTGTACCTCAACACGATATCCTATGTTATGTGTTTACTTTACATTCCTTATGTTCTTCCTATATGAGCGAACGTTGGTCGTGGTCTCCAACTGGTATGGGACGGTTGGCTGCTGCTGAGCCTCTTATTAGTATAGAGTTGGTTACTTCTATGTGATATTATATGTTTATTTTCCTGTTACTATTGTGCATAATGTCATTCCATATAGTCGCATGTAGTAACTTATCGATCAATAGTTTAAATTGGTATCGCTATCTAGATTTGTCAGTTTATAATTGAAAGGTTAGGTAAGCGGGAATTGTTACCAAGATTAGTGCATATAGTGTCTTGGTTTACTGTTGCATTCATACTCATAGCACCCAATACATTATAGTGGCTTACGGAGTCTTTTAGACACACCCAACAACTTCCTCAATTTGCAGGTTATAAGTTCCAGTGCTGTGAAACTTGAAGCTTAGAGTTTGGCAAGTTGTATTTATGTTGCCATTTCCTATTATTTCTTGTATTGTGAGATCGTGGGTTCAACTAAGTTAAGTAAACTTAGTATGTTGGGTAGAAATATTTGTATTCTTTAGATTTGTATTTTGAGGACGACTTGAGAGGTCGTGCCGGTTGTAGTACTTTATAATTTTGGATTACCGACTTGTGGTTTTGGTGTGGCCTTGTGCCGTTGATATTTTATTAGTGGTATTCCCGAGCATGTTAGCTCGTGGTGTTCTATATTGTTGTTCTCCGGCATTTGTTGTAGCCATGGAGGTTGTTTTATTAGTGAGTTGTACTTCGAGTTTTTAAAACTCACATTTTATCTTGTATTCCGCTGCATAGTTTTGGTTTTGAGCTTTTGTGGCTCGCTTTTTTCAATTGTTCTTGCTTGTTTGGCGCACCGAGTTGGGGTTCAACATCGGATCTCGGACTCGGGTCATCACAACTCTTGCCCTTATTACATTTTGCGCACATCACTAGTTCCTCGACTGCGAGGTGGAAGGCCGAGGTCGAGGTGGTTCAAGTCGACAGCGAGGATAACTTTGGTTGGCGACTTGGGCCACCCTTAGGACTACATTCTAGGGTCTAGGCCTCCCTATCCCTGATTTTCGGAGAAGGTCCGAGAAGTGCCACTTATCTACTATAGAGCCAGGCTGACACTGGTTAGCTCATGTCCGATGAGCTCGGTTGCGCTTATCGTCGGATTCGTGGACTAGGTCGGAATCGACGTTATGGGTCCAATACCCACATGATGCTGTCATGGAAGACATGTAGGATTATTTGTGGGAGGATCCCATCAGTAGCCTCCGACTCCTCGGTTATCAGGATTTATCTTTAAGAGGAGGAGAAACCTTTAATGCTCGATGCAATCATGCTAAATCGTTATTTGCTCGAAGGTCGTTATGCCAGCTCGATCTTGGTACTTTGGCAAGCTAGCCTCTGAGCTCTCATCCAATGATTATTGTCACCCCCCGGCCCAAAATCCTATACGGACTCCCGAGTCAGTGCGTGGTATGGATCATAAAACAATAATTAGTAGTAAAAGTTCTAATAAAAATCAAAGCTCATCCATATAATCAGAACAGAATTTTATATCTTACTGTCTCGAGTCATTGATCTCGAAAACATCTTATAACAACTTGATCAGAGTAACAACTAGGTGTAATGGCAAGAACACTTGTGCCGACAACTAATCATACATACGTAGCTGTGCTACGTAACTTTAACAATCGTATCTATCTTATCACCACCGCTACATAGCTCTGTAGAGCTATTGTCCTGTATAGCATCTCAACAAATCCTTGCTAGCATATCCCACAGCGTTTGCTTTATCTGTTTACCAAACCTCAGGAAAACAAACAAACACAGAGTGAGTCGAAGACTCATCAAGTTACTAAATGGAATTACATGGCATGTGATCATACAGCATGTCAACACAAGATATAACAACACTTTAAATCTAATCTCAGTTAAAAGTAGTATATCACAACAGCAGATAATTCTATACGCATGATAGGTTCCTGAATGAAAACCTTTACTTGTTTCATGGGCGGCTCCACCTCTACGGGCAGCCCTTTCCTCATTGGTACCATGGGTAGCTCCACGTCACTGGCAGCCTTTTCGCATGCATAACTGGTTTGGGTTTCATGGGTGGCTCCACCTCTATGGGCAGCCCTTTCTGCAGACTAGTACCATGGGTGACTTCACCTCAATGGGTAGCCCTCTCTCATGCCTCTAATTGCCGTCGATTCCAGATGATAATCAGGGACGTAGCATACCAGTGTCACCCTATTGGTTACGACAATGAGCTACCCTCTACCATGGCTAGTGGCAGGATCATTACAGAGTCCACGGTTTTCACCGCGCATCATGATTTTTATCATGTATAACTGTGTCCTCGGTTTTCACCGCGCATCATGATTTTCATCATGTATTTATGCATCAATATATTTCCCAGTACTTACTGCTGGTTCTCATTGTCACAAACAAGTAGATGTTTATTTGCTATCTTTTATCTTGCTTTAACTTTTTGAACAAGTAGATGTTTACTTGTATTAATCTCATGCTCACATATACAAAATATTTACTTCTAGCGCATGTTATACATATCATTATGGTCAAGCAGATGTTTACTTGCCATTAATTACTGGTCTCATATACATGTCATTTACTCTTTACACATTATATCATATGTTATAGTGCTAACATTTATTTGTAAGAAGCTACCGTTACTTTACTGAACTATCTTTGTTACTGGATTACAATGGATCCCATTACTATCATCATATTAACTTTTATTCGTGACATGATACTTTGTATGCCGTACTCATTCCATGTCCACTTTACTGTATATGTCATAGTATTTATGTCATTATAACTTTATTAATGTGTCTTCTTAATATTTTAAGGACACTTCATATAATACCCACTAATCATATTACTTGCTAATAACTAGTACACATTTGATCATGGCATGAGACTATCTTTAGTTTATCGTGCATATACTTTAAAATAGGAGGGGGTTAGTAACTTACCTCCCAAGTAAGCTTTCGAAAGGGTTCCCTTATTAAATATATTGCTCCCACGAAGTTGGTTTGTCCAGACTTTTGAGCAACCATTTATCTCAAGTAAATGTTACACATCAACTTTTACAAATAGTACATGAACTACTTGTCTTCTATAGCATGAGAACTATTTTTACCGTATCATGCAATATTTAAAGATGAAAGTTTAGTAACTTACCTCTAGCGTTTTTGCTTAATTAAACTTTACCCGAAAATGATCTACTCGTCAAACACGTCGCTTTTACGGAAATCAGTTTGTCCAAATTTTGAATAGTTGAGCATCAAATGAGCCTTATCGGAAATAATCTACTTGCCGAACACGTCATTTCTACGGAAATCAGTTTGTCCAAATTCTGAATACCCGAGCACTAAATGAGCCTCACACTCAAGGGAAGTGAAAGAAGTGTGTGAAAGTATGTGAAAACATTAAGCTTTCACCCTTTTTATAGGCCTTTATTACTTAGCCTCCAAGATACCTCCCAAGGTGGGTCAACACTCAAAGGCTCAGGTTGCGAAAAGTGGCAATGTAAGAGAAAACCTTAAATGAAGACTCATCGTTCATGTTGATGAGTCATACCTAAGCATGAGGTGTCATCATAAAAAAAAAACTTCAAAATGATGACTTATCTAACCAAGCACGAGGTGTTAAGCTTATCCAATTTCATCTTTATCCACTTGTTTGATCTTATCTTGTTGTGATCGTATCCTCTGACTCGTTATTCCTATCTAAATCTTGATGTAATGCCCGCATCATTCGTATCATTTGCATACATTCGATTTATACGTCTCTTCGATTATCGTCGTCATATCATGTGCAAATTTCATTCAAACATGCTTGCAATTGAGTTGATTGCATACTTCTCATGTACTTTGATATGTGGTTGAAGTTTCGTAGTCTTTCATACTTGTATTGGGTTGCATTCATAGCTTCATTTTATGTGGTTTTGATTGTGTTTCAGATGTTTCTTAGACTAGTTTGAGATTGGGAACACCTTAGAATCAATTGGAAACTTTTAGGGATCATTTTGAACACTTTGGAATGTCCCAGGCTCGCCCTAGCGCAGTCGAAAAGTTCTGGGAGCTGCGCGCCTTAGCGCGTCCGTACACGTACCATAGCGCGCCAGCGCGCCATTTCCTGTGCCCTAGCGCGCCCCCTAAGACAGCTTTTGTGATTTTTTTAGTTGTTTGACCAATTGGCCCTAATTCAAGGGATGAGATTGAGCACAACCTTGGACCTCTTTGACCAGCCTTACTTAGTCTCTGAATCACCTAAGGAGTCTCATTTTACTCCATTCTTCATCTTCAACCTTAAGACTTAGAAAGAGAGTATGAAGTGTTCTAGAGAGAGAAAGTGTTGTATCTTTGTCATTCGGAGTCGGATTGACAATCCGTCTTCGCCGTCGCGAAGCTCTTGGCTAGAAGAAGACATCCCTTGGCTTGCATGTTGGTTTCCTAGGCTTTAATCACAAAGAGGTAAGCTACTACCCCTTTTCTTTCTCGTCTTGGTTGACATCCTAGACTTGTAAATGATGAAACCATGTTGAAATCACCATGTTTGAGTATGTTTTGCTATGTTGACTTTAGAATTTCGTGGTTGATTTGTTGTATGTGTTGTGAGACTTGTTTCTACCTGTTGGATATACAAAGTATTGTTATCAATTGTTAAGTTTACGGAATAATTGATTCGCGTAAACTCGAACTCATTAGAAACTAAAAATGACTCTAACGGAGTTCGTTAGGATTTCATAATCAATAAGATCACGTGTGTGATTTGGAATTTCTTGGATGATTCGAGAGATTCGTTGGGTAATTTGGATATACAAGTTGTGTTTGATGATATTACGTTAATTGTCATAATTTTTCATGTGTTGGTTAATTTGGTGTGGTAGGATTATTATAACCTACTTGAGACATTCGTGTTATTCTTAAATGTTGTTATTGTGGTTATACACCCTACTTTGAAGTATGACCGTTTTATTTTAAATGTCGAGTAAAAATTCTACTTGTGCATTTAGTTTAAGTCCATGACATATTTGTTAGGGGGTGTATTGACACTCGATTATTGTGGGAGCTGGGGCTATGTAATAGTCGAAGGCCAATACATCATGCCTCACTCCAACCGTTGGCCGCGGTAGGGGAATAGCACCAAGTCTTTATGGCACAACAGCAACTTTGGTAAGCTATTATACTGTGGTGATCTTGCCGGGTTGTAGGGACCGGGAGCACCAATTTTTTTGTGTATACAGAAAATGGTTCACACTTCTTGTGGTTCTATGTTTTTGAGTTTCGGTCATGGTTCGAGCACGTCAACAACGGCTTCGAATTCTTGATTCTGGTTTATTGATCGAGCACGTCAACAATGGCTTCAATAGTTGGTATTATATTGGTTGGTTGGTTGGAAGTATTGATTTGGTCGGCGGTGTACCTCGACGCGTATCCCTTTAAACGTGTTTACTTTCTGCTCTTATGTGCTTCCTATACAAGCGAATGTTGGTCATGATTTCCAACTGGTATGGGACGGTTGGCGATTGTTGAACTTCTCGTGTAATATGGGGTTATGTGATTTCTTGCTATACTTGTCATATGTCTTATCTGTGCAATGAATTATGATGCAATATCATGTTATACTTGTTATTAATATTGTCTTACATCTAGCATGTCATACTGTTGCATTAGTAACTTATTGAGTTTCGACTCACCCCGTTTCGCATTTATTTGTTATCCTTAGATCACGGTCCGGTGATGAATCCTTAGCAAGTTGTTGTTCGGTGTCAGCGAGCTTGTGACGTCGTTCTTTTGGGTAGATGCTCCTTGAGCCTTGTATATTTTCTTTTGGTGAGGTTGAGGGTGTACATGTTATGTAAACAATGTATTATTGGGTAGTTGTCTTATTTGTTACCTGTGTTATATTCTTTTGTTATGCCGGCTGGTTGTCGTGCTTATGTAAATTATTAACTTTTATTTTCTGCTTACTCTGATATAGTTTTTGTTATCACATCTCGCTAGCTCGTGGTGGTTGTTGGCTAGCTAATGTGTTGTTTCTTCGGCTTGTTGTAATGCCGTTGAGGCTTTGTTTTTGTTTTAAAGGTTTTGTCTTGTTTTGAAAGAAAACTTGCAGTGCATTATAGGGTTTTCACATGACTTTACTTCTGCATTTTAAAAGGAATTTTTGAACTGCTTTTTTTTTTTTGTTCTCGTTCTCGTGCAACAAACGAGTTTTCACATAGGATCTCGGGTCGGATCACGACAGTTGGTATCAGAGCATAAGTTAGCTAGCCGGGAGAGAATCTTTTGCTTAGGAGGGTTGGTTATGTGTTTAAGTCGTTAATGTAGAGGGTTTATTGTGTAGGTGTGTAATCATGGTTGAGACACGTCACGGTGCTAGTACAGAAGGGGCTAGCTCGAGTGGGGCTGGGAATGCTTTAGGTGAACAGGATAACCTTCCAGCACCTAGTCCACAATGCAACCAGCCTAGAGTTTAACCAGGGGGACAACCGGATATACCACCTGAGATACCTGTGAATCAGAATGAGGGAATTGTGAACATTATGCAGGGATTCATGCAAACGATGATGGAGATGAACAGGCAGAATATGGACTTGCACAGGCAGGCCATGGCAGGAATGAGATAGGAAGGGGGAAATAGAATAGCTCAACTAGTTGGGGGCAATGAAGACTATGATCGTAGATTAGGGAGATTCTTAAAGATGAAGCGTGGTAGTTTTGATGGCAAACCGGATCCCATGAAGGCGAAAAAGTGGATTGAGTCGCTTGAGAAAAATTTTCCAGCCATCGAGTGTACCGATGCAGACAAAGTGAAATTTTTGCAGCATTCAAGTTAAAGGACGCAGCGGAACATTGGTGGAAAGTGTTAGAAGCAAGCTGGATTCAAGATCAAGTAGTAAGTACGTGGGAGATTTTCATGAGGCAATTCAGAAACCATTTTATCCCTGATGTGGTGCAAGCGAAGAAAGAAGTAGAATTCCTTAGTCTGGATCAGGGGACTTTATCAGTAGCTCAGTACTTTACTAGGTTCACCGCATTAGCAAGGTACTGTGCTCAATTGGTTCTAACTGAGGAAAAGAAGGTGTATCATTTTGTGAAGGGCCTGAGAATTGAGTACCGTAAGCAACTGTTGCCAATGGATTTACCGAGTTACCAGAACGCAGTGGACAAAGCATACAAGATCGAGCATGACATTGAGGAACACCGTGGTAAGCCGGGTAACTCAAGTGGTAATCAGCATGGATCACAGACGCAATGGAAAAGACATGGAACAAGTGGGACTATAAACAAGGGGAACAACTCTAACCGTCAGGGAGGTCAGTATCAACAGCAACCAAGGAATTATGGAGGTGTTGATCGTGCACTACAAGAAAAGTTACTATTTGTGACCCTCCTTATTTGGAAGAGCAAAAAAACCATCCCAAATACTATTATTTGGGAAGGTAGAGTTAACCGTGCCAAATACTTAGTATTTGGCAATCTTTTCTAGCTCCCCTCCCAAATAAATAGTATTTGGCACTCTATTCTAACCCCCCCTCCCAAATAATAACCGGATACGTATTTTTAAGGACCCTTAATTTTAACCGTCCTAATTAATACGATCCTAAATTACTCTCAAGACCACACAATTCAGTTCTCGCTTTTATTTCCCTCCATATAATAAGTATTGTCTCTGTCTCTTTGCAGACCCTCTTTCTCTCGCTCTCTTCGATTTTGCTACATCCGTCTCTTTGCAGTCCCTCTCTCTCTCTCTTCGATTTTACTACAGACTACTGGAGAATCTTTCACTGGTAAGCATCTCTCTCTGTCTTGCTCTTTCACACTCTCTGTCTCTCTCTCTTTCTCTCGCTCTCTCAGTATCTAACTCTCGCTCGGTCAGTGTCTCCGTCTCTACACATCTCTCTCTGCGATTTTACTGCTTGAGAATCCTTGGCCGGTAAGCATCTCTCGCGCTCTCTCACTTTCTATCGCTCTCTTACTCTTTCGTTTTCTATCGCTCTCCTTCATTGACTGTGCCCAGACAAAAATTGTGCCCTAATTTTAAACCAATTGTTGCTTTTCCCAAATTGCAGAGAAGCGATTCTGACGATTCCCAAATCAATTTCCTGTGCAAATCTGTCTCTCGCTCCTAGGGCTGCTAGGGATTTCCTTTGGTAAGCATCTATTGTTTGTTGTTTCACAAGCTGTGACTTTGTGTTTATTGTTTGTGCTCATTTGTTTGTCTGTTTGTGAGTTTGTTGGTAGTAAAGTTAAGATTTTTAAATGGTGCTTGTAATTTGTTTTGGTATTTGTTATATGCCTGCGGATTGAGGCACGATATAACCTTATGAAAAAAAAAAAACGAAGGTCTTTTGCTTTATGAATAGGTCTAATGATTAATAGTTCTTGCCAAAGGGTTGATAATTTGTCATATTTTGTGCAAAAGAACCTAGGACGAAAGTAGCTCCGTTTTTTAGCCTTTTATGTTGAAGGGAAAATCTAGAAGCTTATTTATTGTTGAATTCCCTGTGTTACACCAAATAAGAAACTAAGACTGATAGTAAAGCCAAGTAGGAAACTTTCTCTAAGACATGTAATGGTGAGATCTTTGAATCTGGGAGTTGCCAATCTCAGCCTTTCAAGTGTGCATATCAAGGGCAGACCATGCTGCAACGTATGTTAGTAGACTACCATATTTAAAAATCTAAATTTAACAAATAATACGGAAGTGTAATTAACCAGTTGATGTATATTTTATGCATCATTTGAACCAATTTTGATTTTATTCTTATTTGTAATAAACAACTTCTATGTTCTAAGTTCTAACTCCTATACTTATAGTCAACTGCCATTGAATTGAATGCCTCAACATGGTATAGTTGTTGACAAGGTGAACCTCCATTTTTTCGATTCCATTTCTGTGTTTGGTCTACCGTTTTAGGAAAATCTAGCTTAGCTTACATCTAGGCATCTTCGGTATGCAATGTCCACATTGGAGATGTTGACCCTTGTATATCATGTTAAACCAGTAGATCTTTTCACCACTTTCCAGTTTTTTTGTGGGTTGGACCCCTATAAGCTGAATGATGTGGAATATAGCATTTTATTTGAGAAACTTTCCTCTGTTCTGACGTTGATTTCTGTTATTGTACATGAAGTGTGTTATTCAACCATTTCCTCATGAAGTGTGTTACTTAGGGATGACCATGAATTAAACAGACTCATACAAGGTTTAGAAAGAAATAAGCATTGGTATAATTTCTGCATGAGTTATCATCACAGTTTAACCATAATCCCTGCTTCCTCCTCTACATAATTTCTGCATGATTTAGCTGTCTTCTATGTGTTGTACTACCACTACTACTGCCTGAAGAGGTAAAAGTTCTTTAGAATGGAATTAATTTTTTTGTTTTTGATAAGAAACATTATTTAGTGAAGGGATTTTATTAATAGATGGTTGGAGATGTTTGTGGTGTTGCCAAGTCCAAAGTCAAGACACTTTTATAGGTTTAAGAAGGATAAGGGCCTAAAATGGATTTGGTGGCAGTAGGAATTTGAAGACAGACTTAGCTTTAGCTAGTTTGGATTCATCTCTTTTTGCCAAAAATGCTGCATCCTTGACTGTTGCAGTTTAAACCTTTTCACTTCATCCTTGAGATGTTTTTGTAGGCTATAATGAAGCTGGAAACAAAATATAGGATAGAAGGGAAAGAACAAGGGGACAGAATTGTTAAGGAGCAACCACTCGAGAGGAAAGGTAGTATTCGAGTGAACCCTAATTCCAATTCCAGATTGAGGAGTATAGAGAATTCTATAGAGATGCCCAAGATTGAAAATCCTAAACCTAGAAATCATGGATTTGTGAGATCTATGTGTCGTGACCCGACCCGAGCTCCTATGCAGAACCTCGTCCGGTGCACGAGAGCGAGAACACAAAATGAGCATTTCAAAAATTCCTTTTTCAATGCGTAAGTAAAGTCATGTGAAAACCCTGTAATGCACGTGCAAGTTTTCTTTCAAAACAAGACAAAACCTTTAAAACGAAATCAAAACCTCAACGGCACTACAACAAGCTGGAGAAACAACACATTAGCTAGCCAACAACCACCACGAGCTAATGAGCTTGGGATAAACATAAACATTAGCTCAACGGCACTACAACAAGCTGGAGAAACATAAAACCCTGTAAAGTCATGTGAAAACCCTGTAATGCACGTGCAAGTTTTCTTTCAAAACAAGACAAAACCTTTAAAACGAAATCAAAACCTCAACGGCACTACAACAAGCTGGAGAAACAACACATTAGCTAGCCAACAACCACCACGAGCTAATGAGCTTGGGATAAACATAAACATTAGCTAGCCAACAACCACTACATTAGCTAGCCAGTAACCTTGTCGGCACAACAAAAGAATATAAACAAGTAGCAAACATGACAACTACCCAACAATACATCGTTTACATTACATGTATCCCTTGGCCTCACCAAATGAAATACAAGGCTCAAGGAGCATCTACCTAAAAGAACGACGTCACAAGCTCGCCGAAACAGTGCACAAATTTGCTAAGGATTCCTCGCCAGACCGTGATCTAAGGAAAACAAATAAACACGACACGGGGTGAGTCAAAACTCAATAAGCTACTAATGCAACAATATGACATGCTAGATGCAAGACAATAATAATAACAAGTATAACATGATATTCCATTATAAGTCATTCCCAAGATAAGACATATAACAAGTATAACATGTAATCATATAACCCCATACTACACGAGAGGCTCAACGATCGTCAACCGTCCCATACTAGTTGGAAACCGCGACCAACATTTGCTTGTGCAGGAAGCACATAAGAGATTTAAGTAAACATGTCTAAAGGGATGCGGTGTCGAGGTACACCTCTGACCAGACCAATACTTCCAACTAACTAACCGATATAATACCAAATATCAAAGCCATTGTTGACGTGCTCGATCAATAAACCAGAATCAAGAATTTAAAGCCGTTGTTGACGTGCTCGAACCATAACCAGAACCGAGAACTCAAAACAAAGAACCATAAGAACCTGTGAACCATTTTCTGTATTCACAACAAACTGGGTGCCCCCGGTCCCTACAACTCGAGAATTAACCACTGAAATAGCTTACCAATGTTGCGGTTTTTGCCTACAACACTTAGAGCTATTCCCCTACCGTGGCTAACGGTAGGGCACGACCCGATATATTGGCCTTCAACTATTACATAGCCCCCGGCTCCCGCAATAATCGAACTTCAATACATCGCCAAACAAATATGTCATGGACTTAAACTAAATGCACAAGTAGAATATTTACTCGACATTTAAAATAAACTGGTCATACTCCAAAGTAGGGAGTATAACCACAACAACAACATTCAATAAAAATACGAATGTTTCATGTAGGTCAGAATCATCCTACAACACCAAATTAACCAACACATGAAAAATTACGACAATTAACATAATATCAACAAACACAACTTGTGTATCCAAATAACCCAACGAATCTCTCGAATCATCCAAGAAATCCCAAATCACACACGTGGTCTCATTGATTATAAAATCCTAACGAACTCCGTTAGAGTCATTTTTGGTTAAGTTTCAAATGAGTTCGAGTTTACGCGAATCAATTATACCGTAAAATTAACAATTGATAACCATACTTTGTATATCCAACATGTAAAAACAAGTCTGACAACACATGCAACAAGTTAACCACAAAATTCGAAAGTCAACATAGCCAAACATACTCAAACATGGTGATTTCAACATGGTTTCATCATTTTACAAGTCTAGGATGTCAACCAAAACATAATTAAGGAAAAAAAGGGGTAGTAGCTTACCTCTTTGTGATTAAAGCCTAGGAAACCAACTGCAAGCCAAGGGATGTCTTCTCCTAGCCAAGAGCTCGTGATGGCGAAGTCGGATCGTCAATTCGACACCGAATGACCAAGATACAACACCTTCTCTCTCTAGAACTCTTCCTACTCTCTCTCTCTAAGTCTCAAGGTTGAAGATGAAGAATGAAGGAGTAAAATGAGACTCCTTAGGTGATTCAGAGACTAAGTAAGGCTAGTCAAAGAGGTCAAAGGTCGTGCTCAATCTCAGCCCTTGGATGGAGGTCAAAAGGTCAAATTAACAACTTAAAATTCAACAAAAGCTGTCAGCAGAGGCGCGCTAGGGCGCGCGTACGGACGCGCAGCTCCCAGAACTTTTTGAATTTCAACTTGAGATTCAGCAAGTTGCTCGCTAGGGCGTTACCAGGGTGCACTAGGGTGAGCCGAGGACTTTTCAAAGTGTTCAAAATGTTCTCTAAGTGTTCCCAATTGATTCTAAAGATGTTCTCAACCTCAAACCAAGTCCAAGAAACATCCGAAACACAATCAAAACCACATAAAATGAAGCTATGAATGCAACCCAATACAAGTACAAAAGACTATAAAAATTTAACCACATATCAATATGCATAAGAGGTATGCAATCAACTCAATTGCAAGCATGTTTGAATAAAAAATGCACATGAAATGACAACGACAATCGAAAAGACATATAAATCAAATATATGCAAATGATGCGAATGATGCGGGCGTTACACTATAGATGTTAACATATTTGTGGAGGAATTGAGGGTGGAAATGGATAGAATCACGAGGGAGGAAAAAGAGAGCTTGAGTGAAAATAAAGAGAGTTCAGCTTGTGAGAAAAGTGAGATTTGTGAGATAGCCGAGAAAAAGGAGAGTTTGTGTGATAACAAGAGTGAGAGGCCGGCTCAAGGGGAGAGTGTTAGTTGTGTGATAGTCGGGCAAAAGGAGAGGAAAACTAGTGATAGTGAGCAAAAGATCATGAGTGTGGATGACCAAAAGAAAGAGAGTGAGAAAAAAAGAGAGAGTAAAAACTAGAGATTGAAAAGAATTGAGCAAAGGAGAAAGCAAAAGTATCTCCAAGTGATGGCAATTGTGACAAAAAGAAATTTTTTTTTTAAAGGGGACAATAATTGTACCTAGGTGCAATGAGGCAATCTCAAATACTAACAAATTTGATATTATATTGCCAAATATTATTGTCTCTCTTCCACAGGTTTGCGAAGGAGTGATTCCCAAACTAAGTAAAGAAATTGTGAGATTCAAGTGGGGATATCAATCATAAGGAGATTGTCGTAGTTCTTACACTTTCTCAAAAGTATGTTCTTAATTACTTCATCTTGTGATAATAAGTTATTAAGACTTGACAATCATGGCAAGTCGTGTGACTTTAGTAGGGAAATCAAAATTTGTGGAAATATTGATGTTGGTAAGTTGATTGGTCATGTGGGTACTTCATTCACGAAAAAGCTTGTTAGACCACTTGACATGCCTCAGAAGTTTCAATTGCAAAATTTGGTTAGTCACTATGGCTTACATGATTGGATGAAATTTGATGAGAACATTGATGATGGACTATACTTGACATTGCACGTTCCTAGTCATTCTTATGTTGATCCATTCATGGATTGTGTATTAGGTGTTGACTTGATAGGTTTGCAATGTGTGCTGCGAGTTGAGATGGTCAGTATGACATGTGCATTGAAAGTGCTTAGGTTTCATAATGGTGTGAGATCTATATGTGAGAGTATACATGACTCTTCTATGAAGAATAACTTTGATGCACGTCATGAGATTGTTCATGTTTTCCATGTTGCATTATTCTTTCATAAGATTTATGGATTGCATGGTATGCCTAAGATCTCAAAACATATGTTGAGGTCTTGGATTCATGATGACTTTGTTCTCTTGGTGTTGCATAGTAATAGTTTGTTGATCATGGTTGTGCACAAGAGAATGCACATGAATGCATGTGCGATTGATATTTGAACCCGGAGATGGGGTTTGGATGTCATATGAGTTAGAGATTGAAGTTGTGAGAGCATTAGGTTGTGCTAGATTGAGCATAACAACATGTGATTATTTGTTGAGTAGGCAATCTTGTGCTAACAATATTAATCTTTGTTGTGGGCCAAAGTTTTATTATGTCCTATTCACAGCTATGGCAAGGAATTGTTGATGGTCATAAAGTTGCAATATTATGAAAACCAAGTTCATTTGATCTTTGATCCCGGTACTTGGGATTGTGTGAGCTTGGTTGACGAATTAATTCGTAAACAATCGGATTTTGAGCATGGCTACGATACGGTTTTCAAAGTGGATTTACATGGTAAGCTTATTGTAAGTTCATACTTCTCTATTTCTGATTTGCGTCCAAATGATGTAGGTGATGATTTAAGGACAAATCCTTTTCAAGAGAGGGAGAATGATGCGATTCAAGATAGCTCTATTCCAATGTTCATTCACGCGTTCGATGATCCTATGATGAAAGATTGGGCATGAAAGTTTAAGCAAGGTTTGTTCGTGATTATTCAAGTATTCAAGAATCAACGGAAGGCTTGCATGGAAGGATTTTGGGAGGCTTTTGGAGAAGCCCAAAAGTGCTTAATTTGATTGAAACCTATCAAGAGCCCAATAAGGATTTCTAAAAGACCAAGGGGCAGCTTAGCTTGCATTCACATTGGGATAGAGTCTAAAAACGTGTTTCCTTGTTTCCTTTTGAGACTTGGACGTTTTTTAGCTTGTGTTCACACTGGAAGAGCCCAAAAACGTGTTTCCTTGTTTCCTTTTGAGAGTTGGACGTTTTTTCCATGTTTTCTTGTGTTTCCTTGTTAGTTTAGGTATTCGAATAGGTATTCAACATGGGTAATGTGTTTCCTTATTAGATTAGGGTTAGGATTCAAATTTTAGGCATATACAAAGGATTCTCTTTCATTGTTAAACACAGAATATGATTATTGATATAGAATTGTGAGGTTTTCTCATGCTTGGTTCCTTGTGGACTGTTTTGGGCAAACACAAGAGAGACTTGTGGTTGTTCATGTGTACTTATCAATTGGCTTTCCATACCAATTGTGGCATTCATCATTATTGTGAGACCCCGTTCCCATTTTCATCCTATTTCATTCATGGGTACTTTGAATAAGTTTAATTACCTTTATGGTTGTGCTTTAAACCACTTTGAGATTTGAAAAAGTTACACACAAAAGCATAGATATATGTTTAAACTCGGAATTCTGCCTATCCGACCAGCTTGTAGTGATTTGGCCATAACTTGGTGTAAAAAACTCGGATTTATAATCCGTTTGATTTTGTTTAAACTAGACTTCAAGAGCTTTCCAACCATACATTATTTGTAATTTTAGACCTATAGATCATTCTAGATATGTTTTTAAAGTTGACCCAAAAATACAGAACTTTATTCTAGCATTTGACCAATGTTTTAATTAGTTGACAATTTGACTACTTTTATGATTTTTAACTGACCATGTGGAGAGACCGAAAATCAGACTTACTCCCTCCTTGTTAAGTGAGGAGAGACCTCACCTCTTTCCCCCATTTCACCATGTTCAACCATGGGATAGAGAGAGAATAGAGAGAGAGTAAGAGTATTCTAGAGTGAGAAAAGTGTAATATCTTGATCATTCGGAGTCCGATCGACGATCCGTCTTCACCGTTGCGAAGCTCTTGACTAGAGGATCATTCTCCATTGATTGCATGCTAATTTCTATGGTTTAATTTCATTAAGAGGTAAGTAACTATAATATTTTATGGGTTTTATGAGTTGAATTGGAAGAGTAAAGCATGTAGGTTGTGTTAGTTGATATTATTGGTGTTAATTTCTTAGAAAATATGGAATTTGTTGCTCCAAATGAGGTTATGTCATACTAAGTTGCTGACTTGAGTTGGGAAAATAATTAGGGAATGAATTGATGATGTTATGAAACCAAACACATAGTTTTTGAAGCAAGTGTTGTCACTGTTTTAGGCCTTATTGCTGAATTTACTGGGACAAATCCGTCCATGGGAATTGTCTGATTTTTGGGTATGTTTTACATTAATATGTTTTGTAGCATACTATAAATTTTCATCTAGTTTTGATATCGGGAAGTACCTCAAATAAATTATGGAACACAGCTATGCTGAGTAGACTATTAGCAAAAATTCTATACAACAGGTTGGACTATAAATACCCGAATCTTGATGAATATAAGCCCAAATGAGGTGATTCAAAGTTGGTAAAATATAGTTTAAGATGTCTAGTTTCTAGGTATGAAAGATTGGTAATATTTGGATGTTTGTAGAATATTTGGTGAATTTAATGTTACCACTGCGCGATGCTCGATAAATGTTATTGTTAATGTTGATATTGTTGTTGTTAGTCTCCAATAATTAGAGACTCAATGGAATATAATTGTTGTGTTATTATCATTCTCCATCTTCGTGTTTTCTCATGCTTATATAAATTACGTACTTTCTATACGAGGGAATATTGGTCGTGGTCTCCAACTGGTATGCGATGGTTGTCGGCTACTGAGCCTCTTGTAAAGTATGGGGTTGTTTGACTTTATGTTATACTTGTTATATGCTATGCTTCATGAATGATATATCATACTATATCTTGTCATACTCGTTATAATTACTATCTTGCATCTCGCATGCCATGTAGTCGCATGTAGCAGCTTCTCAATTAATGGTTAAGTTGGAAACGTTACTTAGACTTACCGGTGTATGGTTGTAATGTTAGGTAAGCTGGAATTTCTACCTAGACTAAAGATATGTAGGGTCTTGGTTTACTATAGCATTCATACTCATAGCATACAATACATTATAGTGATTTACGGGGTCTTTTAGACTCACCCTTATTTTTCTCAGTTTTCAGGTTGTAAGTTCCAACACAGTGAGACCTGAGACTTGGAGTTTAACTAGTTGTATTGTTATCGTCATTTCTCATTATTTCTTATATTGTGAGATTGTGAGGTTCAACTAAGTTATGTAAACTTAGTATGTTGGGTAGAAATAATTGTATTATTTAGATTTGTATTTTGAAGCCGACTTGTGAGGTCGTGCCGGTTGTAGTCCTTTTTAATTTTGGGTTATATAGACTCCTAGTTTTGGTGTGGCCTTGTGGCCGTTGATACTTTATTAGTAGTTTTTCCCTAGCGTGTAGCTCGAAATGTTTAGTATTGTTGTTTATCCGGCTCATTTATCTAGTCGTCGAGGTTTAAATTATGGGGTTTACTTTTTTGTTGTTCTCCAGTGTTTGTTTGGCCGTTGAAGTTTTACATAGTTGTGGTTTTAGTTATTCGAGCTTTTGAAGCTCATCTGTTTATCAAGCTTTCCGCTGCTTAGTTTTGGTTTGAGCTTTTGTGGCTCACTATTTTCGGTTAATCTGTTGTTCTTGTTAGTTTAGCGCACCGAGTTGGGGTTCAACATCAGATCTCGGACTTGGGGCGCTACAATTATACTTAGGTTTCTAGATCTTGTTGATTGAAGGTTGCGGACGTATGTGCCAAGGTTGTCAATCACGTTGACTAGGGGTCGAGATGTCACCCTCCGCTTCTTCACTTCGATCTTCGCTTTTTAATCCGTGTTCGTGTTGCGTCAAGGTGGAATCTCTTGACGAGGTGCGTATCAAGCACATACAGTATATTACAAACTTTTTGGTATGATTTAATAAAAAAAACAAATCAGATTATATGCTTTTATTTCTGGAATACAATTACCAACTCGCCCCTAGCTGCATGGACATTGATAGTCAGGTAAAAATTAACTCATACTTTGAGAACAATGCAATTTACCTATTTTCTCTTCCTTCCCCCGATGCTAACTATTTTTTATTGTACTTATTGCAGGTATGTAATCTTGTGTGGTCAAAGAATGTCAACGAACTTGTCAGCACCCATGGATACTAAAAGCCAAATTATAGTTTGTAGCATGAATCCTTGATCCATAATTAAAAATAAGGTATAGATTAAGGAAATGAAATAAAATTTCACATAAAGAAGCAAAAGAAAAAATTAAAGCATAAAACCGTACCTTTGCGTCATGAAAATTGCATGTGAACTGAAGTTTCAATGCTCATTGTAGTTTTGTTCATTGATGTCCCTAACTATAATGGAGGCATTCTGTAGCAATGTCTCGTTGAACTTTATGTATTTTATTCAATTGCTAACAATGGGTGAGTTTTGGAGAAAGGAATCTATTTATATTGTTTGTAATCATGTTTGTAATCCTCGATTTCCAAGGGTCATAGTTAGATGATCAATGCAATTTATAATCTAGATGCAGTCAACAATTCAACTGTTTGCATTCAACGAGTTCATGTGAATTTGTAGTCATTAATACAACATTTTATTTTTCAAGACGGTAAATGTTTAAAAGGTTTTGCTATTTATTGACTGTCCATTTTTGGAAAGTTCCTTTTGGCGGGAAATTTCCTGTTTTAGGCACTGCTGCCTTAATATATATATATATAGATATAGATAAGTCATTTTCTGAGTATGTTCAATATCACATAGTTAAAGAGATAACTAATGATGGCTTCCTAAGTATATGACGCAGATTTTTGTGAAGGTTGCTGATATATCAAAGTAGGACACCAAGTACTCTTTCATGTGAATCAGTATATACCAACTTTCTTCACATACTAGAAGAGCAGTAGTACTTAGTAGTCATTCTGTGATGAAACAAGTTAAGAAATTTTGTTCCATTCATCCTCATTTTGTCTTCTCAAAGGTTAGCTAAGACAACTTGTAGTTTTATTCAAGTACTGACAATATTCATGATATCTATTTTTACTGGCAATTTTGAAAATAGGAAGAAGATTAAATCACACCTTTAGATAGATTGACAATCAGCAGACTTGCTTAAGATACAACAACATATTACAAGCTAGTTTATAGGCAATTAGGTAAAAGTAACTACTTATTACATTTTCTTGCTGAAAAAGAAAAAAAAAGTACTCCCTCCGTTCCTTAATTATTGTCTTGTTTGACTCGGCACACGGATTAAGAAAAAACATTTGACTTAATTATCAATATTAGTATAATGTGTAATTTTCTTTAATGTCCATGTGTATGTGGTTCATAATTAAAGTAAGAAAAAAAGTAAGGGTAAAATGGTAAAAGTGATGTCCTAAAAAGGAAAGTTTTCGAACAAGACAATTATTCTGGGACGGACAAAAGAGAAAATGAAGACAATAATTTAGAGATGAAGGGAGTACTAAATTAGACAAGTACAATCAGCCATTGCGTGATTGAAGTACTTGAAGATATAATTGAATCTCAAAGAACTCCATTTCAGAATACCGTAGCTAATCAATCTTGTTTCATCAACAAGTATGTAATATTAGACAAAATGTAAAGTAGGTTGCAAAACGAAATGTGCAACGTCCACTTACAAAGATGGTCAGTCTTGGATTTTAAAAATGGTGTGGTAAGAGAGGAGGCTTATCCTTTGAAATAGTAGCCTCCATCCCTTTTGTGAAGGGATCAATCATTCAAACATTAATTGTTTGAATGCAACTTGGGAATGATTCCCGACAGCTGTGATAGGATATTATCACACTCGGGACAAATCTTACAATGAAGCGTTAGCCTGTCCATATTGAGTGCAGTACGGAGATAATGCTTATGCTGTTAGCCGGACTCCGTCACCCTCTTGGTCTCTGATGGTGATCTTCTTATGTCTCGATCTCTTTTCAAAGTAATTCGCTTAGAGGAACCGAGATCGAGTTTCAGAAGGAGTTGAGACTCGAATCAAGAAATGAGTTCTTGATCAAGAGGTTGTATATTCTCTTGTTTCTTTTCTTCTCACTTTCACACAATCAATAAGTGTTCTTGCTCTCAACTTTACAAGTGTTCAAAGTTTCTACACATAAGCTCAATCATTCTTGTCTGTCAAGCTCACTGAGTTTGTGTATGGAAGTCATCTTATTTAGAAAGAAGCATAATAAATAAATAAAAAGAGGCAAGCGAATAACGTGCAAATACTATTTGGGCCCCTCCATGTTCTCCGAATCTCTTCACAACATAAACTGCACATAACTAGCATTGTCATTTCACGTTCCTACACTTCTTAAATCTACCAACAAAAAAATAATTTACAGAGGAAGCTGGGAAACTGCTTTTAGCTTAAAAGAGTAGACCGACCGGATTCCAGGTTAATTAAGCCAACACCAAAAGCCACATATGCATATACTTGTTCCCCGGTCAGAAACCTCTGGTTGGGCACAAAAACGCCTGGTGATGATCACATACAATCGATCTCCCAGCTCGTTCAGATACAACAACTAATGCATCAATCAAACGAGGTTTACGTTCCAGAAGGGAGTGGGTAGTTGAGACCACTTTGCCACCTGACATGTTCTGGTATCAGCCTGTTTATCAACTCAGGTGAAGCTCCAGCTAGCTGCAACAAGAAGGGAGTGCAAGTCAGACATTTCAAAAAATATATATATACTAAAAAAAACAATAAACAATAATGAAGTCGGCAAACCTTCGTCCTCAACTGTGAGGGCTTTCAGTCATATTGGTAAAGCTTATGCATCCATATCAAATACACCAAAGAACAACAAAAATATACAATAAGACCTACATGCTGATCCCCCAAAAAAAAAAAAAAAAAACATATATATACATATATTCATTTTCTCTCTCCCTCCCTCTATCTAGCCATGGAGCATTCCCACATCATTAATTTGTTGGGTAGTGGATGAGCACTTGTGGAGGCCATCTGCATTGCCCATACATTTCCATGTGGTTGCTGATGTAGAGGAGAGTTCATATCGGATAGCTTTTAGAGGCTGGACCCGCAGTGTCGTTCAAAAAATTATTAGTGGAGTATGTCATGGGCAGAGCGTCCATTACTTTTTGAGAAGCCCAACTCAACCAATTAAACCAAGTTTGATATTGCGATCAGGCACAAAGGCACAAGGGTAGGGTCTTGTAGACTCTAATGTCTATTGTTTGCCGCGTAGTCGAGGGGAATACCATTACCATTGGACTCCTGCTCATATCCCACACCGGACCCCCTTGACCAATTTCTAGTTGAACTAGTTGAACGATTTCTGATTGAACTAGGGCTATATCTTGATTGAGTCTTTAGTGATGAGCAACAGAAGAATTTGATCAATAGAGCTTTAAATAAGGGATCAGCATGGGCTGGGATTACCAGACTATTATGCACAGAGGATGATATGTTATAAATCCCCAAAACCAACGAGCCACGTCTCTCTCTCTCTCTCTCTCCAACTTAATCATAACTCCTAAGTAAAGGGCACACCTTTCAGAGATACTGTGCGGCTGCTAGCTGCTGAGAAATTTCTTCCCATTTCTCAAAATACTTCGATGGGTACACGTAAGATATGGACCAATTCAGCAGCTTTTTGTTCAATTTTCCCACAGTCAAAATTCTCATCAGTACAGGTCAATGGAAGCGCTCCCTGCCCCGATTGGGGTCTAAAAGATCCTACGTTCCTCTATCTTTGATAGAGGGTAAGGATCAATTATATGTTGGGTTTAAGCTTTCCCCCGCCCCTCTCATCTATGGACTCTTGTCGTGTAAGAGGCAGTGAGATTTACCCCGCAGCAAATGTCAATACTTCGAGTGCACTTTTTCCAACTCATGAACTTAACCGTACAAACCTATATGATTGCACCTAATTTTCCAATTAGAGAGAGAACCGTGTGGCTGACACGTTAGTTTTGGGGATTTGTTATCCACAATTACATAATCATCCTCTAATGGCACATAAGAATCGTGTGGTAATCCCAGCCGATGCACATCTAACTTTGGTCTTAAATTGTTGTGCTGTAACCTTTATAGACAAAGAAATGTGTGTACACCAGACCTCCCTCATCTAAAGCTCTGTTGGTTAAATTTTCTCATCACTGTAGACTCAATCAAGATACAGCCGTGGTTCAACTAGAAATCTGTCCATGAGGTCTGGCATGGGATGAGCAGGAGTCCAGCGGTATTCCCCTAGACAACATGACAATAGGTGGAAATCAGAGTCTACCACACCCCACCTTTGTGCCTGCTAGCCACATCAAACTTATAATTGAGTCGAGATTCTCGGAAGCTACCCCATACGAACTCTCCACTATATCGGCAACCACATGCGCAGCACATGTAGGCCCAACTTGGAAAGGTACGGGCGGTAGAGATGGCCACCACGAGTACTCATCCACTCTACCCAACAAATTAATAAAGTGAGAATGCCCCACAAATGGAAACAACATTGATGACCGGCAGCGATTTAAATTGCTTATTCTTTGACGAGAGGAAATCGAGTTGCCGAGTAGTTTTACGGTCACTGTTGCGGCTGAAGAGTAAAGAAGGGGGGTTGTTAATGGTTCCGATTTGGGGTAGGGCTGTCTATTGGGCTGGGCCTAGCTCTATCCAAGCTAAATCGAGTTTTTTTCTTTTTTCTTTTTCTTTTTTTTTTAAGGAGGGGTTGGGGGGGTGGGGGGCTCAAACTCCGTCCTAAATCTACATCGAGCTACGTGCCTAATTTGGGCTTGCCTATACAACATAAAAAAATCATTATTATAAGGTAAATTTCAACGTAATTTGCTTAAAAAGTGCACTATTCTACAAGCTTTATTTCATATTTTTCTACAACATTAATGTAATTAATACAAACCCTTATTATCAAGTAGTAATAAATATACGTAATCTAACATTGCAGCTGAAGTGCATATCTTGAAACTAAAATATTTTTATACAGTATTATGTACTCCCTTCGTTCCTAAATTATTGTCTTGCTTTCTTTTTTCGCCCGTTCGAAAAAAATTGTCTTGTTTCTAAACATTCTTTTTTAGGAAAACATTTTTACCATTTTGCCCTTTGGATGGAATTTGAATCATTCAAATTTGATTAGAGGGAATATATTATTATTTCAAATTTCAAAAAGGTACCATTGTCATCTTACTCAAATTCATAAGGGTAAAAGTGAAAAGTGCAATAATACAAATATTACTAATTGAGTTAATTGTTTTTTCTTAATCCGTGTGTCGGGTCAAGCAAGACAATAACTTACATTTAACACTATAGAAAATCAAAATATTAATACACACACACACACACACACACACACACACACACACATATATATATATATATATATATATTATATATGGGTCGGGCCTATTTCAGGCTCAAGGACATAATAATCAAGCTCAGCCCAAATAGCTTTCGGACCTCAATTTTTTGTTCAAACTCAGCCTATATCATTCTACGCTTAAGCTCGACCCTAATGATTACGATAGGGACAAGCGGGTGCTGAGCTTGTTGGGCCTTACTGATAGTCCTAATTAGGGAGGATGGGCTGCATAAAAACAAAAGTGGGAGGCTTTTCAAAATGTCTCAATATAAACTAAATCTCAACTTCCCCTATTTTTCCCTCATCATCTTATAATCAACTCTTTTTCCCTTGGTTCTCATCTTTGATTTATGCAAGCAAATTAAAGAGTATTTTTATATTGATTTCTTGTATGTAGTTTATATAGATAAATATAAAAAAAATTATATAAATGACCATCGTACTATCGTTTGGTAACCAATGTACTCACGAATTGAAAGCAATGTAGTCCTTCTGACTAACGGTCGATCCATTTTTTTAACGGTTGTTAACTCTTCATCCTATTTTTTAAGGGCTGATATGGTCTACGTGAGCATGAGGGATATCCAAGTTTGTCACGTGCACACCATGCATTACCCTGAGTTTTTGGGCTTGAAGACTTCCGACCGTGCTGGCTGTTGAAGGAGTCGGATTTCGGTTCAGATCTAGTCATTGGAGTCTTGAATACTGGGATTTGGCCCAAAATACCCCTCATAAAATGGCTTAGGTAGAACATATGAGCAGCCCTTTAAAAAAATAGGATAGAGTTAACAGCCGTTAAAAAATGAATGGGCCGTTAGTCAGAAGGACTACATTGCACTCAATTCGTGGGTACATTGGTTAAATTTATGATATTAGGAGTACAGGGTCAAATCGGTTACCAAACAACGGTACGATGGTCATTTATACAATTTTCCCATATAAATATATATAATATAATATATATATATATATATATTTCAAATTAAATGTTATTAGTAATTATAACTATTAGATTCTGAACAATTGATGTAGAATTTCCAAATATAATTGAGGGTCAATCGTCGAAGACTTGTTTGGTCCGGCAACAGACGTATTTCTATCGGTTTTTTAGGAATTGGGATTGGCCCAATCAAAAAGAAAACTACTTGTACTGAAGTAACATCTTGATGTGGACCTGTCACTACATTAACATGATTATTAGTGTCAAGTGCCACAGGTTGCATCGCATTATCCTTGTCTTAATTGATACAGTCGCAAGTCCGAGCACAAGTTTCACTGCAAAATGAAGTAGAAGTGGCAGGAAAAGAAATTTCCTGGCTTAAACCCAACGCCTTGAAAGGGAAAAAAAAAAAAAAAAAACATGAATCACTTCAGTAAGGCTGCGCTTCTGAAACTATGTGATCAGACAGCGGTTCCTCAGTGCCTTAGGTTTGCTTTGCACATGCTTCTCATGTTTTCACTTTAGCAAATGCATTCTGCATTCCCTACCACCATCCACAAAAGAGTCACATTTGACAAGTCAAACTTTTTTAATATTGTACTTTTGCTTCTTAATACTTTCTCCGTCCCAAAAGATAGAAAACTTTTGAAGAATAATAAAGGTTTGTTGCTTAAGCTTTAGAAATGCGATTCTTTTTTTTTTTTTTTTTGGACAAACCAAAAAGGAGAGTATGAATCTTTTGTAGGGCAGAGGGGGAATTAGTTTTCCTTTAGTTGCACCTTTTTTTTCTTTTTAAGTTGCTTTTGATGGAAATTTCCACTTAGATGAATGTTTCATAGCTAAATGGTGACAATTTTAACTTTCTGTAATTGCCTCTATCACTTTCCATTTTTGCCTCGTAAAAGTTTGAAAAGTTTATTTGTAGTGAGCTGAGGAATGGCTCTTTGTTAAAGTGATTCAATCAAAGAAAAGGATAAAATAATAAAACCATCATAAAAGATGGTTTATTTTTAGAAAGTGCGCACTTACTTGGGCACATCACGGAAAGGAATAATGGACACATTTTCAAGAACGTAGATAGTACTACAAACACCAACTTTTGATAGTTAATAACCTAAATGGTGGCCAAAATCGGAAGTTCATTCCGAAAAGTGCTTTCAGTACAGTACAGACATCAAGAAGATTGAAACCTCAAAAGCATGAACTCATGGTTAACAGCATAGTGAATGTTCAATACATCTAAAGACTGTTGGCTCCTCATCTTTTAAATCTTATTATCTCTATTTGAATTTCTACATTCTCACAGTGCAGTTCAATGAAATATTGGTTTGAGAAAAATAAAAATTAAAAAAACAGAACGATGAAATGGAACTATACTTGTAAAACATATTCTGAAATGTAAAATAACTTTGCTAGGAAGAAAAATAACATAGCAAAGGAGAAGGCATACTTCCTGTTTAAAGTTGAAGAGAGGAGGCAAAGGGCGACCATTTGGAAGCCGTGCATTGGGCTCTCGTAGCTCATCAAAAAATGGATGAGCACATGCTTCTAGCTGTAGCAACAACCAACAGCAGGTCAAGGAATAGGTGGGAGCAAAGGAAAACTTTGATGCAATATCAGTTGAAATTAATTCTAAAAAAACTTAAGATTAAACTAGTAAAACAAGAAGTCACAGAAGTTATTAATTGCAGGAAGATTTTCATCTGCCCTTTAACATATTTAAACTGTCAAAATGAGTTTGTCATCATAATGAGCTACTTCCAGAGGCAGAATAGAAGCTGAACTCACCGCTGTACAGCGTAAACTTGGTGAGTACTGAAGAAGCCGAGAAGCAAGGTCAATTGCTTCAGGAGGCATCCGTTTGTGAAAAACCTTGGACAAATATACAAGATGTGATTTTCTGTTGATATAATTCAGTTTGAAAAATACAATTCAGAAGCTTGCACTAGAGAAGGAAACAAAATGTGTACCTTGTGCCAAGGATGAGCTTTAATCTGAGGAAATCGGAAATCAGAATAATTCGGGTTCATACAACGAATCTCTTCCCTAGTTGGAGTTCCAAGAACCTGTAAGAAGGTCACACATTACTACAAGGATAATGCAGTAGAGTCACATAGTAACGTAATATGGCACAAAGCAGCACCTTAATAATCTCCACAAGTTGATCCACTGCATTTTCCCCAGGAAACAATGGCTGAGACAAAATTTTGTATTGTGTTAAGACAGGTAAAATATAAATAAAGTAATGGGAACTAAATAACAATGCAACTAATAGTAAGTAGAGTAATCAAAAAAATCAAAAAAGAAAAACCTGTCCCAGGAGGAGTTCGGCAAGGACACAACCAGCTGACCAAATATCAATAGAGGTAGTATATTCAGTTGCGCCAAATATGAGTTCTGGAGCTCGGTAATAACGAGAGCATATGTATGATATATTTGCTTCACCCTTCACCTGATTAAGATAAAAGTTATTGGTGAACAAACTATAATACTACTCACTCAAATTACAATTGTGAAGCAATGCATCCTTGGGCCATCCATATTAGGAGAAAAATTTTAAATGTAAATTAAAAATAAAAAACAACAAAAACTTTAGATACTACTAATCACTGTTGGTCTACACCTAAGATCATATAAAACAATCAAAACAAAACGTTAACAAAATACATTAAAATTAAATAAGATGGGATGGGGGCCTAACTAAACTAATCGTTCCTACACGTTTACTCATTTTCTATAAATTGTCCCTGAAATTAGACTTTGCTCTAGGCCAGTACAAGGTTTCTGCTAGGTGTTGGTTATCATTTTCTTGGACACCATTAGAAAATCCTCATGGCCGAAATATTTTCTAGTTTCGCCTCTAGACCTCTAGATGCAAATATAATAGATTAATGTAGGATGCTGAAACTTCATAATTCTCTACATGATTATCTTAAGACGAACATACTTGTAAAGGTAGTCATTTACTTTTCCTTAGGAAGATTTAGAATATGCAAAAACATCCAAACCAGAGCTACTCTACATGAAGTTACCCTTAGCATTCCATGATTTAGACCATGGAGGATATATCGTTACCAAACGCGCTCCGCAAACTGAAACGATCTTCTGTTCACTTTTGAGGTACTTAATGCCACACAACCAACCTCCAAAGGCCGAAATGGACGTTCTGGAAAACAAGGTTATCCATGCCTAACCCCTTCCAACAGGCAAGGTGGTCTTTCTTATCTTTCTAAACCCTTCCAATAACATGACCAACAAAATTTTCTGTGTGACTCCCAAAGGTATCCCTGATAATGAGAGACAAATAGGTCTAAACACCTAATAAGTGCAATTTTACACTGTTAAATAAAATAAGCACATTAATACCCACAATCTCTGAGACATACTCAACTACTGCAAAAGGAAATTGACCAAGAATTGCCTCCTACAGACAAACCAAGATATGATAATGGGTACCACAACTTCATCACATGTCAGAATTAAGCAAACAAGTACCCATGAAAAAATCCTCACTCCCTAAATTAACGTGCAAGACCACATTTCAACAATCGAAGCCATATTTATTTCTCATTCCCAAAATTTCTTTTTGTTTTCCATTTGTATCTCTTTCATATTTTTGTTAATGTTCATCGTTATATCCTTGAACATCAATTGTTATAATAATGATAATACCGGTCAGTGTTCTAAAAATCGGCCTGGGCGTCATGCTAGACACCTGGGATCAAGCCGCCTAGGACGCCCAACCAACTCATTTTTTTTTATTATTTATAAAAAGCTTTGGCCCTAAATGACATCATTTTAGGCTTTTTTTATATATATAAAAAAATCAATTTAGATTATTTGATCATATTTATATTGCTACAGCATGGACCTATAGTGTATTGAGTTATTGATTTTATTTTTTTTTAGTGTATTGAGTTATTGATTTTTTTTTTAGTCTATTGAGTTATTGATTATTATTGCGTTGTATTTTACTTTGAAATGATATTTAGATTATTTGCCTATTTGATGATATTTACTATTAGTATATTTGAAGATTTAATGCTTGTTAATTAATAATTAGATTATATTAAGAAAAAAATAAAAAATCAGGGCTAATATGCCATAATTCTAGTCACCGGCTATGCTCCGTAGGCGCTAGGTGCCACCGCCTAGCGATTTTTAGAACATTGATACCCGTGACCATAAAAAATTACTTTCTAACAACGCACACCATTTTGGTAATTAATGTTAACTTTTTACTATGAAATGCTACGTGAACATGACCTACATCTTTAAAACCAAAACACGCTTAAATGGTTAAAGCCATGTCAATGTGCTCCAAGAAACCCTGTAGCCCTTCTTAAGAGAGAAAAGGGTTTCACAATTGTGAAAGGAAGAGGCAAGGAATGGAGAAAGAAGAGAAACTAATCGTTAAACCAACCTCTCATCCATCATCATAAATCATCTTACTCGGGGCATTAAAAACAATGGTGAAATTGCAAACTTCTAAAACAAGAAAAATATAGCCCAATTTCATATCAGAAATAACATATAAAGAACAAGTAGCAAATCAACCGATGATGCAAATAGGTACATCTTTCTTCGGAACAAAACAGATGAGTGAATTTAAGCTCTTATTAACAACCCCTCATCATGGCACTATAAATGGCCATCAATAGGCTGGGGAGCTTACCTAGCCTAATCATAGACTGCCTCCCCAACATTTCACCCTTAAAAGATCTCTAGAATATATAATTAATATAGAGAAAAGGCGTCACTGCAACCCCCCCCCCCCCAATCATCAGTCTAATCCAAACCACTTTCTGAAAGGGGACTCAAAAAGTTTGCAACTTCATATCAATCGCAAGAGGATTCCCAAGAACTTTCACAAAGTAAAGCTCCATCTCCTTAACAAACTTCCTCCACCTACTCTTCCCCAATCTTACAAAAAAAGTTAGAATTACAGTGCCACTTCTGTAATCTTTTTATTTTGTGCTTTGGACTCCTACTCATTTCCTCTAATTAATAGTTGCAATTTACGAAGCACTAAAACATCACAAAGAATCTCACACTTTCAATCCTACACACACACACCTTGCATACTTCTTGTTATGTCAAGTTAATCTAATCATCTGGTAGAATGCAAAGCAACAAAATCAGCATGCTAATCAAAAATATACATATCACAGGCTTTACATGCATAATTGCTTATATAGATGACTATGCATCTACATTTTTCTTTTCTTTTCTTTTTTGATAAATAACCCATGGATCTACTTTTATGCAAATGGGTATGACACTATGCAAGTTACTATGCTAGTTTTTCTCCTCTTAGTTCTACTAGCTCTAATTTTTTCATCCCTTTATTATTTCCATTGAGATGGTCTCTCTGAGTTAACAGACTACTTCTGCATAAGAAACAAAATCTGTCACATCATCATATCTTGTTAGTAACATGCTGGTGAGTCTCCAAGAGTTTGAGAATTTCAAGTCTAATTAGACAATGAACACATTGGACGTGTCAAACATACTTATACGAAGTCTCCACATTCTTAGCAGCTAGGAGACAAGCTATATTACTCAAACTTCGTTACTGTCACAAAATTCCCAACTCCCAATCTGAAAATACTTGGGAATCACGAGACGAGCAAAAGAAAAATAAAGAAAAAAGATATCAGTTTCCTGCAATTTCTTCAGGCACCATTCTCTCACAAAGGAATGCACTTTCTACAGCTTGCAAATGGCTCTCTGGCTCAGCAAATTTCTCACCACCCTCAGAATTGAGATAGGAATGAAAGAGGAGCTTGTTAGAATAGGAGGCCCATACCTTGTGTAGTGGGCAGCCTTCTATTTAGTCCAAAGCCCAGCCCAACCCAAGCCCATTACTCCTTGGCGGCCCACCCATAGCTGGCGCAAACACGGAAGGCAGCTTCTAGGGTTTTTCCCTTGTACGCTCCTTGCTGTCCTTTTCTATTCAGCCTTGATATTTAATCCCTGGCTCTCTCTCCTTGCGTCATGAGAGAGAAATAGAAATCTAGGGTTAGATTCCTTGACCAGAAAAGGAGATCCGCCGCATCCCCCTCTTTTCTGTCATTTCCTTCTCTCTCTTCAGCAGTAGTGCAACTTCTCTTCTCTTCTCTTCTCTTCTTTGCTTCACCCGTGTAGCTTGGTGTGTGTGTGCGAGTAGACGAGAGTTATACACAGGTAGGGTTCTTGAAGGAGGTTTCCTTCGGTGTGAATCTGGTCTGTTGAGTGTGAGAGAGGTTCTCCAGTCAAGGGTGTCGGGTGGCGATGGTGTGAGAGACCAACTGACCTTCGTGGGCCACCGGAGTTGGGTCTTGGTCTGGTTGGGTTGTTTGTTGGAACTTAGTGTGCTGGGTTTAAGAACGGTGGACTCATTTGGTGGACTAGGCTTGAAAGGGGACTGAGCCAAAGAGTTCTTTAGCCGAAGAGTTCTTTAGCCGAGGTGCTAGCCACCTGTGACGGCGAATCGGTGACTTATACACCGGCGTTCCTTATAGCACTTCTCTGTCTCATCTCATTACACTTTTCTTCTTATGCTCTGTTTTTTGCAGGTTTGGGCCATAGCGTGAGCTGTGTAGATCTCCTAGTAGGATCTACTATATTCCCTTAGTATAAATACTTGTTAACCCCTCCCAGTTGTAATCCTTGAGCATGAGGATCTCTTAATTGGTTTTGTATTAGGCCCTTTACCAATTATTCTGCAATAGTTTATTCGCTCCGATTCTGTACGCGGCTTCAATCTGGAAACAAAACAGAGCTATTCTCTAATTCAGTCCTCTTAATAATATATCTACAGGAAGGCATCAAGGAAACATGTAAAAATCCACTGATAAAACTTACAAGTACATTACCTTTTTTCATTTTGCATGATATAGTAGGCTACAACACAGGGTACACAGTCTTCCCCTTATTTAAAGCCCTAGCACCCCTAGTAAGATTACTTACATGGATAACACGTAGCATAAATGTTTTCAATATAGTTCATAAAATAGGTAGCATACACAAAGCAAAAAGCTTTTCCCAAAGAGAAAAAATGTAAGAAAGAATTAAAAGCTTAAAAGAAAAAACCAAAAAAGAAATCCCAAACCAACAATTTAGAAACTTAAAAACAAAATACAAATTAGACATCCAACACCAAGCAATAAAAACTTCAAACATGTTTATTCTCAAATATTATCTACAGATGAATTCAACAACTAAACAGCCCATATTGACAGAACTAAATCCTGACTAAAGTTAAAGATAGTTGTTGCTTGTATTAACCTCAAGGTGATAAGAGTATTAGAGTAGATTCATTGAAGTATCAACGTAAGTAGACTACTTATCATATTACAAAAGAACTGCACATACCAGGGCTTTTGCACTTCCAAAGTCACAGAGCTTCGCTTGGTGGGTGAGAGGATCAACCTACATATTGAAATAAAATGTCAGTTTAACTTAGATGCAAACTGAATCAAGACGAGAATGTTGATCCACATACCAATAGGTTTTGAGGCTTCACATCCCTGTGACAAACTCCAGGAACATTATGGATATAAGCCAGTCCCCTAAATACCTGAAAAGCATTTTACATTTTTATCAAGGGGGTGTAGAGAAACAAATTTGTAGCAGAATCAAACTATAAAAGAAAAAGAAAAACACAGAATGATTTAAACCTGATATGTATATAATTTGACATAGATGAGTGGCATCCTCTGATTAACATTGCTGTAATGCTTCAGAACCCGGTACATAGTCTCAGGCACATATTCCATGACCAAATTCAAGAAAAGTTCATCTCTAGTTGTTGTAGAAAAAAAACAGTGCTTCAAGCAAACGACATTTGGATGATCCATCAGGCGCATTAACTGCAGTTCACGATTTTTATACCGCTTGTCCTGCAAAACCTTCTTTATAGCCACAGTCTCACCAGTTTCCAAGCATTTTGCCTGCATGATAGAGACACCAAATTATCAACTATAAGCTAAAAGGTGAACCAGCAAAAGTTACCAAGAGAGGATAACAGTACCTGAAAAACAATTCCAAAAGATCCAGTGCCTACAACGCGTTCAGCCATATAGCTAATGGTCTGGAAAAAACATTACAAGATACATCTTAGTGTCATAGATTGAAAGAGCCAATAAGGGGAAAAAAGAAAATAAGCCGGTAAATCTAGTTAACAACTGAGTTTTCTGTTCATAATGAGTTATACTTGGACATGTTTTAATGTAGCGCACATCGCAGAACAAAAATGGAAACGAATTCCACATAAACAAATTTTCCTGAAAGGAGTAACAATAAGCCTTAGCTCAAAGAGATCTATGATGAGCACTAAGAGAGGTAAATTTCTAAGCCAGCAGAAATGAGCAATAAGAAATGGAATTTACTAACCCTTTTTGGCTCGCCATTTTTCCCCCCAATTGTAGTGGATATTATGTGGCCAGTGACTTGATCATTCCCCTCAATAACAGACGCCGACATTTCCTACAACGTAAAACCACACAAGAAAATTAACATACATCCAAACTCACCCATCGACAACCAGCATTATCAGAAATAAAAACATACAAACCATCATAACAGTCTAAACGATTGAGCCGACTTTGTAAATAATCAAAAGAGAGCCCTTGGGAACACAACA
Organism: Platycodon grandiflorus; assembly: GCA_016624345.1. NCBI lineage: Eukaryota > Viridiplantae > Streptophyta > Magnoliopsida > Asterales > Campanulaceae > Platycodon > Platycodon grandiflorus. The sequence goes on along the minus strand of CM028362.1, from coordinate 41,676,940 downwards.
AAATTCGGGAATCAACTGACATATATATAATCACATAACGTAAAGTGACATGACCATGACTTTGAAGAAAGAATCAAATACTGAAAGAGCTTGCATTTCAAACAAGATAAGGCAAATTATAAAAGAATCAACCGTCAACAACTGCCAGAAGCAAACTAAAAAACAAAAAAAAAATGAAAATTGAGGAACAATCAATCATAAGGTAATCTTTTAACAAAATGGCTGAAAATTTTGCAGATACCCTAACCGTACGGAACCCAAAATGACCTAACATTTACAAAATCCAAAACCATAAGAAATAAGCTAAGAAAATAAAGTCAAATGAAAAGAAATTCAACAGTCAAAATAAACCCCAAAGCTGAAGCGACCTCGGGTTTCGTGTTGTGCTGGGAAAACAGAGCACGAAAAGACAAGGGATCGGTCAAAATATGCAATGTTGGAAGAGAGATCGAGAAGGAATTAAGACGACGGTGAGCTGTGAGAAAGCTCAAAATGGATGGAAAGCTGGGAGATGGTCGGGAAAGTGAAGAAAGGGGGTGGTCGGAGTTACCCTGTCGGAGTCCATTCCCGGACGGCGAGGAGCGGTAACGTTCATGGGGTCATCATGGTGTTCTGGAGGTCCCAGAGGCAACGAGGCCATGTGCTGACTCTCTCTCTCTCTCTACTTTACTCTCTTTCTCTCTCTTCACAATCTATTTGCTCCTTCCTTATATTTTCGCCTTGCTGTCGGTTAACTGTTGTTCAATTTTCATGAAATGTCGTATTTACATAATTTATTTATAGGTTCTATTTGTATTACTCCCCCGTCTCGGATAAATGTTTTTAGTGGATAAAACACAGAAATTAAGAAATATAATTAATAATATATTGTAAAATGTGTTCTGACAATAATACTCATAGCCATTAATTGAGTTCAATTATTTTAAATAGTTGGGTTTCTTTGGGATGTGTTATAATAAATGAAGTTTTAAGGATATATTAGGAAAAATGGTAGAAAATAGGTAAATCAAAAGTCTTTAGAAACATTAGTTGGGACATCCCAAAATAAAAATTAGGAATATTTATCCAAAACAGAGAGATTATATTTTAAAATGTGACAGAGTACAACACTTAAAATCTTAATATAAATAAAATCTGTGAATAAATTATGTAGATATATTATTACTTTTTATATAATAACCTAGTTTTGAAGTTTTTGAGCCTTTTTCAGTAGTCATTACAAAAATAAGAAAAATAGAGAAAAAGTTAATTAAATAAAAGAGAAGATTCCAACACGTGCTACTTTTTTTCTTTTTTTTTTTGTTCGAATTTGAGACATATGGTGAGCTAGAATAATTTTTACAAGCTAATTGCTGGGTGGTGTTAGTATATACTACTGTATTTTGTAGCCGCATTTTAAAGGTGATTCGTAACTGTATAGCCAAACGCATAGGATGTCTACTTAGTCTTTTTCGAAAGATTAATGCTACATGTACCTAATAAATACCTACTTGTATATACAATATGATGTAGTGTTCAATGTGTCATCTTAGTTTATCGGCTCCATTATCAGTTAAAAAGTAAAGCCTAGATGATAAATAAGTTGTTATATTAATTTATATATAAAATTAGGTATCTATTAGATAACTCTAATATTGCTCTCTCAAAATAGTACTCCCTCCGTCCCTAAATTATTGTTTTCTTTTGATTTTTTGTTTGTTCTAAAATAATTATCTTGTTTGAAATTTTTTTTAAGGATATTACTTTTACCATTTTATCTTTATTTTTTTTTTACTTTAATTATGAGTTGCATACACATAAATATTAAAAAAATTACATATTATACTAATATTAATAATTAATTTAATTATTTTTTTTAATTCGTGTATCGAGTTAAACAATACAATAAATTAAGAGATGGAGAAAGTATAAATTAAATTATGGTACATACAAACTAACTCGAGTGAAATTAATTGTTTTAAAAAATGGAAAAAAAATAAAGGAAATAGGAGACAGGAGTACTACGGAGTACAGGAATTTGTTCCATCTTCATAAATGAAGCAATAATTAAATTTGACCAAATTGAAAGTACAAGTTTGACCGGATAAAGTACAAGTAAGTATCTGTTAATTCGTCTCCAGGAACCTGAGCTTACTGTAGCAAATAACTACTACTTTGTCTGTACCGCTGGGCTCTGGGAAACTAAATGGATTTAAAACGAAAGTACGAGAGCTCCACGCGCCCCTCTCCATGTGCACTGAGAAAATCCTTTTTTTCCCGTAACTTTCATTACTAAAAATAATTATATTGAAAATTATTTGCGGTGCATTTATAATGATCTTCTAAGGGGTCGTTTGGTAGAAAAGGCAGGATAACATTAATTAATACTATAATATATATTATTTTAACTGAGATTATTTTATCTCGGTTATAGAGTTATCTTATGTTTGGTAGATTACAGACAAGATTAATTTATTCTGCTAGTTATCTGATTTGAAGTTTGGTAGCCCAAATTAATTTTAGTATTACGCTATTTTTTCAAAAACACCTTTATAAATTAGGTTGATTAAATGATGACTCGACCTTATCTCACTTGGATTTTTTTCTCCGAACTACTATTGTCTGCATTATTATGTATAATATAGTTAATTTCATTGTTTAATGCAACATCAATATTTTTACAAATTAGATAAACCTAGCTATTTATAATTATTATAAAGTATATAAGGATAATAAAATTGCAAATTTATAAATTTTAAAGTTCTTTTTAATCTCAACCTAGAAAAAGATATTAATATATTTAGTTTATTTAAAAAAAATGAATATGTATATGTATTGTATGTATAAATAAATTTATACATAATATAGTAATATAAAAATTAAGAAATGAAAAAGAAAAAAAATGTTGGTTGGTTGGGTGGGAGGAGCGTGGAGGAGGAGGTGAGTGAGAGAGGGAGGACGGTACTAAAAAAAGGTGGGTTGAGGAGAGGGGGTGGCGGGGAAGAGGGAGGAGGAAGGGGAAGGGAGGGAGGGAGGAGGGGCTGGAGGGTAATTTAAGAATAAATAATAGTCTCAGTTTTTATTTATCCGGGATTAAATTATAACAGGGGGAGGGAGGTATTATTTAATCCCTGATAAGGGATAATAAGGGGTTATCCGGATAATTAGGATATTTTTATCCTTGATAAAAAAAATTACCAAACAAAGAATATGGATAATTTAGTGTTATCCCCCTATTTATCACTCTACCAAACGACCCCTAAGGAGTTATATTTGTGTGGAGTTATTTTTGTACATAACATATTTTTCAAAATTCATGTAATTGACATGTTATTCTTGATAGATAAAAATATCATAAAGTGTTATATGACGAAAAGGCTAAACACACAATTGGGTCACCGAACTTTTCAAGAGGTTGCAATCCGGTCACTAAAAGTTAAAAACTGCTAATCGGGTTACTATACATTAGTTATGATGCAAATTAACCCATTTTTGGATGGACGTTAGTTCAGCTAACATAAAACATTAATTTTACCACTGTCTTCATCTTCATCTTCATCTCTCGAAAAACAAACCCTAACCCCAACCCCATCACTATCACCAAAATCGGCCAGCTGCTCAACCACCCAGCAACCATTGTTCCAGCCCACTAAGAAGTCATAACCACCGCGGCTATGAAAGTCATCACTTTAAACCATCCAACATCCACCATCACCACTATGGATTAAGATCTAATTATTAAATGAAAAACTTTGGTGTTTCAAATCCAGATCTAAATTTGAAAAACTGAAACACCAAGATCTAAACTCACTTAGATCTAATCCCAAATTAGGGTGAAAAAAGGTTATTTATTAAATCTAACAGAAGCAATTAGGTTTCAATTGCAAGATAGCAGAAAGATTATATATGGAGGTGGTCCAGTGTCAGTGGTGGAAGCATAACAGCTTGGTGAGATCTGAACACAAATCAAATATACACGGTGAGAAACAATCTTTCTCAATTCAATCTTGGCAAAGAAAGAAGTAAGAAAGCTGGAAATCCAAAAATTTGTATAAAGGTAGTGTGAGAGATAGAGTGGGCAGTAGAGTGGAGACGAATGAATTGGGAAATTGAAGGGGATAGTCGACGGCAATCTGAGGCGTAATGCAAAGGCAATGTGAGGTTATGGTGATATTGGCGGGTGAAAGCAGTCCAAAAAGACTTTATCTCCATACTTCATATAATACACCTTTTGGACTAGAGATCAAGGATCAAGGAAGCCTTCTACTGGAAGAAAAGAAAGATCGAGAAAATGTCCGAGACAGAGCATGAGCTTCATTTCCATATCTTACTTACAATTAAAGGCTTCCTTTTTGTTGCAATGTCTATTGTGAGTTTGATAATATCTTGTCACAGTTGGTGGATGTGATACGATCTTCGCAAAGGATTCTTGACGAATCACGAATTCACACATCAAGAAACAAGGACCAATGAAGTTTGATGAAAGATGACACCTTAACCCGATGAATCAGTCCAACTATGAACCTTAGCATGTACGACCTCAACCCGATAATTGAGACGACCACGAATCTTGGTATAATAAATTTTGCCACAATTGGGATGAAATACCATTGATAAGAAAGAAGGTTGAACACCGCAAGACAAATCCTGATAAGTTCGAAAAGTTCTTAAAGAACGAAGAAAAACTGAATAAATTCTCTCAAGTTTATAAATAAAAGTTGTGTAATGTTTAGAGCACATAAAACGGCCATATATAGGCTGAAAACAAACCCTACTAAACCCTAAAAACATTTAAAGTCGGATCCCCAACAAAATAAGGCAAAAATAATAAGTTTAAGGGCATAAAATAACAAATTGTCAAATCACGCAGCTTAGCTAATAGCCTTGATGCGGGGCTTGCGCCTTAGCCAGTCACCTTGACGCAGCGCTTGCGCCTTAGCAAGCAGCTCCCAGAAGTTTTGATGATTTCAGACTTTTTTCCAAGCGAGAAACTGAATGGGGCGCGCCTAGGCCATCCGCCTTAGCTTGTGAAGTTTTTGAAAAATTGCATTTTGGTTCCTTGGGTCTTCCAAATCACTTGTATAGCCTCGAATTACATTGAAACGTCCTCATTGAGTCCTACAATCATCATCCATGCAAATCAAAGCCTTCATTTGAGCCTCGATTACCAAAACAATCATGAACAAAGTGCGCTTGAATTTCCATGCACGATCTCTTGCCCTCGAACCACTTGACACGTGCATCAACAATGAACTTGAGCTTGCTCAAATCGCATCATTCCCCTCCTCTTAAAAGGGATTTTCCCTCAAATCTTGACCTATATCGAATGAACGTGAAATTGCAATAGAGAAATATGTACTAACATCAATCTTACCAAGCGAATCGAACTCGTAAGGATCGTTGCAGAAATATTCAGCCTTGTTCCTTACTCTTGCCTCTAAAAGAAACTCCACAAGACCACAAAACACAAGATTAACAAAGTTATTAGTAATAATCTCACCACTTACTCTTGCCTGAATTTCAGTCAACTTCAAAGACATGCTGTAAGTTTGGCAATTTTTGACTTTTGACTATTCCTCTTGGCTGAACTTAAGGCACGACTTCGACCATTTTGACCAACCATTTTACTCTCTCTAAACCACAAGGGAGTCCACTATACTCTCCCATTTCCACCTCCTTCTTCCATGGATATTAGAGAGAGAGTAGAGAGAACTTAGAAAAAGAAAGTGTGATAACTTGAGTTTGGATCGAGGAAAAAAAAAAGCAAGGAAACTACAGATAATTAAGTCTACTTCAGACTTTAGAGTTATTAAGACAAACAATATGGTATTCAACATCACCTTCCAGATTAAGTCTACTTCAGGTCCTACAACCTAACCATGATCGTGGCCACTATCTCCTTCATGAGATCATGAATGTCAGCACCACCACTCTTACCATTATGTTGTGGTTACTAACACTTTTTTCCATCTGAGAGAGTCACACTACCATTGAATTCAAACTACAACATTGACCACAATTACAAAGGTCCATTCTAAATTCTAGCAGATAAGCAATTCATAAGGCAAGACTTCAAATAAATGCATGCAAGATAAGGTATCTACAGAATCAAAAGCATACCCTGAGCATAGTTGGGCTGCTAGTTGATGCCTTGAAACCCTCATTTCTTGATGCATCCATAGCAACCTATGTTGCACGGACATTTTGTGGATTTGTGGCTAGCACTACATTTGAAGCATGCATCCTAACTTTCTAGTTTTCGCAACTCCCCTAAGGCCTTGAATATTCTGTTCCATGCTATACTAAGAGACTTATGAGCATATATCATGGGATGCAACAAATAGATCTCTATACCTCCGTGACACCTACAAATCCATTGGATCTCCAACTTCAACAGCCTAACAAAAGCCAACCAAGACACATCTGTTTCTGACCTACAGGCTTTCATTCCATCGCACCAACTTCACTTTCATTTTATTTGGAAAGGATGATTAGGTGTCCTTTATCAAGATGAAGACAGAAGCAAAAGAGCAACTTCGCTTCGAAAATTACGAGTACTTTATTTGCTAATAATAAAAACTCCATAATAATGCTATAATGAGGCAACCTTTTCAATAGTCAGACCTCATCCAAAGGTAACTAACAATTTTACCTCAAGCTGAGTACAGTATACAATTAGAAGAAACAAGAAGTTCAATGCAAGTAAATACTTTGAATTTTTGCCCTACAATTTGAGTTCAAACAAAACCCAAACCCCACACCACACACGCAACTTAAAATCACAAGCAGATGTTACATTGCAATGCATATGGAATAATGTGTGCATAAAACACACACACAACACGCACGAGTGCGTATGTGCAATGTGTTGTAACACTGACATAGGGAATTACACTGTAATATGTAGAAGGAGAAATGTCAAAAGGGAGAGCGAGCATTGACGGTGACTGAAAGAGAGAGTGGATATTTCAGAGAGAAAAGGTGAGAGGAGAGAGAAACTTACCGGAGAAGAGTCTGGACGACGACTGTAAGAGAGAAATCTGGTTGTTGCCGCAATGAGCGAGATCAATTTTAGATGAGAGAGATCAATTTGAGAAGCTTTGGTTGACGATTATATGTGCAAGGTTTAAAGCGAGCAGCGATGAAAGGGGATGAATGACGAATTGGGGATTTTGACTTTAGGAAATTTTCTATTACCGCGCTAAAGGGTTTTAGCGGGAAATTAATCTAGACAACGTTTACTTAAAAAATGTGGTCTAAAAGGAATTAAAAAACAACGTTTCTTAACAAAACATTGTCTAAAGAAATAAAAAGCACAACGTTCCCTTCAAAAACGTTGTCTAAAAGCTGAAACAACAACGTTTATTTTTAAAACGTTGTATAAAATATAAAACACAACGTAAATTAAGGAACGTTGTCTAAAATGGTGTTTTAACAACGTTTTTGAAAAGCATTGTGTAAAAAACGTTGTTAAAAGTCATTTTTGTTGTAGTTAAAGTGGGTTTTAAGGGAGAGAAGGCTTGAATCGGGCAAAATTGAGAGCCGGATCGACATTGGGACTTCGTATGTAACACCCAAGAGTTTTAAACTCTTATCATATGCATGACATAGCATTTTGTATGTTATATGTGTTTGCTTTAAGATTGAGTATGTGTTATTTGCTCATGTTTACTTGCTCGTGCTTTAGTATTAACGTGGGCATGAATGGGTGTGCGTGTTATGCATGTTGTTTTAATTAGAGCTAATTAAGTTTAGTTAGTGCTATTGGTAATTAATTATGATTAGTATTAATAAAGTATAATTAGAGCTAATTAAGTTTAGTTAGTGCTATTGGTAATTAATTATGCTTAAACTTAATTAATTAGTATTAGGCTTAAATTGCAATTTGGTCACTCTACTTTGACAGAAAATTCATTAAGCTTACTTTACAAATTTTTTTCTCAATTTCATCACTATACTTGGCATGTTGAGTCAATAAACTCACCGCGCTTAACTTCCGTTAGTTTTGTTGGATGGAGGACTGCAAAAAGACCAAAATGCCCTTTACCTTAAATCGCTATTTAGTCACCCTACTTTGACAGAAAATGCATTAAGATTAATAGTATAAAATTTTGTGTATAAAATATTTAAAATAATCAAATCAGTTAAATAAGTTATTTCAAATATAATAAAATAACATAATTTCAGACTAATTCTTAAAAATATTAAAAAAAAATTAGGTTAACTTATCAGAATTCTTAATCAAAATTAATAAAAGATTATGTTGGTCTTTTCTAAAGCAATAAATTCTTTAGCTTGACTTTTTTTATATATAAAATAATTATATTAAACAAATGCATTAAATTAATATAAGATAGTTATTATTATAGAATAAACTAATTATATTAAACAAATGCATTAAACTAATTATATGTGTGTTAGTGGCAATTGAGCCTAGCGTTATGATTCTGATGATTTCTTGACTGAGTATTTCAAGAAGGGTTGTGGGTCTTTCAAGATTTCGGTCCATTTGGATTTCAAAAAATTGGATCGATTTGGGGTTCTTGAAGGAGTTAGGGGGTACGTGCAGATTGAGCTTGGAATGAAGAGATGCTAATTTGGGTGTTTGATCTTTTTCCTTAGTTGCTCAATTTTTGGGTTTTTGTTTGTTCTTGGTTACAATGAATTTTAATATTTTAGTAATGACATTTTCGGATTTTTAGGATAATTATAAACTTTTTATTCAAAAATCAGGATGGAGTGATGAACTTGTATTTATGTCTAAGTGCAGTGATTAAATTGATAGTTATTAGTAAGGGTATTTTTGGGATTTAAAAAAAATAATAAGTTTTTCACCCAAAAATTTGGATGGAGTGCTTAATGTGGGATTTATGCTAAGTATAGTGATGAAATTGAGAAAAAAAATAGTAGGGTGAGCGTAATGAATTTTCTGTCAAAGTAGGGTGACCAAATTGCGATTTAAGCCTTAGTATTAATAATAAGTCTAGCTTGGGCTAATCATAGGGTGCCACCTCTTCAAGTGAGGCATTCTTCACTTGCCACATGCCACACGGTGGACCCCTTGGCTAGAACGTGCTAGAGAGATTACACTCTTTAGATCTCCAAACAAAACAAAAGCTATTCTCTCCAATATTTCCAAGCAATTCCGTAAGCCGCTACGTTTGGCCGTTTCTTTTTTTTTTTTTTTTGTTGACCAAGTAAATTGCTAGCTTTTTTCCTATTGGTTCCCTTAAACCAACCTTGGCCTGGAAGACTACCTTGTAAGCTGAATTGAGAAGACCACATTTCTTCCTCATTTCCTTCAGAAACAGGTGAGAAAGAGACGAGAGGTGAGGAGAGAGAGTAGTGAGAGAAAATTGTCATAACTCGAGTTTTTGACGTCCAAATGAGTATCCGATCGACGTTGAGCGAATCGAGGGGATCATTTCTAGCCAAATAAATTTGAGTTTAATCGGTATTAATTTTATAGCACTGTAAGTTACTAAACCCCTTTGTATGCTTTAAGCTTTAAATTATGCTAGCTACTTAATTGACATGCTAGACTTGTTAGAAATGTTGTTTTCATGTTCAAATGTTATATGAATATGTGAAAGCCATGGTTGTGTTAATTACTTGGTAGTAAGTAGTTTAGTTGGAGTAATTACTTCATTATTGAACTTAGAGTTGAACTAAAAAGAGGATAAAAACCATAAATGGAAATAGTTGCATGTCGCAATTATACTCAAATTGAATAAATTGTAGTATTGAACTCTTGGAGTTGAGTTTAGGGAAGTTCCATATAAACCAAACAATACGTTGAATTCCTACGAAAAATATAGTTCGTTGAATAGGATTCCTAAGTTGCGAACATTTGGTCAAGTGCATGTATTCATATTTGTGTATTAGAGACTTGTGAAATAGCTCTATTGTGAATATGTAAATCTTGACAAATATATGTTTGATGTTAACATGGTATAGAGTAATATTAATTACTTGACATTTACCAAGTTCACTACTTTTGAACTTGGGTTTAAATTGCATAAGATGAGTTAGATACCATTTTGTGCATCACATTGAGTCCAGCTGGCATTGTTGATAAGTCAAGGTGGGACAACATATAGCCTTGACAAATCAATGTTTGGAATCGCTATAAGTCGTCGTACCAGAGTTTACATACACACCTCACCTGTGGCCACAGGTGGGAGGTAGCCCCACTGTTGTTGCAATACGCGTAACTTTGATGGCTAAGATCCGATAGGTTTTCGAGGAGACCCAGCAGGTTCGAGGATGTCGATACATCACACACGAGTATCGATACACGTTGGTTATTTTGTGTATTGCAGGAGCAACGCAAAGACGGTTAAAGAGAAATGATATCATTTATTATGTGTTTTAATTACAAGCACTTATGTGAACATCAAAGTTCTATGTGTTTAATGTGAGTTGTATATCAAAGATGATATTACATGTTTAGTTGTGATGTATAAAAATGCTATCACCTTGTTACGATTATAGTTGAGCATTATGCCATGTCATGTAGTTGCATTTACTAACTTATTGAGTTTCGACTCACCCCGTTTATTGTTTATATGTTTTTTTTTAGATCCGAACCAGCCAGGCAGCTCTCGGTGAGGTTGGTGAGGACGTGACTAGTTAGCAGGTTGTCCTCGTGGTTGTACTTTTAGGTTTTGTACAGTTAATGTAGTATTTTCTTTTGGTGAGGTCCGATGGTTATGTAAAGTTATATAGACTTTACTTTGGGGAAGTGTTATACTTGATGACTTGTATCATACTTTTGGTAGCCGACATATGTATGTCGTGCTTGTGTATATAGTTGTTTAGTAGTTTCAGTTATTTTTCCCGAGTTGTTGACTCGTGGTTGTTATTAGTTGGGTTCCGGCAGTAACATCGCCGATGACTTGTTTATTATATTATTAAACCAGGTGTTTATAAGTCATGTTAGTCTTGTTGTTTTGTTTTGGCAACCCGACCTTGGGATTTTGTATAGAGATCCAAGTCGGGGTGTCATAGTTGGTATTAGAGCATAGTTTTTGCTGTCGCTGGGATAGGTTCCTTGGCCTAGGTGGGTATGGTTATTGTTGAGATATTAACGTTGAGTGTTATGTGTAGGTTGTTAAGATGGTTGAGACTAATCGAGTTGAGACAAATGTTGGGGGAAATGAACAAGGTGATGAGGATGTTAATCGCCTGCAGAATGTGCCTCCTGAACAGAATCAGAATAATCAGAATGAGATGCTGATGAACATGTACAATAGAATGATGGAAATGATGAACCAAATGACTCGACAAGTTAATGCGGGAGCAGTACCACAACCTGAAGTGGCAGCACCTGTTAGGAATATGCGTGTAAATCAACTGATATATATGTATGCATATACCAACACAGTGATTTGCTTGTTCCCATTACAACGCATGTTTCACAAGTGGCTAAAAGGGCTGCGTACCGGTTAGTGTGGCAGCTTGTTGAAACAATGCATAGGTTATTAGACTAGGAAGTCTCTGTACATATCCGAGTCTTTGTCGTCCTACCAAAGTGATGACAACTCTCATATGGATTAGCTCTTCATGCGCCAATAGACATGTTCATCGGCAATGTCTCATCAGCAGTTCTACATCGGCAGATCTCAATATCGGCCAAGATCTTCATCAGAACAAACTGCAGAGAAGCTGATTATTCAGCAGACATTCCTTTCAACAATGTCTCATTAGCAACCTCTACATCAGCAGCTTTACAATCGGCAGATCCCAGTATCAGCCAAGATCTTCATCAGAACAACTGCAGAGAAGCTAATTATCCAAGAGGAACATCGGTCGTTACTCATAATGCTACAAGTCAAAATAGATCCGTTACAAGATCTTTCTAACAAGCTCAAGATACGCATCGATGTCTGCGCCTTCACTATTACTCAGAAGACATTTCCTCTTTTGTCTACTGGTCTCAGTCTTCAAGACTTCATCCCATAAAAGGCCAAACACAGTGCGCAACTATTCAGGCAAAGCATGATATGTCCAAATCTGTCAGCCTGACACACGGGTCAACTTCAAGACAAAAGCTTAAACAGAAGGTCCTTGCCCAACAGACTCAACAATGCACTCTGATGCATTAAATCGTTCAGATTTCCAACGGGCAGATTTTCAAAACTCCAACGACCAAATCATCTTCTCCAGCCTATATAGAAGACTCTCATTCTCATCTCCACAAGCGCTGAAGAGAGAGCCTGAACTTGTGCAATACCACTGAGAGGTTGTGGTATTCATTCTTGAAATCACATAGGAGTGAGAAAAACACAAGTGTAAGAACAAACACTTTGTGTGAGAGAGATAAACAGAAATTCCAAAGGCTGAGAAGACGTGTTTGATCAAAAACTTAGTTTTTGATTTGAGATCTTTATTCCTTCAAAAGACTCAGTCTCTTCAGTTGCTGTAATTAAAATCTTCAGCAAGAGACCAAGCATTCAGAGATTCGTTGAAGACAGTTCAAGCTTGAAGATGTCCGATGACGAGCCAGAACTTAATAATCCATCTTGCATTCATATCGTCAGACTTATACTACATTATAAGTGCTATCGATTGTGCAATAAATTGTCATCACATTTGGCCGAGTGCTCAGCACTTAGTTGTTCAAATACCAGCTATTTGAACAATGCCTAATATTCTCTTCTCACATCACTCTAACACTAGCACTTTTCTTGTCCACCTTCCTAGGGGATTAGGAACTGCTAAGGTTAGAGTTCTAGTAATGAGTCTTCCCGGCATCCCAATTGACTTTCCTTCTACCCCCGGGGAGATTGCTAGGTTAGAGAGTCTAGGTTGATGTACTAAGCATGTTTGTCTTTGAGCAAACCTCTGCTGAATTTTAATATAAATTATATTTTGATACATTCAGCCTTTACTTCTCTTTCCTGTAATATTTGACATATCTTGTGCAATCTGGTTATGGAAAGTAATTGATGCATCTAATACAAGATTTTAGTTAACTGTTATGATAGACTTGTACAAATTCACTTACAGTTACTTCAATCTTGTTTGTTATACTTAAGCTGCTTATTCTTCCACTGCTAAATCTCTTAACTACCAGCCAAGTATAACAATATCTTCCTATTACCTGTTCTTCAAAACTGCCGATCCAAGTCGTCCGATATAACAACATCGGCTGAGTTGCTAGAACTAGGAAGATAACATATTCTTGTTAGCTATTTCATCCATGTTTTCCAACGTAAAAATTAAATTAGGATGAAATTTTTAATAAAGGTAGTATAGGCTATTCACCCCCCCTCTAGCCTATACTCTAAGCACATCACCATGGACCTAACAATTGGTATCAGAGCTAGTACTCTGAGAACTTCATTCCAAGCTTAACAACCTGAGAGTTTAGATCCAGTTGCTCAGATTAGACGCATAGTCAAAAAGAGTCTTTTTCAAATTCCTTATTTCCAAAAACCTTTTTGACTGAGAGACCTGGAAGCCATTTTTGAAAACGCTTTTTCAAATCAAAATCAATTTTGTTTTCAAAAACGTGTGAGAAAGAACATTGTGATGATTATGTGATTACTATAAGAAAATCTTTCGTATATCAGAAATATATTGATATTATGAAGAGAAGTACTATAGTCAAATAGAGATTGACTTGCTAAGGATTATATATTTACTTCAAAAATTGTCCATTTTCAAAACTCATAATATATCCTATGGCAAATATGTCAACTTCATACATGATGGATGAATGACTCAGATTCACTTCTAAAATTTGCTATCTTGATATAAGGCTAACGATTGTCTCAATCTAACACCTTTTCGAGAAAAACTTCTTATGAAAGATTAAAGCAAATGGAATAAGAAGAGTTTCAAAAGTTATTCAAGGGAAATCAAATTTATGTCATCTCCAAAATCACTGTGATTATTAGCTCTTGGTCTCAGGACATCAATGATGAAATTGTTCGTCTTCAACTGAAAGCTTCTGCCCAAAAGATATACTCAATGAACTTCAGCTCATCATCAGAACAAGTTCCTCAACTTCTATGAGCAGATTCGTTCAAAAGAGTATAGTGAGAAAGTAACTCCATCTCTTGACTTCTTGATATCCTGAGTTACATTTATAAGCTATAGGCTAAGAAATTACTTGTATCCTGTGCTTATTAAATCTCACTTGTATTATTGAATTTCTGGAGCTATTTTTAGCTCATAAATGTTGCTAACAATTTCACTATGAGTACTTAAGGCAGGAACTCATACGAAAGAATGGTCAAACATGCAACATTACTCTCCAGCGGCAGACGTCAACTTGACTGCTGATTCATGAAGGATTGCCGACCACTCAAATCCCCAATGTCCTTCACTCACTCAAGGTCAAATCAATTCCTACTGGACTTCAGTGCCACTATATGAGTCCAAAGTATTGATAAAGACCACCTCTCCCGCATGCACAAAACAGGTCAGCTACTGGCTTACTAATGGCCTGTATTCATGTCTGCTGAACTAATTTGTTAATATAAATTATCAGACATGCTGCATAAAATCCTGTCATACTGCAATTATATTGATATATCTGTATGCTTATATGATTTGCTTTATGCAAACGGTTTTCAAAAACTTATCAGCACTTTTCATATCAGCTGATCTAAAATATTTTTGAAAACCATTATTGGCTGAATTTCAATATCTGCCAAATCACACTTCATAAGTTCAGTTATATGTGTTGACTTATAGGAGTTGGTGGAGGCACACTTGACGAAGACTGACTACTTCGATTAAAGTTAAGACTGTTCTTAAAACTTTGGAAAATGACAAAAGCTTTCGCTTTCAAAATCTTTTCGAAGAATCTTGAGAAAATCTAGACATCACAGCCTATCCCTGCAAAGGCGTGTTTAAAAGGACAATTCTACAGTAAATCTCCATTATTGAAAATCCTTCAGTCTAACCTCCGTGAGTATAAGTAGAGTTCCTTCCTCATCCAAACTCTACTATGAAGAAACTCACAAACTGCTTACAGATTACACTAGATGCAAAACATTGATTCAAAATTTCCCAAAATATTACTAAGTTCAAATCCTAGAAATTGATAAGGCAACTGAGAAGGTAACACGCACAAATGCTCAATGAAATGCGATGCAACATAGGAATGAGAAGACCCCGGATCTATAAGAACTCGAGCCCTATGGTCGAAGACTGAGAGAATACCTCCAATGACTGAGGTCGACTCTGGAACACCACGCTGATCAAGTGCAAAAACATGAGCTTGCGCCTTAGGACGCCCATCATTATCCCTCTTGGTGCCCGACTGCTGAACGGAACCCACGGACTGAGTAGTCTTAAACTTAGGACAATCTTTCACTCGGTGATTTGTATCTCCACAACCCAGACACTGCCCAAGTCTGCTCCTACAATCATTATACGAATGCCACGGCTTATGACAAAAGGAACACTCAGCAGGCTCACTCCACTGGCCTTGCTGCCCTTGCGAAGATGGAGCACGATTATCACGACTATCGGAAGTACGCCTAGGCTGTCCATCTAACTGCTGCCTAGACTAGCCACCGTTACGACGGTTGCCTTGATGACTAGACCGATTACTCGAAAACTGACCTCTTTCAGAATGTTGTGAGGTCACCTGAGATGACTGCTGCGATGACTGTTGATGCGAGGACTGCACAGCAGGCTTCTGCCTGTGCTCCTCTATGTCTCTCTCGATCTCATAGGCGCGATCAACTGCACCCCTATAGTCTGTCAACTGCAATGACAAGAGTTGCCTCCTAAACTCGGTCTTCAGACCCTTTACGAACTTGAGTACCCTCAGGGACTCATCTGGTACTAGATGTGCACAATAACGAGACAGCTCGGTGAACTTGGCTGAGTACTGGGCCACTGTCATAGAACCCTGTTCTAGATCCTGGAACTCCTTCTCCCTTTTTCTCCTCACTACCAAAGGTACATAAGAAGCCTTGAACTCCCTCTCAAAATTAGACCAAATCCTTGGAACCCGGTTAAGTTCCCAGCTTGCCAACAATACTCTCCACCAATGATTCGCGGCCCCTCTCAGCTTATACACAGCTAATACAACTTTCTCTTCCTCTGTGCAGTCTAGAGCTGCAAAGATCTTCTCCAAGTCTTCTAGCCATAATTCTGCTTTAGTAGCATCTGACTCTCCTTCGAAAGATGGAGGTTTCATCTTCAAGAACCTCTCTAAGGTAGCATTGTTTCTAGCCCTAGGTTCTGGCGGTACCTCATTACGAGGTGGTGAAACTCTCGCCTCCGGTTCTGGTGGTGGTGGTGGGGGTGGTACACCTCTCGCCTGACCCTTTTGTGCCAACTCAGCTATAACGGTCATCATCCTACGAAACAAGCCCGCCATACGGGCGTTCTCGTCACCCTGATTCTGTGGTGGGGGTACCTCAACCTCTGGTTCATCCGAAACTCTAGCCTCTGGTTCAGCAGGAACCCTCCTAGGCCTGCCTCTACCTCGACCTACACTAGCTCCACTGCTACTAGCTCCTGGTCTAGGACGCACCATGATACACCTATAAGAAATCACTCGACGTTAGAACATCACACAAGAACTAACCCAACTAGGCCATGGAACCTATCCTGGCCGATAGCTAACCTATAAAGCTTTGATACCAACTGTGACGACCCAACCCCGACCCCGAGGAGGGAACGCGGGTCGTGCCGTCCAAATAAGGACTACAATCATGCAAAGACTCAATTATCAAAACTGACGTGACACAACATTGGACACGTAGTAAAACTCGGCACTAAAAAGCCAGAATAATTTAAAACTTTAAAACCTGATATAACAATTAATAGCAAGTAAACCAAGTCATCAGCGAATTTACAACCGAAACCCAACACTAACAAGTCATGCTAATCATTGAACACCTCGACGGCTAAACATGCCGGAGAAACTACATGAGTAATCAAGAGCTAAAGGGATGCTCAGTGGAAGTCTTAACAAGTGAACCAAATACATGCAAGCAAGGCTCGGCCAACAAGTGCTGGCAAATTACTAGAAACATAAGTAGTACTAATAATCTAGTCTACAACAAATACAAGTTACTACGATTACACATTCCCAAGCGAAGTCTAAATGACTTTCTTAAACCCAACGTCCTTACAAAAGAGAAACCAAAAGCCAATGCTACCACCTCTAGGCGAACGATCACGAGCACGAGTAGACGATCAACCTCGATGAGACGGTCCTGGATGACTAGGATCTAAAACAGTAAAAGGGAGGGGGTAAGTCATAAAGACTTTGTAAGCCACCAATATGCATGACAGGATATAATGCAAGGCATACATAGCATGTATCAATCAAGATCATATTAGCACGTAGTTCTCATGTCGCGATGCACGTTGTTTTCACGTAAGTGCTTAATTAAATCACATAGGATAAGGATATGTTATAGAACCGGTGCCACTTCGTAGTCCCTGAAATAGACAAGGTTATCATGATTGTATTTGTCGGATGCACGTGTATGATACATCGACCACGATAGTATTATTCCAAGCACCCTTTGGTTACGACAAGGTACTCTTCTCCACTGTGATCAGTAGTGAAGGGTGTGTGCGAGTTATGGTGTGGCGACCCATCACCACCATGAATCTCACGATTCATGACTATGATGCATCGTTGACCATCGAGACAATTCACGTAATGCCAGCTGGACTAATGGTATGCCAAGTAGATATTTACTTGTCATACAGAATCAAGTAAGGAGCGAGCTCGACAAGAGCGAACTCGTCCGAGTCAAGTAGATGTTTACTCACGTAATAAATCAAGTAATGGAGCGAGGTCGACAAGAGCGACTCGTCCAACAAGTAGGCATGTTACTCTACTATATACAAGTCAAGCATGGATCAATCATGTTAAGAATTCCCAAGAACTAATTTACAATTCAATTGAACTCTAAACGTCGTAGGGATTTATTTGTAGAGACGGTATTGTTCAATGACTCTCTAAGACAACTCCGTTGAGTTATTGCTATAATATTCCTAAGTAGCGGATGAATGCTATATGCAATTCATGGCTCTTTTCTATGTTCTCGATTCATATACAATTAGACTATTAAGTCATTCATGACTTTTAGTCCATCAAGATCCAAGTTCCCAATTTGTGAACCTTAACATGTTCATCATTTTTGAAGTTATGAATTTACATCAAGTCCAAGAACAAAGGTTATTCCAAATTCATTCTAGAACATTATTCATACTTAACACAAGTCCAAATTATCAATTATGAGTTATTAACCCAAAATTTATAGAAAATTAACTTAAGAAATCTCAAGCTATTAACATGATGCATGTCTTCTTAAGCATGTAAATAGTGACTTTCATGAAGGGAGCATACTTGATATTGAGCATACAAAACAGGGAATTGGGTGCTTACCTCAAACACACAAATCACACCAACAAAAGGAGAATCAAAACCTTCCAAGTTGTTTCTCTAGTCCCAAGCTACACAATTTTGGCTTTGCATGAAAGTTTGAGTGGTTGGATATGGAGGAGATGAAAACACATAGTGGTCTCACCTTGAAAACACACACAGTCTCTCTCTCAAATGTTCTTGAATGGTTTTGGGTGAAATGGGTGTGATGGGGGGTCATTACCTGGTGTTGTCTTGGTAGAGGAGGTGTGAGTGAGCTGGCTTTCTCACTTATGGACGTGTCCCATCCCACACAAAAGACTTACAAGTTAACAAATATAAAAATAAAGCTTTAGCGCAACAGGGCGATCGCTCTCCCACAAAGAAGGGCGATCGCTTAACAATCTGTCAACAAAGCGATCGCTTTGTTAAGGCCCAAAGCGATCGCTTTGTACCCAGTTTCTCGATAGTACATTCTGTCTACAAAGCGATCGCTTTGTCCAAAATCAAGGCGATCGCTTTGTACCCAGTATGCACTTCACTGAGTACAAAGTCATTTTAGTCACCAAAAATTATTCCAAATCATCTTTTTGTGAATAACACAAGTAAATAAAGCTAAAACACTCAGCAGTTACAAAATCACAATTCATTTTACTAACATGACATTTCTATTCATGCTAACAAGACATATAATATGCAAATAATACAATTAAGAGAACTAGGATGTCACATTAACCATGAGTTTTAAAGTGTTTGAAGAATCATGCGTGCACTGTCCAGATTCTTTAATAAACAAAGGAGTTTTGAATCCCAGGCCAGCTCCACTCCCAATACCTATTTCTAGAATTTCATCAAGTTTAGCTTTTCCAGTGTTTAGTCTATGTAAAGTCCCATTGGATTTTTCAAGTTCAATCTTGAATTTTTCAAATTCCAAATCTTGTTTGGTGAGAAGAGACTCTAAACGTGCAAGAGCTCCTTTTTTATTATCATTTTTAGTAGAGAGACGTTTATTTTCAATAGTGAGAAAACCCTTTCTTTATTTATTTTTTTTTTTGAGAAAACCTTTTCTTTTATAAGATCCTTTCCCAAAATACATTTTCCTTTCTAATTATTAAAAAGATTTTTATAATCTTTATCAAAATCATTTATTTCCCCATCAGAATCATCCAAATCCTTAGGAGTAAACACATAATTGAAAGAAATATCAAAACAAGTGGGTTTTGCCAAAACAGTTGTAATGGATTTTGCAGATGTACTGTTGGATGTACTCACATTACTGACTTCATTCATACGACGAAGTCTTAAAGGATTTTTAGGCAAAGGTCTTTCATTAGCAAACAAACTATATAAAGCATCAGATTCTTCCTCTCACTATCACTTAGATAAGCAATAAGATTCATACCTTTTTTCTGAAGTGTGTTAGCACATTTATTCGCATAATGATTAAATCCCTTACAAGCATGACATTGAACTGTATCAATGTTTCTTGGTCCATTTTGATTTCCAAGACCTGTTGAAGAAGCTTCCTGAAATCTGTTAGGATTAGGTCTAAAGGCAAAATTGAAAAATTCAGTGTTAGTATTTTGAATATTTCTAGACATATTTTGAATTTTTCTTTTATTCAAATATTTTCCAAAATTTTTAGCAAACAAAGCCACTGAATCCTCACTCAAATCAGAATTGCTCATCTCTTTGCAAATATCAAACAACTCATCCTCCTTTTCAGTTTAAGTTTTTAAAGTAATAACCTTTTCTGTGCTTTTAGATTGTTGAGAGAGATTCAGTTCAAAAGTTTTCAGAATCCCAATTAAATCATCAAGATCAAGAGTAGTAGTATCATGAGCTTCCTCTATAGCAGAAATTTTAACATAAAATTTTTCAGGAAGTGATCTCATGAGTTTGCTCACCAATCTACTATTAGAGATAGGATCTCCTAGAGATTGTGATTCATTAGAAAGCTCAATGATCTTAGTACTGTAGGAACAAATATCTTTAGATTCTTCCATTCTTAAATTTTTAAATTTTGTCATGATCATTCTAAGTTTAGTTTTCCTCACACTTCTAAATCTTTCACAATGTCTTTGAAGGGCATCCCATGCATCCTTGGCAGAACTAAAATTAGAAATGATATTCATAAGATTAGCATCAACAGCAACAGCAGAATTTATAGCATGCATGGCTTTAGAATTATAATTGGCCAAGACTAATTCTTCATTAGTCGAATCAATTTCAGACTTAGGTAAATTATCATCTTCATCGTCTGTCCTCGTTGGAGGAGACCAACCTGTAAGAATAGCACGCCATGCTCGTTCATCAATAGACTTAATGTAAATACGCATCTGGTTCCTCCAACTAGAATAGTTGGTGCGATCAAGAATGAGAATCTTGTGATAGCCATTATTCTGAGTATTCATCATGGCTCCAATCAGTTAAGGACCTTCACTTTGTACGTCAAATGTTGGCTCTGATACCAATTGAAAGAGATTGGGACCACGGTAAAACTAAATAAAAAGAAAAATAAATACTTGTAAAAGATAAATACCAATTTACTGTCCAATGTACTCAATGTAGTGAACACATCGATATATATGGCAGCGGTATAATTAAACAACAAGTAAAAGGAAGAAGTACAAGATGAAACACAGAAGAGTAAATTTTAATCAACTTGTTGATGTGTGCCAATATGACAAAACTTTCACTAGGCAAAACTTTGTATTTTAATACAAATATAAAAACCTACTAACTGATGAAAATCATATGAAAAGCTCTAACATGTAGTTGATATAATCATTGAATAATAAATCGCCCAAAAATACTAAAGATATAACATATCAGATCTAAAATCAAAAGGCTGGGTGAATAACAAAAAGACAGCGCTGGAAAACTATGAATGAAGTCTCTAATAAAGGCATATTGAGGGCTTCATTCGTAAAATGCAGCAGCAGCTTTTAAAAACAACTCTCTCGAAAATCTGTGTATTATCTCTTTTTGCTTTGTACTTCGTTAGTCTTCAAGGCTGAGTCCTCTAAAATATATAGCCTTCAAGTATGCCATAGAAACCTTGTTCAATAAGAAAACAACTTACCATAGAAAAGGTTAATAGGTTAGTGAATCAAAAAATGACTCAATACATAAAATAAAGGCTTTACCATATAGCAAGAATTCTTAACTTAAATTCATCCAACATAGCGGTGATCTTCACAAGGGATAATACAACACATACAATGAACAAATAACAAACCCTAAAATATATAAACTTTATGAACCCTTACAAAATATAATCTCCCTAAAATAACCTTTCTTTAAAAGGATTAAAATACATAGAAATATAATTAACAATTAGTAACATCAAGAAAGGCAAAATCAATTAATTAATTTAACTAAATAATTATAAATATTATAATCTCAATAAATCAATATCCAACAGCTACCCTTCCTCCTCTTGTTGAAAAAAGGAAATGGGAATATGCCTTTGTATATGAGTTCATCCGCGATCCCACCAAGATGTAGAACACTAAGATCACATTAGCTGAAAGTGAGAAAGAGGCAGCTGAGGTTCCTACTGAAGAAGATACTACATATGTTCAAGCTGATACTGCTTATGATCCTACTATGACTAATACACCTGCTGCTGATGCTGCCAATGCTGCTGGTCCTTCTACATCGATTCCTTCAATTACTTTTATATGTTTTGAAGCATTAATGGAAGTACAACTGAGCCTTGATGCTACATTTTCCACTCTGAACCATTATATTCAAGACTTAACCAGCCGTATGGGTTTACTAGACACACTGAGGTATCAAGAGATGCAGATGGACATTAAACTTTGTGATGTTGTTAGGTCTCAAGTTGAACTTCAATGATAAATGCTCGTGTCTATCCTTGAGGCTCGCAGAGAAATCTACTGTCAAATACGACGTGCCATGGCTGAAGGACATCCCAGAAATGTAAATGTTGTTAACTGGGCTGATATGTGTTATGCTCAACGAGAAGCTGCTGATCAGGTCCGCGATATTGAGGAATGGCTGCTTAAAGCCATTCAGGAGGAGAAGAAGCAGAAAAATCAATAAAGCTCTAGCAAAGAGAATGCTGAGATGAGGAAGAGACTGAATATTCCTCCAGCTGACATTGAGCCTTCTTCCTCATCCTCAGCCATGTCTGACCCCGTGGACATCAGCGATAAAAGCTGATCCTTCCTCCTCTTGCCCTTAAAACTTTTTTTCTTATAGCTTTGCATTTTAATTCTTTACATTTCAGTACCGTACTTTACTTTTTAGTTATTTACTTCAGTATTGTTTACTTCATTTTTTGGAAGGCAGGTTTTGCCTTGTATATTTTCTTTACCAAACTCTAATATATGCAGGGTGTTTTAAATATACAACTGAGGTACAATCTTCTTATCAGAGTAGACTTACTTTAATTGCTTATATTGTTTCTGCTTTGATATGAATGACTTTAAGTAAATAGGAGGAGTTTGTTGGTCCTTCCCATAATTTACTTAAAACCATTCTAACCTATTTTGGAATCTCTTAAAATCAGCCAACGCTTTAAGCTGATGACTGATTTATCTTTGTAAATCAATCAACTGATTCTACCAAAGAATCAGTGACTGATAATGACTTAAATATTTTCTAAGTCAGTCACTGATAAAGTGGCATAAGAACAGTAGACTGATATTGTCCTTGACTTATCTCGTATAATAAGTCTACTGATCTTCTAACGAAAGCTTCCGTAGCTATCTTGAATTTGTGTCGGACCTTTGTATGTTTTGTTTTCAAACATGCTTTTTGCTTTACATTTAATGTAATTCTGACATACTTTTCATTCAAAGCTTTTTGTTTATTTCTGAATGAAAAGACAAGTTCAATCTACTTCTTCTGAGATAGCTCAAGGCTCAAGAATTAGTTGTTCACCACATTTGACTTGCACGACATCAGAACATTTAATGCAATGACAAATATTTCCAACGACAACTTTTCTAGCTCTGCCTATATAAAGCCGAAGGAGCATTGAAGAACAACAACGATATTACAAGAAGCATTCATGAGTTCAAATATTCATAACATTTCAAGAATTCTCCGAAGCTTCTTCTTGAAAGAGCATTTACTTAGATCATTTATTTCTTCTTTCATTTTTTGTATTGCCTTTACAGTTCAATCATTGTATTAAATCCCTCCCAACTACTTAGTTTTTGAGGGATCATTGATTGTAACACACGAGATTGATTTTTCCCTTGAACATTCAATCTACATATCTCACTGGTCCTTGTTGTACACTGATCCGTTAGTAATCACTAGATTATTAATATTAGTGCACTTCAAAATTCAAGTTTGACCAACTTGGTAGTAGACGTATAGTAGTAGTTTTCATACTGTACGTGAACCACTCAACATACTGTGTTCATTTACTGCTCGCTTTACTTGACCAAACTAACCAAAATTTTAAGCATTGTTTCATTACTTAAAGCTTCAGTCAATCTTTACTACTTAACATTAGTCACTCCATCAAGTTGTTCATAAGTTGATTCTTCAACTCATCACTTTCATTGATCAGTAGTTGGTATCAATCTTCAAAACCATTATTCCGCTCCCAAAGCTTTAAAATGTTTTAAAAAATTTTAAAAAGATTTTATAAGGTTATTCATCCACCCTCTAACCTTATCATTTGCCTAAAGTGTACCTACATCCTAAATACTATTAGGGATGACAAATTGACTTTTAGGGACGAAAAATTAGCGCCCTAAATACTTTTTTTCTTGTAGTGATGTCACAAGCAATGAAATCTGCAATTCTCCTTGTCGAATTTATATCACACAGAACGAATCAACCATAAATTCACACTGCAAATCCAAGTCTTTGATGATAGACTTAGAGAGAGTATCTTAGTAAGATGCAAACGATTTGAGAGAGAGAGAGAGAGAGGCCAAAAATTGGTGCATTATTTTTTGCATTATTTTTTTTCCCTCTATTGATTTGCCTAATGAATACCAAGATCCATCGAATTAAGACATCTCCAACTCATATACTATCGAAACACTAAGAGCTCATTTGGGGACATGCTAGATGATTGGGCCTCAAGCCCATTCGTCCAACAAAAATAAAATATTTTAAGGATAATGATACACAAAGTGAAAAATATTCTACTTTTAAAATTCACCTACGTAGCGCAAGAAGATCACTCCACACTCTCTCTAACAAATATACTTGGATCTCCTCGCGCTACATGGATGAACTTTAAAAAGTAGGACAACATTTTTCACTATGTATCATTATTCATATTTTAATGAAGGAATAAGTCATTCCCTCCACACCCTCTTGGTGGTAAGGAATACAAACACCGTCTCTACGTGAGAATCTCATTCACGGAAAAATGGAATTCCCACCTAGAATTGTAAGTAGAGAGTATGGGAAGGCAAACATGAATGAAATTCTCATTCTCCTCTCTTCCTGCCACCCAAAACGAAGAATCATGCTCTATGGGGTTGGAATTACTCTACCAATTCTGACTACTTTTTGGCAGCATATCATTATGATAACAATGAGAGTGATAGTGAACATCAACTGGAAACCATCAAACTTCAAATCAGAATCATCTACTGCAGTTATCTTCAAGCAACCAGCATGAAAAATAACAACAATAATTCAGCAGCAACAATTGATCAAAGGGGATTGAACAGGTTTTAGCACTTGCCTCATGCTTTAATGTTTGAATTGCCAGAATTGATAATTTAACTTGAAAATCAGTAATCCTTAAACAAGTAGTACAACAAGCTCGCCTCCTCAACACCGCGAGTTCTACTTTCACGATTATTTTGCATTGAACGACAATAAGTACAACATATTCGATAAGGCCAGAATCTATGCTAATTAGCTGACAAACAAGTAAACATTCTATTTTATCGCAACAAGGCGACTATCAACCCATTGTGTAAGAAGGGGTGGGCAAGTTGATCACCGTGCTCTTTAGTTTCGTCATCATAATAATACTGTTGGCAACTCCTTGGGAACCAATTCCACTGTCCTTGAAGCCCTGCGAGTAATGAGACATTATTAGCTATTCAACTACAAATCATCACAAGTTTTAGAGTGTTCGAAAGTATTTCTTTGGAGAACAAAGTACCCCCAATCCGTCCCCAAAAGAGAGTCGAATATTTCCATCTTTGTTTCCCTCACTCTATCTTTGGCTATCCAAAAAACAGTCAAGTTTCTAAACTTGGAAGCTTCAAATCACCATATCTTTTTCAAAAAATTTCTCATTTTAGAAGAAATAATAGTTCTCTAATGCACCGTACAAGAAAATATAAGACTTAAAAGATATATGGAGAAGCAAAAGTATGATATCAAGAGGTTTGATTTGTCAAATGCAATTATAATTATTAATTTTTTTTTTTTTTTTGGAACAGGGGGAGTTAAAATAGAGGAGTTTCTAATATGGCTTGAATTCTACATACTACATTACGAGATATTAACATCTAAATATTTTCCAAATCTGGAGTTGGAAACCAAGAATTGCCTAACAGTGAAAAGAAAATATACCTGGAAAGGAAAATGATCTGGTCCACGAGCTGGTGCCGAGTTTATTTGTACTGTTCCAGTCTCCATTGCGTCGCTTAATAACATTGCTTTGTCAATATCTTTTGTGAAAATGGAACCCTACGATTTCCATAAGTAGCTTATAATTAATTTCAAGGAAAGTGGTTCAACCATGGCTTAAGTATATATCAAGTTACTAATCATTCGAGTCCATTCAGCTATCCTGCAAATCATACCTGGAGACCGAAGTTGATAGCATTACAATGCTGGATTCCTTCTTCAATAGTTTTTATCCTGATAACAGGTAAAACTGGTCCAAATGGTTCCTCCCAAGCTATCCTCATATTGGGTTCGACATTATCCAACAAGAGTGGCCATATGAGATTGCCGTCCCTCTTAAACTCCTGACAAAACGTTGCTCCTTTCTGCTTGGCGTCCATAACGAGCCCTTCAATAAAGTTTGCAGAGGACTCTGTGACAACTGGCGTGATATCACAATCATCCTCGGGTGCTCCAACAGTCAATTTCGCAACCTTCTCGTTAACTTTTTTCACAAGACTATCAGCAACCGATTCCATGACTAAGACGAGCTTAACTGCTGTGCATCTCTGACCACTGAAATAGAAAGCAGTAATTATGTGTCATTAGAGTATATTTCAAGAGTTTACGTCTTCCCTCATGTGTACTCGTTGAAAGCATTTTAAGATGTACATGAGAAGGTGGCATCACCTGTAAGAGAAGCCACCTTTTGCAATGTTCGAAGCTGCTAAATCTAAATCAGCATCCTCAAGAATAATGCAAGCATCTTTTCCACCGAGTTCCATTTGGAGGGGAATCATGCCTGCCTTCTTTGAGATTGCAACCCCCGTGTCTCCACCAGTGAAGCTAGTAAGAGAAGTAACAACTATTAATTGCATTAAAACACAATTTTTTTTGGGGTTTTACTAGATTTTAATACCAAAAACCCACAACGGGAAAATTACAGAAGATAGCAATTTATTTTACAAACGCTGTCTACAATTCAGCACAACATCCACGGGCTAAGCACTTCAAAAATCATTTTTGACCATTGTACTTGGGCTTTGATATCACTTCAAGGACATAATTTTGTATTTTCTCCATAAATGCTGACGTGTCACAAACTCTGTAAGAGTAAGGAATCACCTTATACAATTAATTCCGGGATGCATTGTAAGAAAGTCACCAATCTCAGAACCTTTGCCTGTAACACAACTAATAAGGCCTTTGGGGAAACCAGCTAAATGAAAGCAATGCACCATGTGAAGTGCAGCTACGGCGCCCTGACCATAGAATTATAACAAGTCGTAAGTAAGAATTAGTTCACCTCCATCGAATAGAAACAATTAATTGGATCCACACTCGCGTACCTGGGTAGGTGGCTTCAGGATGAGGGCATTTCCAGCAATAAGTGCAGGAGCAATCTTAGAGACAGCAAGATTTACCGGGTAATTGAATGGTGGGATAGCTAGAACAACGCCCAGAGGAATCTGCAATGAGATGGATGCCATTCGATTCTCATCAGCAAAATTTCAACTGAAGCTATAGAAAAGTACTGATAAGGGATAACTGAAGCCATTCGATTCTCATCAGTAAAATTTCAACTGAAGCTAAAGATGAATGCTATTCGATTATCAAGTCAACAGATATTGCTAAAATACGACTTTTTGATGTTCTTTTATATTCTCAACAAGTACATTCTCAACCTTCTCAAGCAGATCAGAATGACAGTCTAACCCATTCACACTCTGATTTCCTTGTGGACAAAATTCTCCAAGACTAATGTATTGGACGATATAAAGAAAATAAATTAAAGTGTAGTTTCAAAGCACAACAAAAATCAATGTAAGGCATAAAAACGATTTCAAGGCAAAAGACAAATTCAAGGCTCAAAACTCAATAGACTGGTACAACCAGGAGAAAGGCCCTCAATAACCTCGGCACAATGTCCGGAGGGAAGGCCGTCCCCATCGGAACCTGACCTGAGAGTTGTTGAGCATGGCACCAAACACCTTAAGGATCAGCTAACTTATAAAATCAAGTATATTGTTTTTCACACCAAAATGAAGATAGTGGATATTCTAGATGGAAACGTTAAGGCTCCGTGCAACGTTTATGTACGTAAAGTTAGACATTTTTCGTGCGCAATAGGTTGGATTGGGGTGCCAGAAGTGGTAGTTTGGAAAAACAGGGGTGTAAGCTGACAAGCAAATGGATCACGCTTACTGTCCCCTAAGGATTACGAAAATTAAGCGAGATTACCTTAGAAGTGAGACAGTACTTGTTCCTTTCATTTCCTGGAAAACTATCAGACATAAGAAACTTCCCTTCACCAAGAACTCTGAGCCCTTCTTCAGCACAATACGACACCAAATCCCCTGACCTTACAACCTACAAAATCAAGAATACCTTAAATATAGGGAAAGTGCTTTATTCTTCATGTCAATAATATGCTTCCTCTGTCCACTCTGAACATCTCCTTAATTTTCTCTTCTGCCTCTAATGAATATTAGTTTATGCCAAACTGATTGCCTCAACACATTTTTCAAGAATGGCACTCGGAGTTGGTTAAATCGAATTAGATGCTAGTAAATCATCGTTTCTTACTCATCCATGTCTTGTGACAACGACATAGTTGAAATCTCACACCGTTGGCTACTCAATCAATTCGGGTAATAACTTGAAAATGTTCTATCATCTGGATGGCCCTTCATGTGGAAATAAGAACACAAAAACGACTATACATATAGTGGATATATATCACCAT
Source organism: Platycodon grandiflorus (assembly GCA_016624345.1). Classification (NCBI taxonomy): domain Eukaryota; kingdom Viridiplantae; phylum Streptophyta; class Magnoliopsida; order Asterales; family Campanulaceae; genus Platycodon; species Platycodon grandiflorus. Next base: position 41,648,288 of record CM028362.1, on the reverse strand, counting down.
AACCGTGTAATTAAGAGAACTCAAGCAAAGCAAAGATAATACTTACTTCAGTGACAGCATCTTTAGCAGGTTTTGCGATCTCTTTGACAAGGCACTCGGCAATGGGCTTCTTGTGTTCTTTGAGAATAGCAGCTGCTTTGTGAAGCAATTCTGCCCGCTTCCACAGCGGAGTCTTTGCCCATGACTTCTGCGCACTTTTCGCCGACTCCACAATCTGGTTCACCTCTTCTTGTGTGCATGCTATGAATAAAAAAAATATATATATATATATATATATATATAAATTTAACACTCAAAAGAAGAGATAAATCAACTATACATTCCAAGTCGTAGTACTAAGATTGTATAAACCCATGATTTTTCTTTTTTGAATCTCTTCTCAGTTATCTTTAATCAAATTGATCATGAAAATTTTGTGTAAAGCAATATACTCCATCTCATAAAAATTTTCATTATTTTTAGATTGTAGATTTACTTGTCAGACTCTTTTTTGTGATGGAGGGAGTATATATTATATGATGCGTTACGTTGTACTCCCTTCGTTCCATGTAAAATTTACTAGTGTTTTATTTTGACATAACCTTTCAACTGTACGAGTACGTCCACGTACATGTGAAGTAAACATCTCGGATATGATCAAACATTATTATAATTAATAACCGAATCAAAAGATACGAAAGTACTATCTATCTTTTAATTATTTGACTTTTTAAACATCGAAGAAATCTATAAAGAAAAATAAATAGAGAGATAGAGAGAGAACAAACTTAAGGTTGATAGTGATGGATTGGTTACCTTGAACCTTGAATTGGGGTTTTCTGGTGGAGGGATTGATGATGGGAACAGACTTGCCGGAGGTGGAGATTTTCCATTCACCTTCTGAGTAGAACTTAAAGACATCACCTTCTACCATCTCTGCAAAAACATTTTCAGTCATATTTTTTTGTAACACTGACAATTAAATGTCCTTTTATAATTAAACATAGGAATCAAATAGCTCCTTCCACTACGATCAATAATTTTACACTACTAAAAAATATTTAATGATTTCGGAACATTATTACGTGGTGGTATGCTTAAATGGTGTATCACTGCTAATAGCGGCACATATAAGTGGAAGCGTTAGAAGGGATGTTACCGAAACTTTATACTTTATCAAACCCCAACTCTATCATTGAGCCACCTCTTAAGAACAAATATTCTACCTCGGTCCTAAAATGAATTTTTTTGTTGTTTTTACAAAAAATTAAAAAGTTAATTTTTAGGTAATTTTAGAAATAAATATACATGAATATTCTTAGTGTCCACGATATACTATTTTAAAGGAATACCAGGACATAATAACTAAAAAAATTAAATTTAATAATATTACATAAAAATAAAAACTCATTTTAAAATATTTTTTATAAAAATGACACTTACTTTAAGACTGAGAGAATAGTGTGATATTTCTTCAAAAATATTTTAATACATTAGCAACATGTGTACTCAAATAGAAATTAAATTCAAAAAATGATATTTCATGTGATTGATCTGATCAATAGTATTAGTAGATATTTTCAACAAATATCATTAACTTACAGAATATTGACGACATTGACCTTGTATTTTGAAAAAGGGTCACAACCATTGCCCCATTATCAAAGTTAATTTCAACGTATACCCTTAAGGTTTGTTAAATAGCTAGGGAGACCCCTAAAAGTGATTAGCATTAAAAGATTCAAAAGTTTGACCAAGTTTACTGTTTTAAAACATACTAAACTCACGAACAATTTAAAAGACCTTTTTATCCCTACTATCATATTAAAATTTCCAATGATTTAATGTACTTCCGTCCCATAATAATTGTCGTTTTAATAATTTGTACACAGATTAAGGAGTCTTTCAAAAAAACTGATGTACTTTTATTTAAATTCATTTATTGTAGATAAGTTGTAGGGGTATTTTTCTCTATCTTCTTACCAATTCTCTTTAATAAGAGTAAAAAATAAAGGCAATTTTGAAAAAATATGACCAAATATTTTTTAAAATTCTATAACGATAATTAATTTGAAACAAAAAATAATTTTGAAAACCACAATTATTTTGGAACGGAGGCAGTAATAATTGGACATATATTACATCGCGTCCAATTAAGAGAAAGGGTACTACAATCTAGACGATTAACATTCAAAAATGGTATTTTTATAGATTAATTAAATTAAAAGAGTATCTAAGCTACTTTTCACACTATTTTTTGTCTACTTTTTTTTTGTTTGGTCCAGTTCTATTAGTTCGGTCTGCTTTAGAAAAAATTTGTTCATCCCTACTAAAAGTACTATAATTCACATATTTTATAATCTTTAAGAAAATAATTAAACTAATGTCAAATATCAACTCATAAATTGGTCAAACTGACAAATAAAAATTTCAAAGTACTTTTTTCCTCTAATTTTTTGAGCCGTTAAATGAAGTCTCATTAATGTTCTTAAGGGGTGGCCTAGTGGTAGAGCTGGGCTTTACAGAGTGTGAGGTCTCAGGTTCGATCCCTTCCCACGTCCCCTTAGGACATCAAAACAAAAAAAAAAAAAAAAAAAAGATTAAAAAAAAAAAGTCTCATTAATGCATCGTTACAAACCCAACAACAATATTAACCAATTTGATTGCTTAAGTTTCAGATCCCAAACTAACAACCAAGTCAAAGCTAATTGATTGGGAGAAAATATAAAAAATTCAAATCATGGGTTACTTTTTGATACAACCTAGGTGGTGTACCATGATCTCAATCTTAATTATTTTTAGATAGAATCTAGGTTATGCAAGTATAATTTATAATCTCAAACTTTGTCACTTTTAGATAGAATCTAGGTAATGCATGTATCATTTATAGTCTCAAACTTGGTTCTATTTAGACAGAATCATGGTGATGCCTGTATCATATACAATCTCAATCATGTACATTTGAATAAACCCCTAAACATTTACAACTAGATCCATTCTACATCAGAAAAATTACGTGTAACGGTGTCAGCCAAAAAATTTATCTATCAAAAAACAATAATGCATTTTAATTTTAGAGAAAATCCTGATCGAGATGCATGTCACGTACCTTGAATATGATAGCAATCGGAAACATTAGTAGTAGTATCAGTAGACGTTTTCACGAGAGTTGCGCTCCCATTTCCAGAAGCGGAAATAGTTCCCGTAGTTGCTCTAATGGAAGGGATCAATCGAGGGTACGACAGAATTGGCGATGCTCTAATGGAAGGGATCAGTCGAGGGTGCAACGGAATTGGCGATGATTCTCTAATGGACAGGAGTCGGGGGTGCGACGAGATTGGCATCGGGCCTCCTCCAACAGTTAGGGAATTCATTTTTCAGACTGATGAATGATTCTCAAAAGATTTCCTCCGATCGAACAAATAGTTTGATTTGCAACTAATTGATACACAGATTCCTCCTAGCTAGCGATGGTAACAATAAAACTTTACTTGGATAGTTTCTCCTAGCTAGCGATGTTATCAATAAAATTAAGTTTTTTGCGACAGAAACATTTCAAAGTATATATATATATACAGTGTGTGTGTGTGTGTGCATGCATGAATAACAAGTGTGGAATTTGAGGAGTTAATTGGGCTAAGGCTGGTGGAGAGTGTGAGTGGTATTTGGTGTAAAACGTGACAAAAGAGTCGGTCAATATAACTCCAAAAGGACAGTTGTTTTCGAGAGTAGTATGTATTTCTATGGGCTGTTCTTTAAACAATCCTTGGCTCTATTAGGACATGCTACTGTTTTTAAAATATATATATATGAATTGAAGTATTTGTTACAAAGTAAAATAAATTATTAATGAAGTAACGTACTCTCCGTTTTAAAATAAATGTTGTTTTAGCTAAAAAAAAAAATTTCAAAATAAGAGCCCGTTTGGTCGAGCATTTTGGCCAAAACGCAGAGATAAAACACTGCTTATTTGCAAAAAATGTGTTTCAATACTGCGGCAGAAAATGCAGCGTTTTCAAAACGCAGCTGCGTTTTAAAACGCTGGAATTCCTAGCTTTTTCCCAAAACACAGGTTTTAAAATGCTACTAGGAAAAAAAAAGCTGCGTATTGAAGTGATATCCCAAACGTATTTATAAGGAAAGACCTCCGTTTTTAAAACACTGCGTTTTTTAAAACGCTGCGTTTTTAAAACACTGCGTTTTGTAAACGCTGCACCAAACGGGCTCTAAGTGTCGTTTTAGGTCTATAATGCATGATTTGCCTACTATTCTCTTCTTCCAAGTTCCAACAATTAATCATCTCTTCATTAAATACTTTATCTTCTTACAATAGTTATCTCCTCCTAATTTATCTTTCCAATTATTCTTAGCACAAAAATTAAGGATATTTAACAAGGGTATATTTGTCAACCTATAAATTTTCTTAATATGTGTGCACAACTTTAAAACGACACTTATTTTGAAACGGAGGGAGTAATTGAATTTCAGAGTCTTAATAGCAATTCACTTTTTTTTATCGAGGACGAAAAGTTTTTTTTTGTTTGGTAACTGTTGATATATATTGTTGAGTCCTACTCTAAAAGCTTCAGTTGGTAACTTAACATGGTATGAGAGCTTTAATTTGGCAAAGTCTTGGATTCAAGTCATCCCGCTTGCATTTGTTACCCGAAATATTGTGAGTGCATGTTGTCACTCTGTTTGGTTTGTGATGCCCTGATGATGCATATTTGTTCGTTTGGTTTGTAATGCCCTGATGATCGATGCATATTTGTTCGTTTCTCCATGATGAACTCAAATAAGTGTGATATTTATTATTAGTTTTTTGCTAAATATTGAGATAAATATTACTCTAATGTGGTGTTTTTGTGACTTTTGATGATCCAAGGAAAAATGCAATAAGCTGGAGAAAATAGCACAAATATGGGCAGAATCAGAGTTTGTATGTGGGCACGCGGAGATGACAAACGAGATTTTCAAGCTCGAACATTAAATTCGTTTGTTAGAATTTAAGTTTTAGTGAGCTGAAGACTCATTTTAATATTTTGTTAATTTTAATTATGTTAGGATTTTATTATTTTATTTCTTTATTTTAGGTATTTCTAGAGTAGTTGCTTGAAGCTCTATTCTTTAGGAACATGGGGTAGTGGCTAACATCATGGTTTAGTGGCAATAGTGGGGAGAAAATTCCTCCAGATTTTCCCTTATAAATAGAGGGGGAAATCCTCAAAGGAGGGGGAGACATTTTTTGGAAGAAATACACACACATACCTTAAAGACGGATTGTAGGAAGAAAAGTCGAAACAACTCTTTCTCTTCTACTAGAGCACCTGCTGGGCTTTACATTTCTCTTTTGGTATTTGTAAGTAATCTTTAATTATGTTTAGTAGCTAGTTTCCCTTTTTAGTTAATGAACAAGTAATTCTCTTCAAAATTACTACTGTGAGATCTTAGTTTTATTTTTAATTCTCAATTATTTCTAAGTATTTATTCATTCTTTAATTTTCTAGTTGCAAGAAACTTGTGACTTATGATTAATATGATTAGTTAATGTTCAGGGCCCGAATTTTAATTAACGTAATAGTCTATTGCTAGTTGAAGCCGCTAATCTGTAATTGTCTTTGGGTTCTAACAAAGTAGCAAGCGACGCACCGTTTAGGCATCACAAGCATACTCGGGTAGTGTTGCGGGAATGAGTAATCTAAATTAAATGATATTGCTTCAATATGCACTGTTTAGAATCGGGTCTCTCTCTCTTAATGCTGTCAAAACACTAAATCCTACGAGCGTCTCGGGGGTTGTCTTTTGATTAGAGTAGTAATTAACGAGCTTCTCTTAATTATCGACATTGTAAGGAGAGATTGGGTGTTAGGCGTTTGTCGACAACTATAACCGGTTTATTTGTAGTTAATTGAGACAATGTTGCATCGATGATCAGTAGTAAGTTGTGGGATTGCAATTAGTTCATTAACTGGAATTTTCTCATCTTAAAAATCCAACATAATTTTCTGCTTCGTTTACATTAAGTCTTTTAAATTAATTCATTGTGATATTTAGTTTAGATAGAATACCCAAATTCTTATTTTAATTGCTTCGTAGAATTCTTAAAAGAAATGAGTACAACGTTCCCTGTGGATACGATCCCTACTACCCTATACTCGTTATTTGGGAAATAGGAAAACATTATTTTTGACGGTTTGACACCCGCCAAAATTTGGAGCCGTTGCCGGGGAACGGTTTTGTTATTTATTTCTTTTTAAGAATTTTATTTTATTGTTATAACTGAAAATTCTCAACAGTTTGGGACAACAGGATGTTCCGAGCAAGGTTAATGGGGTATATATTTTTTCTATTGATCGTAGATTAGACACATTAACTTCTGTTTTGGAGAAGCTAGTCTCAGGGCAAGTTCAGCAAGTCAAAACATGTGGGATAAATGCAAATATAGGGCACCTAACTGATATGTGTCTGACTCTACAAGATGATCTGAAGGTGCAAGTAAATGCTATGGGAGGTTTCCAAGGGCAGCAACATATGAAATATGATCCATATTCCAATAATTACAATTCGGGATGGCGTGATCACCCGAATTTGAGTTATGGGAATAAAGCCTTGAATTTTCCACAACAACCATTTCAACCACCATTTCAACCATCTCCACCACCACAGCCCACCACCAGTTCAGGCACATCATTGGAGGGTCTAATCAAAAGCTTAGCTGAATCTGTTCAGCAGGATAGACAGACTCAACAGCAAGATAGATTAGAGACAAAGGCCAGCATAAAATCTTTGGAAAATCAGATTTCCCAGCTCGCTGTGTCTGTAGGGAAGCTGGAAGCTAATCAAAGCAGACTACCTTCTCAAGTTGAGGAGAACCCACAAAAAAATGCTTGTGCAATCACTCTTCAAAATGGAAAAGAGCTAAGGGAGGTTGAGCAGAGAAAAGGTCCTGTTGATAGCAGCAGCAAAGAGGAAGTTGTGCAAAATAACAGTTCGTCAAGCAAGGAAAGTGTGGAAGTGAGTAAACACAATGAAAAAATTGTTATTCCCCCACCTTTTCTGGGCAGATTTGCGCGACAAAAGAAGGAAGAGGATGCGAAGGAAATTTGGGATACTTTCAGTAAGGTCAAGATTAATATTCCTCTCTTGGATGTCATCAAGCAAGTGCCTCGTTATGTTAAGTTTCTCAAGGAACTGTGCACAAAGAAAATGAAACTGGAATTAGTGCTTGTAAAAAGTCTTACAGATAAAGATGTACCTTTCCAAGGCAATGAGGAGGTGCAAGAAAATATTATGGCACTTTATTCCACACCAGAGGTAACATCCAGGTTTGATTTTCCTTCTTTTCCATTACCATTTTCAAGTGAAAAAATTCTTCCTTCATTGCCAGTTATCATTGCTAATAATTTGACTGAGTTGTAGGAAGAAAAGCTGTTGAGAGGGTCTAGCTACAGACGTTAAATAGCGGCGCTCGTTGGGAGGCAACCCAATATTCCTTGATTTTAATGCTTTGATTTTCTATTTTTCTAGGTTAATTTGATGTTTTCATTATGTTTTGAGTTTTCTTTTGTAGCAGCAAGGTGTGTGGTTTAAAGAAGAAAAAAAAAACAAAACAAGAGTACTGTTCTGGACGAGTTACTGGTAGCAGGGCTTAGGGAATGCCCAAGTGGTATTAAAAAAAAAAAAAAAAAACCCTACTTGTCACCAAGCGACTCGAGATGCATCCTCCAACAGCTCACGCTCACCGCATGACTCCTCATAATAGAGAAGTTTCTTCTTCTTTTCCCCCTCCTTTTATTTGTTATTTGTTTTGGAGTGTAAAATGCTTTCCCACTCTTTTGTGATACATTGGGGGACAATGTATCTTTAAAGTGTGGGAGAGCATTTTTGGGTCTGTTGTGGTGTGATTTTGCTGAGGACATCAATTAACGTAGCTTTAATGTTTGTGCTAAATGTGCGTTATCATTTTGAAGTGAAGAATTCTTGATACATGATGACCATTTTGTAGTTTTTTGGCACTAGATTGACAAACATGTTTTTGAAATGATTCCTTCAATTGATATGGGTACAAGTCTAAACTTTTTAGTCATTCAAGTAGCTTTTGAGCAAAAAATGGAGCATTTCATTTACTTTGCTCTCGGTTATTCTTTGAGTGATTCACACACACGGATGAATATTCTAGAACTTGCATTTTGTATACATGTCGAGATCACGTTAATGGGTTCTGTGCACCAATAGGATTAAGGCATTTAGGAATCACCCACTTTCGGCTTTCTTTATCTATCCTACCCATACTGTTTACCCCTAGTCAATCATTTTGAGCCTAATCAAATTCTTTGTGATAAACCTTCAAATTTAACCTTTAGCCTCTCATTTTGGCCACACTTTTATTAACTTGATGTCAAGAAATTGTTATAAGTGTCATGCGAATCACCTAGTTTCATTCTGGTATATGTATAGAAGCTGTAATGATGATGACGATTTAATTGACGAAGCATGTTCCAAGGCAATGAAAAGTTTGTTCTAGCTATGAAGAGTATGCTCTAGTTGTTCTGCAGCCTTGTGTAAATACAAGTTTCAGTTGCTGTTGTAAAAAAAATAAATAAATAAATAAAGAAGTAGTGGTAGCTGCAGTTCAAGAAAGAGTTTTGGGTCAAGTGCAATGGGCACAGTTTGTTGTGATTCAGGCCATCAATGTGCTTAGTTGTGGTTTGTGGAGAATGGGTGAGCTGAAATTGGTTCGTATGGTTACTTTTGCATTTTCTTTGACATCTTTTAACCCACCTTAAATTCCTTATATCTTACCTTTTTACCCCTAGCCCTATTACAACCTATGAAAGACCTTTTGATTGGTGCAATTGAATTCATATTTAGTGATGAAGATTTGATCAATTTGCAAGCATATGGTAATGTCATTTCGTTGTGTGATTTGAGTGTTGCATGATACATATCCCTCTTTAAACACTTTTGTGTGATTTGAGTGATCCCGTGAGGATAGTTAAGATTTGCATTTGTTGATGTTGAAGGATAATTTTGGAGACATGTGAGTCTATTTAACCTGAAACTTTATGGAATGCCCATCACTTTGATAGAATTTTGATTTTCAATTTGATAATGCACGTTGGATGTCAAGCATTAGAGCAAGGTCTGTTTTTTTTTCTGGGTTGTTGGAGTAGCAACAGAATGTTTTACAATTTTACATTATGCATTAAATATTGTACGTTATATTTATGATACAACGCTTTAATGTATGATGTACACTAGTTTCATTGCTAAATTTTATAGACGTAGCATTACTCTTATCGCTATGATAGAGTCTATGTCGAAACGTTATTGCATTTTCGATATATGTTTCCATCGAAGAATTTGCAAGGAGAATTAAAAAAAAAAAAAAAAAAAGAGAGTGAAAGATCACGTGGTAATAAGGGGATAAAATTGGAACAACATGAAACATGTACAGCTTAATGTTAATTTCGAATAAAATCTTCCTATATTAGACATGATTAATTACAGTTTTATTTTTTATTTTTTTGTTTTTGTTGATTGTGTGTTGAGATAGAACCACTAAATTTATTACTTAGAAAACCCAATTTGCTACACATGCAATGCTCACGCACTTGTCTTTTATGGCCCTGAGTCAACTACGCCATTACGAGCCCACTCAAAAGTTTATGAATTATGTCGATGACTGCCTATAAGACACACGAACCCCACATCGAATCGATATAGGTTGGGATATAGATATTACATATAGAGTCGGGTGGATGGTACGTACCTTCATTGTAGGCAGTAGTCTTCGTAAGGGAAGCCCTCCCGGCGTTGGCAGTTGTTGTGATCGATGATGATTGGTTTGAATGTCGTGTAGGAATGGAAACAGAAATCGATGATGATTGGTCTGAACGTCGTGTATGAATGGAAATGGAAGAGAGCGACAGCGATACACAAGAGGAGGACGACCGCCCCCCTCTATAAATAAAGAGATTCATATCCAAATTGCAGCTATGGCCTTGCGGTCTATGTTAGTACTGTTATCTGCAAATGTTGCATTCTTTCGATCTCCGACTATTCTTCGTCTAGCTTTTACTCTCTTTGCAACTCTTGTTGTGGTTAACTCGGGCAGTGGTCAAATTGAGAGAGAGAGAGAGAGAGCAAAGTAGTTTAAATTTGGCTTACATTTCCACTCTGGCCGAAATTTTTGAGTTTCACATCTACCCATTTTTTAAGATCAGTAGTTTAGACCAGTTTGATCGAACGATTGAGATTATATTTCAGTAGTACTCCCTCCGTCCCGAATAAATGTTCCTTCTTTCTATTTTAAGATGTCCCAATTAATATTCCTAAAGACTTTTGATTTACTTATTCTCTATTATTTTTCCTAATATACCCTTAAAGCTTCATTTATTATAACATATCCCAAAGAAACCCAACTATTTAAAATAGTTGAACTCAATTAATGTTCATGGGTATTATTGTCAGAACATATTTTACAGCACATCATTAATTATGTTTTTTAATTCCTGTGTTTTATCCACTAGGAACATTTATCTGGGACGGAGGGAGTAGTATAAACTCTACTACTCTCTTCGTTTCATACAAAGAGTCTACGTTTTAAAAGTCTAATTATTAAGTGATATATAAGTGTCCTTGGAGTTGTTTATAATTACAAACGTATTTAAATACAACCAAGATGATTACAATACAAGTGGAAGATAAAAATGAAAGATTATGAAAATTGCAAGCATAATTTTTCGAAAGTTGACTCTTTAATTGAAACATCTCAAAATAGTATAATGAACTATTTGCCTGAAATAAAGAGAGTAATACATAGGAGTAATATTTTTTTGGACACTTGTCAAGTTGTCGGAAACAACTGATTCATACTTCTATTTGTTCAAAGAATTGGTTAGGTGTCAAATCCGAAAATTTCTACACGGTAGAGTATTAGACAAGAGGGTGTAAGAAGAGATCAACGATCCCAAATTTCTAATTAACTACTCCCGGTTCAAGTGGACTTTGAGAGAATAAAGGGCGGCAAGAAGAGGCCATTCCTCTCTATTGGGAAAACTATGATCTATCTATGTCCATTACAATTTTGACTATTTTGCTTAATTTAATTTCAATTTTGATTAAAGATTTATAAAAATTTATTTATACATATTAAATTCTAAATTTTACTATTGATACCTAAGATATAATATAATTGTATGTTAAACAATAATTTAATATTGTTTATATTGATTTTTCACTAAGAAAATGAGACTATTTTTTAAATTTTTTGGGGATTTGAGGGAGTATTTATAAGGAGAAATTGCTTGCGGGTTCACTTTCTGAAACTTTTTTTCTCTCCAGTCCATCTTTTTTTTTTAAACTGCTAAAAGGCAGTTTCAAAATATTGTTCCTAAAATGTTCATATGCAACGTGAAACTCGATTGTAAACACATATCATGTACATATCAGGCCTCGCCAAAAGTTCTCTATTATTTCTTCCGAAAGTATATAAAACACTTCGTCTCTTGATTTTGTAAACTCGAGAGAAAACCCTATTATTTTTCTGTTATGGAAAACGCGATCATGTTAATGGTGAAATTCAGAAGTGGTACGGTCGTTCATAAAGTTTCTGAAAATTTTGGAATAGCTGATTTGATTTGATATAATAACATGTAAGTATTTCAATGTTGAAGCTCAAAATTTATCTTTGAAATATTCCTTAGAATCTCATATGAATTGTTTTCTGTCGAATGATGATGATTGCGTAAACATGGTATTGTTGGCCAAAATTTTATCAGTTAGCATTATATCAGTAGACGTTTTTGAAAATCAAAATGCTTTAAGCTACGGATTGAATAGAGTATGGTTAGTTGGTGATTCTGTTTCCTTTATCAGGCATCGCGATTTAGGGATGCCTCATCGCGATACCGAGATGCTTCATCGCGAAGCCTTAATGCCTCATCGCGATGCCGGGATGCCTCATCGCGATCCCGAGATGTCTCATTGCGATGCTTCAGTCTGTAATAGCAGTTCAAGTTATTCCAATCGTGATGCATCATCATTGCACCAAAGCAATATCAATTCTGTAATTAATTTTGGAAACTGATGATGAAAGTGTCCCATGTTATGACATATGTCCTAATCAATTACAAAAGGATCTTTTAACTACTGGTTGGGCATATGCTATTATTGGTGTTGGGCAAATTTTTAAAGGTGGGTTGGATGAATTTCGAAGGCAACTGATAAAGTATTCCTTCAAGATTGATTTTGATTATGTTTTTTTTGAAAAACAACAATGAGAGGGTTAGTGTTGTATGTGAAAGGAATTTCGATTATGATTGCAGTTGGTTTATCAGTGCATCTGTTTCAAGTCTTAGCAATTCAGCATCTATATACAAGTGCAACCTTACATACAGATGTCAAGTCACCATGTTTGATTCAATTGATTACTCAAAAAGGATGGGTTGTGGTATAATTGCAGACTTGATCGTTGAAAATGTTCGTAGTTAACCAAGCTATTCCCCGCCCGATGTAATTGATCACATAAGGACCCAGTATGACATTGAGGTAAGTTACAGTAAGGCTTGGAGAAGCGTTGAAAAGGCTCGCAGTAGGATTTTTGGTGGTTACGATGATTCTTTTCAGGAGCTGCAATGGTACATCAAAGCGTTGCATAAGAGTAATCCATGCAGTTTTGCATTTGTTGAATCAGACCCTATTACGAATCGTTTCAGTCGTTTGTTCATTTCATTTCAGGCATGCGTAGATGGTTTTAAGTATTGTCGTCCCATATTGTTTATAGATGGCACCTTTATGAAATCTTAATTTAAGGGCACGCTTTTGTCTGCGACGGCCAAGGATGGAAATCAAGGTACTTCAAAAAAAAATAAAAAAATCAATTACTTAAAAAAAATTGTTTGAACATTATTTTAAGGATCGTATTGTTTATATGCATGGCTTTTTCCATTTGCATTTGCAGTTGTAAGTGCTGAAAATCAGGAAAATTGGTCTTGGTTTCTTTCAAAAATAAAAGAAACAACAGAAGATCGGGATGTGTTGTTTGTATCTGATAAAAACGTTGATTTAATGGAAGCCATAGGTAATGTTTTTGCTAGTTCAAAACATTTTTTCTGCTTTGTGCACTTGTATCGTAACTTGAAAGAGATGTTTGGTGGTAAACATTATTCGAGCGTGTTTCGCAGCAAGATATGTTCAATATTGAAGGATTGTGCGTATGCCCCGACCATCAGACTATTCCATGAGAAACTTAAAGTATTCAAGAAAGAAGGGGGATAGGTTGCTTGTGATTTCTTGTCCAATATTCCATATGATAAGTGATCTATTGCACATTGTCACGAGAACAGGTATGCTGAGATGACATCAAATGCTACGAAATCGTTTAATAATTGGATTTTAGATGCTCGAGCTTTTCCCATTACTCACATGGTTGACTGCATAAGATCAAAAATCATGAAATGGTTTAAAGAGAGACTTAGCAGTGGAAGAAAATGGGACAAATTATTATGTTGGAAGATGGTTAAAAAGTGGAGCAAGTATGTAACCATTGGGGTAACATGGCATGTCTGGATGGTACGTAACATAATATACAAGGTTCTGTCCAATCCTAGTGTTACGGTTGATTTGGAGAATCAAACATGTTCGTGCTATCAGTGGCAGACTCAAAGATTCCCATGTTGCCACGCTGCGGTTGTGGTTATGTGATGCTCAAAAAAGTTTGATGATATTGTTGATAATTATTTCCTGACAAGTTATTACATCAAGTGTTACGAGGGAATATTAATGCCAATTCCAACTACGGAGAGGTACAAGCTAAACAATTTTTCCGAAACGAGACCATTTTACCACCAATAATGAACATATTAGTCGGACGTCCGAAGAAGAAGAGGATCGCATCAAGTGGTGAATCAACAAGCAAAAGGAAAATGAAATTTAGCAAATGTAAAAAGCTTTGTAAACTCAACTCTAGGTCATGTAGAGAGGCAACACAACCTTCACTACAACAAAACTGGACATTTACAACATTTATTTCACAACATTTTTAATAAAACGTTGTTAAAAAGCCAATTTAGACAACGTTTTCTACATAAACATTGTGGTGTAATTATAATACAACGTTTTTATAAGCAAACGTTGTTAGTATTATTTAATGACAACGTTTTTAAGCAACCGTTGTAATAATATCAAGAAAATAACAACGTTTATGGAAGAAACGTTGTATAAGAATTTTTCTAATATTATTTACACAACGTTTTTTTAATAGACATTGTAAACCAAGAACGAAATTTCCAGGTTTTCCCTTTCCCACCTAGTAGCCTTTTACGCGCGCAGTTTACCCCAAAAGTTAAAATCCCCTCATCTCTCTCTCCCATAACCTGCAAAAACATAGTCAATTCAGAGCTGAATGGTCGGGTCGCTGCTACTGTCTCTCTCCATCTCCGTCTCCATCTCCGTTTGTGTCTCTGACTATCTCTTTGTTCAATCCCATCTCCGTCTCTGGCTATCTCTTTGTGCGACTGGAGTGCTGGGTTGCTGCTACTGTTTCTCTCCTCGTGCGTTGATGCTACAGTAATCGAAAATCATCTGGTAAGTGCCTCTCTCACTCTCTTTCTTCTCTCTCTTTCTCTCGTTCTCTTGCTTTCTACTCTCTCTCATTCCCTAATTTGTGCCCTAACATTGCTTGTACAATATTGCCCTGATTTTTAAAAAATTGTATTTTCCCCAATTACAAAGGAAAGGGTTTCTAATTTTGACTCTTACCCTCAACTATTTTTAAAATACACACACATTGGATGATGTATGAAATAGAGAGACGGGAAATCTGAGATTTGGAATTAGCAATAATGAAAAATGAAGATTGATTAGGCTCTAGTAGAAGTTGTAGATTATTGTGAGAGAAACACAGCTGTCTCTCTCTCTCTAAAAGACTTTGGACAGTCTCTATTTCTCTTTATCCATTTGGACATCTTTTGCTCTGGTTTATCTGTTAGTGTGAACTAAATAGTCTTTTTTTTTGTGAAAGTTGATAAATACCATATAGACATTCCTATCTTTCTAATAGAGAGTTTAGAGGTATACCTTTCCATTTCTTGGTTTTTTTTTTTTTTTTTGGGCCTACACTTTTCTTTAACCTTTTTAAGGAGCAGGAATTCCAATCCATACAATGCCCTTCTTGATTTATGAATGGTGATGCTAATTATTGCTTGTTCCATCTTTCATTTTTCTCTTCAAGTGTATTAATTTGTGTATTATACCCTAAGTATATATATATATATATATATATATATATATATATATATATATACTCACATGATTGTTTTGGAGGATGGCTAGCTTGACTGGCTCCTACTCTGGGGGACAAAATACGACATATTAATCAAGCTCTAACCCAAAGATTTATGATATTTCAAGTTCCACCACTATATGTGTCACGACCCGACCCGATATCCTATGTGAAACCTTGTCCGGTTCGTGAGACGAGAACACAAAAATGCATATTTCAAAATCCTTTTCGTGTAAAAACCCTGTAATGCAAGTTTATGATTTTTAAAGACAAAACAAAACTTCATGGCAAAATGACAAGCCGGAGTAAAACACATTAGGTAGCCATTAAACCCACGAGCTAGAGAGCTCGGGATAAACATACATTCATAACAGAGTGTGCGAAATAAGAGTTAACAGTATATACAAGACCTGACAACCATGTCGACACCATAAAAGAATATTACACAAGTATCAAATACAAAGACTTCTACACAACTATACATTGTTTAAGTAACATGTACACCCTCGATCTCACCAAAAGAAAATACGAAGGCTCAAGGAGCAACTACCCAAAAGAATGCCTGATAAGCTCACTGACGACGATGCAAGGTCATTGAGGGTTTCTCGCCGGATCGGGATCTAAGGAAAACAAATAAACAATGGATAGGGTGAGTTATAAAACTCAATAAGCTACTAATGCAACAATATGGCATGTGAGATGTGAACATTGATAAGAACAAGTATAACAATATTTGTTATAGCATGATAAATCTTGAAACATAATAGATAACAAGTATCTCATAACACACATATCACATAGCATGCAACTCACATAAGAGTGATATGTAAACACATATAAAAGGATACCGTCGAGGTACACCTTCGACACACAAACTTCCAACCAACCAACCTATAATACCAATGTAGAAATCGTTGATTTCGTACCCGATCATCGAACCAATAACTAAGAATCATGGTGAACCATTTTCCGTATTCACGTTGACGTGAAGACTTGGTCCCCACGACCCGAGAAACAATCACGGTATAGCTTACCAAGGTCGCGTTTATTCCGTACAACACTTAGCGCTATAATCGCTATCGTGGCCAACGGTAGGGCGAGGCCCAGTGTATTGGCCTTCGGCTATTACGTAGCCCCGGATCACGCAATAACCGAGCGTCAATACACCTCCAATAAATATGCCATGGACTTAACGAATGCTCAAGTAGATGTTTACTCGACACATTATAACCAATCAACCAAATGTTCAAATAGATGTTTACCCAACATTTATAATAAACAAGTCATACTCCAAAGTAGGGAGTATAATAACCACAACAACAACATGTTCATATATGCCAAATGATTTTACTACACATAGCCATTCCAACACCAATACTAAAGATTAACACAATACCAATAAATGTGCATCGCGTAACCAATCACCCAACGGATCTCCCGAGTATCCAAAGAGCTCACAAAATACACACGTGGTCACCTTCATTATCAAACCCTAACCGACTCCGTTCGAGTCATTTTAAGTTACTAGTGATGTCGAGTTACGAAAGTGGTCTTACACTTTATACCTAGTACATTAACACCCAATTTTGAGTTCCCAACACCATATAACAAGCCACAACATTTTCCATAAGTCCATAATGCTATATCATGGCAAGAATCATATGTTCACAAATCTAGCATGGTAACTTCATACATTAGAAGTCTAGGATGTCATATGAGACATAAATTAAGAAGGAGAGGGGGTAGTATCTTACTTCTTAACAAAATAACCAAGGAAAACAAAATTTATTCGCTGGGAAAGCTTACTCTCGCCAAGACCTTTGCAATGGTGTGCTCAGATCGTCGAGATTCCTTCACAAACTCAAGAAATCTCACTTTCTCACTCTAAACACTCCCTATTCCCTCTCTATGATCTTGGTGGGTTTAGGAGTGAAATGAGAGTATTCAAAGGTCTCCCTAGGTGTTTAAGTGGCTGGGAGAGAGACACCAACCGGGCTAGTGACGTGGTTCATGAAGAGCCAATCAAATTTGGACAAAGATGAGATTTTCTCAGGTGAACAATCTGGGCGCTATGCGGATGCACTATGCGGTCGCATAGCTACTATGCGGTCGCATAGCTTCTATGCGGGCACCTTATGCGTCCGCGTAGAATCCAGAAACTCTATACGTTGGTTTGAGCTCGCACTATGCTGGCGCATAGCGACCAGCTCAGGTCAAAGTCCACTAAAGTCTTCCAAAGTTTTTCCAAAATAACCCCAAGTCAACCTAAGATGAATCTAAGTCCAAGGGAAGGTCAAAACACTCGAGAAAGGTTCTCGAAATGACCGATAACAAGGTGAGAAGTTCAACGTACCCTAAGTACAATCAAATACAAGAATTAAATAGCCATTCGAAGCATACTAAACATAAGGAATGTAGCATGAACATATTATGTTTTAAATGCAACACACTCAAGAAATGCTAATTGTATAAATCAAGATGATATATGCATGACGTAAGAATGATATGAGCAATATAAATGATGCAAATGAAGCGAGTGGCACATTCTCACCCGCTTTAGAATAAATTCGTCCGCGAATTTACTTACCGACTCCATCGAACAAGGCGGGATATTTCTCACGCATCTCTTGTTCTGTCTCCCAAGTGGCTTCCTCAACATTGTGGTCCTCCACAATACCTTCACAAGGGGTATAGTCTTCGTCCTTAACACTTGTTCTTTAGTATCCAAAATCTTTACGGGTTGTTCGACATAGGAAAGATCGGGTGTCAAATCCACTGGTTCATATTCCAAGACATGTGAAGCATCCGTCAAGTATTTCCTTAACATCGACACATGAAACACCGCATGAATACCTAACATCGAAGGTGGTAGAGCAAGTCTATACGCCAACTTCCCAACTCTCTCCAAAATTTAAAATGGTCCAATATACCTCGGTGCCAGTTTACCCTTCTTACCAAATCTCTTAACCCCAATTCATGGTGAGACTTTCAAAAATACATGGTCACCAACCTCGAACTCAAGATCTCGACGTCTATTATCTGCGTAACTCTTCTGTCTACTCTGAGCTGTTTTTAATCTTTTCCGAATAAGTTTCACATTCTCTACTGACACATGAACCATTTTCGGAGCCCACAATTTCGCTTCACCAACCTCGTCCCAACAAATCGGAGAACAACGCTTCCTACCATAAAGTGCCTCATACGGAGCCATCTCAATACTCGACTGATAGCTGTTATTGTAGGCGAACTCAATCAGTGGTACGTGCGAATCCCAAGTGCTCTTAAAGTCCATCGAGCAAGCTCTCAACATATCCTCAATTATTTGGATTGTTCTCTCATACTGTCCATTGGTTTGCGGATGAAATGCTGTACTAAGATTCAACCTCGTACCCAAAGCATTCTGAAGTGTCTGCCAAAACTGAGAAGTAAACCGCGGATCCCTATCCGATACAATACTCATTGGCACTCCATGTAGCCTCACAATATCCTGAATATACAACGAAGCAAGTTTTTACAATGAATCCGTCATCGTAATAGGAAGAAAATGAGCCGACTTAGTCAACCTATCAATGATAACCCAAACTGCATCCTGACCTCGTCAAGTCCGTGGTAACCCAGTTATAAAATCCATTGCAATGTTCTCCTATTTCCATTTCAGAATCTTTAAAGGTTGTATCAATCCAGCTGGTCTTTGATGTTCCACTTTAACCCGTTGACAAGTCAAACATTTCGACACAAACTCGGCAATTTCCCTTTTCATTCCACTCCACAAAAAATTCTTTTTCAAATCCCTATACATCTTAGTACTCCCCGGGTGTATTGTATATTTAGACTTATGGGCTTCATCTAACACTCGTCGTTTCACTTCCTCAATCGTCGGTACACAAACTCTACCTCAAAACGTCAATATGTCATCACTGTTCTTAGCAAAATTTGGGGTCTTACCCTTATTTAACACATCAATCAGCTTTTTCAATTCCGGGTTACTCACCTGGGTCTCCTTAATCCTTTGAAACAACACTGGAGTAGCCCGAATATTAGCATAAATCACCCCATGGTTCGACTCACAGGGACCCCAATCACGGATATCCTCAAACATCTTCCACTCCCTAGTCATCAAATAAGAGATATATGCTTTCCTACTAAGCGCACCCGCTACAACATTGGCCTTTCCCGGATGATAAAGGATAGTGCAATCATGGTCCTTCAACCATTCCATCCACCTACGCTGTCTATTATTCAATTCCTTTTGAGAGAATAAATACTTAAGGCTTTTATGATCAGTAAACACCTTAAACTTAGCCCTATACAGATAATGTTTCCATTTATGAAGAGCAAAAATAATCGCAGCCAATTCAAGATCGTGTGTCGGGTAATTCTGTTCATACTGAGTCAGTTTCCGTAAAGGATATGCGATGACCCTTCCGTTCTGCATCAAGACACATCCCAACCCTTTTTTCGAAGCATTCACAAACCCATCGTGATTCGGCAATGCTAGAATAGGAGCTGTAGTAAACTTTTCTTTCAATTCCTTGAAACTCACCTCGCACTTATCATTCCACACAAACGACTTATTTTTCTGAGTCAAATTAGTCAATGGGGTTACAATCTTAGAAAATCCCTCTATAAACCTCCGATTATATCCTGCAAAACCCAAGAAACTACGAATGTCTATTACAGTCTCGGGTCTCTTCCAACTCACCACAGCCTCTATCTTAGCTGGATCAACTGAAATCCCCTGACCCGAAACCACATGGCCTAAAAATGATACTTCCTCAAGCCAAAAAGCACACTTGCTAAATTTAGCAACAATTTCCTTTCCCTCAAAATTGTCAACACAATCCTCAAATGTTTCTCGAGCTCCTCTCGAGACTTAGAGTACACCAAAATATCATCAATGAAAACAACCACAAAACAATCAAGATACGGCAAGAACACCCTATTCATCAAGTCCATAAATACTGCGGGTGCGTTAGTCAAGCCAAAGGGCATAACCACAAATTCAAAATGCCCATACCGAGTCTTAAATGTCGTCTTAGGACTATCTTCCTTTCGAACCTTCAATTGATGGTAACCACTCCTAAGATCAAGCTTAGAGTACACTACAGAACCCCGAAGTTGATCAAATAAGTCATCAATATGTGGGAGGGGGTATTTGTTCTTAATTGTAACTTGATTCAACTCCTGATAATCGATACACAACCTCAACGAACCATCCTTCTTCCTCACAAATAATACCGGTGCACCCCAAGGAAATACACTTAGTTTAATGAAACCTCGATCAAGCAGTTCCTGTAACTGAATCTTCAATTCTTTCAATTCGACCGGTGCCATCCGATAAGGTGCCTATGATATCGACGCGGTACCCGGTAACAACTCAATACAAAACTCCAATTCCCTATCAGGGGGCAATTCATAGTCATCTGAAAATACATCCGAAAATTCACGTACAACAGAAATGTCCTCCAACATGACCACCCTTTTTGATTAATCCACCACACAAGCCAAATACCCCTAACAACCATGCGATAATAACTTATGAGCTTTCAAGGCCGAAATAAGACGAACACCACCCATACACTTATCACCAACAAATACAAAAGAAGACATGTTCGGCAAATCAAAAATAACAAATTTCTTGCGACAATCAACAATAGCATGATGTGCATGTAACCAGTCCATTCCCAAAATCACATCAAAGACACGTATAGGCAACACAACCAAATTCGCAAGCAAATGATGACCATCAATAATCACATCACAATCATGATAAATTTTAAAAGCTATTTGGCACTCTCCCATCGAAGTAGACACCTCCAACACATATGGCAATGATTCAGGCATGGTATGGATGTGGCAGGCAAAATGTGATGCAATGTATGAATGCGATGATCCCAGATCTATAAGCACTCCAGGTTTCGCGCTAGAGACAAATAGGGTACCTCCTATGACATTATTGGCTTCGGAAACTCTATTTTGGTCTAGGACAAAGACTCGACCCTGGACTCTAGGACATCCCTCGTTGTCTCTTTTGACACCCACATTCTGCTGCGCACCTACCTGCTGGACCCCTTTATTCCTTGGGTGATCCCTTTGGTAGTGTGACCATCCCCACACATGATGCATTTTCCCAACTTCTTCCAACATCTATCCTCCGTGTGCCCAGTCCTTGTACAGAAATTACATGTAGTCCCTAGTCCTCGCTGTCCCTGAATAGCATTTCTTTGATTCCCTAACCTTTGTTGGAACTGACCACCACGTCAGTTATTATTACTTCCCTTGTTGTTAGTTCCACTGGTATTCTGATTCTTCCACTTTGACTGTGCTCCCTGTTGTGTACCACTTGTATTCCCCGATTTAGTACGGTGCTCCTCTATGTCATGCTCGATCCTGTAAGCCTTATCCACTGCTTTCTGATAACTCGTCAACTCGAGTGGTATGAGTTGTTTACGGTACTCAGTCCTCAAACCCTTCACAAAATAATAAAACTTTCTTCTCATCTGTCGAAAGTAGATGGGAGCAATATCGGGATAGCTCGGTAAATTTTGCAGAATATTGAGCTATCGACAAACTTTCCTACTCAAGACTAAGGAATTCCACTTCCTTCTTTGCTGAACTACGTTTGGAACAAACTGATTTCTGAAGCGCTGCAAGAAGATCTCCCATGTTCTCACAACCTGATCCTGTACCCAACTTGCCTCCAATACCTTCCACCAATGTCCAGCTGCATCCTCTAGTTTGAGCGTAGCAAACTTGATCTTGTCCTCATTTGTGCATCCCATTGCTGCGAAAATCTTTTTTATCGACTCAATCCACCGCTCTGCTTTCTTTGAGTCTGGCTCACCATTAAAGCTACAAGGTTTCATTTTCAAGAACCTCTCTAGTCTACGGTCATTTTCCCCGTTTCCCCCAATCGTTGTGCAATTCTGTGTCCTCCTGCCTGTCCCTGTCCATCCATAGCCTGTCTGTTCATGTCCATGGTCTGATGGTTCATCTCCATCATAGCTTGCATGAATCCTTTCATAGTGTGTATGAAGGTTTCATTCTAGTTCATATGATTCTCTGGCGTTTGCCCTGTTGGTTGGGCTCCGGGTTGGTTAGGAGGTAGGTTAGGTGGTGGGGTACGGTGGCCCTCTCTCTCGGCTTCGCCGACCCTACTCGAGCAAGCCCCATCAGTACTAGTACCATTACGAGTTTTAACAATTGTTAAACACCTGTAACAAACACTCGACGTTAATGACTCAAACACACAACCAATCCCCTCCTAAACCAAGGATCCATTCCCGGCTAGCTAACTTATACTCTGATACCAATGTCACGACCCGACCCGAGATCCTATGTGGAACCTCGTTCGGTTCATGAGACGAGAACACAAAAATGCATATTTTAAAATCCTTTTCATGTAAAAACCCTGTAATGCAAGTGTATGATTTTTAAAGATAAAACCAAACTTCACGGCAAATTGACAAGCCGGAGTAAAACACATTAGCTAGCCATTAGGCCCATGAGCTAGAGAGCTCGGGATAAACATACATTCATAACAGAGTGTGCGGAATAAGAGTTAACAGTATATATAAGGCCTGACAACCATGTCGGCACCACAAAAGAATATTACACAAGTATCAAATACAAAAACTTCTACCCAACTATACATTGTTTAAGTAACATGTACACCCTCGACCTCACCAAAAGAAAATATGAAGGCTCAAGGAGCAACTACCCAAAAGAATGTTTGACAAGCTCACTGACAATGATGCAAGGTCACTGAGGGTTTCTCGCCAGATCGGGATCTAAGGAAAACAAATAAACAATGGACGGGGTGAGTTATAAAACTCAATAAGCTACTAATGCAACAATATGGCATGCGAGATGTGAACATTGATAAGAACAAGTATAATAATATTTGTTATAGCATGATACATAATAGATAACAAGTATCTCATAACACACATATCACATAACATGTAACTCACATAAGAGCGATATGTAAACACATATAAAAGGATACCGTCAAGGTACACCTACGACACACAAACTTCCAACTAACCAACCAATAATACCAATGTAGAAATCGTTGATGTCGTACCCGATCATCGAACCAATAACTAAGAATCATGGTGAACCATTTTCCATATTCACGTCGACGTGAAGACTCGGTCCCCACGACTCGAGAAATAATCGCGGTATAGCTTACCAAGGTCGCGTTTATTCCGTACAACACTTAGCGCTATAATCCCTACCGTCGCCAACGGTAGGACGAGGCTCAGTGTATCGGCATTCGGCTATTACGTAGCCCCCGCTCACGTTATAACCGAGTGTCAATTTACCTCCAAAAAATATGCCATGGACTTAACGAATGCTCAAGTAGATGTTTACTTGACACATTATAACCAATCAACCAAATGTTCAAGTAGATGTTTACCCAACATTTATAATAAACAAGTCATACTCCAAAGTAGGGAGTATAACGACCACAACAACAATATGTTCATATATGCCAAATGATTTTACTACACATAGCCATTCCAACACCAACACTAAAGATTAACACAATACCAATAAATGTGCATTGCGTAACCAATCACCCAACAGGTCTCCCGAGTAGCCAAAGAACTCACAAAACACACACGTGGTCACCTTCATTATCAAACCCTAACCAATTCCGTTCGAGTCATTTTAAGTTACTAGTGATTTCGAGTTAGAAAAGTGGTCTTTCACTTTATACCTAGTACATTAACACCCAATTTTGAGTTTCAAACACCATATAACAAGCCACAACATTTTTCATAAGTCCATAATGCTATTTCATGGCAAGAATCATATGTTCATAAATCTAGCATGGTAACTTCATACATTAGAAGTCTAGGATGTCATATGAGACATAAATTAAGAAAGAGAGGGGGTAGTAGCTTACTTCTTAACAAAATAACCAAGGAAAACGAAATCTATTCGTTGGGAAAGCTTCCTCTCGCCAAGACGTTCACAATGGTGTGCTCGGATCGTCGAGATTCCTTCACAAACTTAAGAAATCTCACTTTCTCACTCTAAACTCTCCCTATTCCCTCTCTATGATCTTGGTGGGTTTAGGAGTGAAATGAGAG
Organism: Platycodon grandiflorus; assembly: GCA_016624345.1. Lineage (NCBI taxonomy): Eukaryota > Viridiplantae > Streptophyta > Magnoliopsida > Asterales > Campanulaceae > Platycodon > Platycodon grandiflorus. The sequence goes on along the minus strand of CM028362.1, from coordinate 41,623,922 downwards.
CATTCAAGGGTCTCCCTAGGTGTTTAAGTAGCTAGGAGAGAGACTCCAACTGGGCTAGTGATGTGGCTCATGGAGAGCCAATCAAATTCATAAGTTGGACAAAGATGAGATTTTTTCGGGTAAACAATCTGGGCGCTATGCGGCCGCATAGCTTCTATGTGGGTGCCTTATGCGTTCGCATAGAATCCAGAAACTCTATGCGTTGGTTTGAGCTCCCACTATGTGGCCGCATAACGACCAGCTCAGTTCAAAGTCTACTAAAGTCTTCCAAAGCATTTTCAAAACAACCCCAAGTCAACCTTAGATGAATCTAAGTCCAAGAAAATGTCAAAACACTCGAGAAAGGTTCTCAGAATGACCGATAACAAGGTGAGAAGTTCAACGTACCCTATGTACGATCAAATACAAGAATTAAACAACCATTCGAAGCATACCAATCACAAGGAATGTAGCATGAACATATTATGTTTTAAATGGAACACACTCAAGAAATGCTAATGGTATAAATCAAGATGATATATGTATGACGTAAGAATGATATGATCAATATAAATGATGCAAATGAAGCGGGTGTTAAAATATGGAAACAAAAAAGACGTATTAAACTATGTCCTAAATGGTCAAACCTTCTAAATGAGGCTCGAAGCTAGAGAATTTAAAACTTGTGACATCAACCTGTTACCAGTAGGAAAGGATTGGCCCCCATTTTTATTAGTCAAAGTGTTTCATTATTAGGATGGGCCCAAGTAGTTATCAACTTCCTAAAGTGAAGAGCCGTCAGAATTTTGGATAGATCGTCTACCTATTATTTTTATGAAAAGTCTGCATTAACAGATCATGCTGATTTGGCTTTCCGTTACTCTTAATGTCTGGAATGGCTTACGCCTTTTCATGTTAAGTATGCCTCAGAGAGCGTACTGACAAGCTGTAGGGGTTTCATATCTATGCATACAGTCATAGGCTTCATTCAAATGGTTGTGATTCCCTTGGTTCAGGCATGTGATATTGCCTAAACTCAAAATCCAAATGTACTATTAATCAGTAGTCCATGCAAGTCGTTAAGCTGACTTGTGTTCCATTTTAAAACACACCAGATTCAACATGTTATGACTCTAGTTCAATCCACGTGTCTCTTGAATACATTTTATGGTACTGAGAAGAAAAAATATGCTTTAGTTTGTAAAGTCGAGTGTTGGGCTGAGATCTAATATGTGTTGTTTAAAGTGTGAGCTATCATTTTTTCTCCAGTGCACCCCAAGGCGACGCACTCGGTCTAATGAAACCTCGATTAAGCAATTCTTCCAATTGCACCTTTAATTCTTTCAACTCGGCCGGTGCCATGCGATACGGTGCCTTTGACAATGGTGCGGTACCTGGCAATAATTCAACACAAAACTCCAACTCCCTATCCAAAGGCAAATCATACTCAGTTGAGAATACATCGGGAAATTCACGCACAATTGGAACATCTTCCAATACAACCACTTTCTTCGATTTATCAACTACACAAGCCAAATACCCTGTACACCCATGCGACAATAATTTTCAAGCTTTCAAAGCCGATATCAGATGAATACCACCCATGCATTTATCACCCTCAAATATAAACGAAGGCATATCAAGCAATTCAAATTTGACAACTTTCTTACGGCAATCAACAACCGCATGATGAGTATGCAACCAGTCCATACCCAATATAACATCAAAATCACGGATGGGCAAAACTACCAAATCCGCAAGTAAAACATGGCCATCCACAATTACCTCACATGCACGAAAAACATCAGAAACATCTAGGCACTCTCCCATCAGAGTAGACACCTCTAACACATAAGACAATGATTCAGGCAAAGAATGCAAATGGCATGCAAAGTGAGATGCAAAATAAGAATGCGATGACCCTGGATCTATAAGCACTCAGGCTCGCTCTCTCAAGATAAACAAAGTACCTCTTTTAACGTTGGGAGAGTCAGGAACAACCTTATGATCTAACGCGAAGACTCGACCCTGAACTCTCGGTCGACCGTCATTGTTCCTCTTTACTCCCGCATTCTGTGGTACACCTCCTTGTTGTACTCCTCTGTTCCTCGAGCAATCCTTTTGGAAGTGAGTGCCTTCACCACATAGTAAACATTTCCCTTGTTTCAACCAACACCTATCTTCCATATGCCTAGTCTTCTTACAAAAGTTACTGTTAGGTCCAAGAATATCTTCTCAGAATATAGGTTAGAGGGGGGGTGAATAGCCTATATGACCTCTATTAAAATTTCATCCTATTTTAAATTATATGTTGAGAAACATGAATGAAATAATTAACATGAATAGGTCATCTTCCTAGTTCAAGCAACACTGCCGATATAGTTGTATCAGCTGGTGCATCGGCAGTCTTGAAGGATAGCTGGTATATAAGAGTTTAAGCAGCGGAAGAATAAGCAGCATAAGTATAACCAACAAGATTAAAGCAACTGTAGGTAAATAGGTACAAGTTTATCATAGCAGCAAACTAAAATCTTGTATTAGATGCATCAATTGCTTTCTACAACCAGATTGCATAAGATATATATATATATATATATAAAATTACAGGAAAGATAAGTAAAGGCTGAATGTAACAAAATATGATTTATATTAAAATTCAGCAGAGGTTTGCATAAAGACAAACATGCTTAGTACATCAACCTAGACTCTTCATCCTAGCAATCTCCCCAGGGTAGAAGGAAAGTCAATTGGGAAGCCAGGAAGACTCATAAATAGAACTCTAACCTTAGCAGTTCCTAATCCCTTAGGAAGGAGGACAAGAGAAGTGCTAGAGTTAGAGTGATGTGAGAAAGAAAATATTAGGCGTTGTTCAAATAACAAATATTTGAACAACTGAGTGCTGAGCACTCGGCTAAAAGTGAGGACAATTCATTGCAAAATTGACAGCCCTTATAATGTAGTATAAGTCTGTCGATATGAATGAAATATGGATTATTATGCTCTGGTTCTTCATCGGACATCTTCAAGCTTGATCAGTCTTCAACGACTTGCAGAATGCTTGGTCTCTAGCTGTGAATTTGAAGTGCAGCAACTGAAGAGACTGAGTCTTTCGAAGGAAGAAAGAACTCAAATCAAGAAAAAAGTTTTTGATCAAGCAGGACTTTTTAGCCTTTGGATTTTCTGTTTTCTCTCCCACAAAGTGTTTGTTCTTATACTTGTGTTTTCTCACTTTTTGGTGTGGTTTCAGATTGAAAGAACAAAGAACAATATCAACCACCAACACCTTTCTCGTGCATACACATACTTAATGTGAGAATGAGAGCCTTCTTTTATAGGCTGGAGAAGATGAAGGAGTCGTTGAGGTTTTGATGAGTTTCTGTTGTAACTAGTATAGATTTACTTGAATCCATAACCTAAGTCTAAATCAAGGTGACTAATGGGCCTGCGTGTCTGTTAGAGTGGCAACTTGTACTTAGACATAGCTTGAATAGCCTAGGGTTGCCTTTTGTAATTAGCCTTGAAGAAGATAGCCTGTAGGATATCGGCCATCCTCTGCACATCAGCCTAAGTGAACATCAGCAGAGTTCCTCAGGATATCAGACGAGTTCATATCAGCCAAGCTTCATCAGCCAAGTTGAAGACCCCAAAGAACGTCCGATATAGAACTGCCGAAGACATGTCTTGATTTGAAGCTTTCATTGACTTCGATACAACATTAACCTGCAAAACACATTCAATGAAGCTTTCCATTCTTGGCATAGAACTCAGAAAAGGACATTCTGTCTGCAAACGCAGTCTACCTATTTTTGGCAAAGTGTCAGGGGACAGACTGAATTCTGCAGGACCACCTATCAGAGATCAACAACCACATTAGAGCATTGAATGCTCTTAAATTCAAATTGTGAAGATCTCCAACAGCTCCAAGACCTCCCCTGCATATAAAAGGAGACTTCATTGCAGCATTTAACAACCTCAACAACTACAACTCTGAATCATCTTCTTCTTCTTCAAGTGCATTAAAGCTTAAACGTCCTATCTGTAAATCCTTCTTTGAAGAGCTTCACACTAAGACGATCAGTCCATAAAAGCTCTTCATTGATTGCAACACCTAGCATTCATAGCTCACGAGAATTATATCTTATAGATATCAATTCTCCCACAAACACTGGTCAACAAAGTTTTTGTACACAATCCATTAGAGATTTATTTTGTAAAGATTCTAGTGGAAAACTTAATACACAATTTTCAAATCCAAAGTTGACCACTTTGGCTGTGGACGTAGCACTTATTTATAAGTGTGAACCATATTAAATATCTTGTCTATATCTGTGTGATTGTGAATTGCTATTGTTGTTTAAATTTCCAGATTTCCATACTTTTGAGAACTGCTGATCTTGTCCTATGAAGATCAGTCATTCTCAACTTGTCCTATACTTTACTACTGTTCCGCCTGTAAAACTTTCTAACTTAAGTGAAGTAGGTTTTTGAATCAATTTCAAAAATTGGACATAGGCTATTCAACCTCCCCTTCTAGCCTATATTGAGCACCCTGAGACCTAACAATTGGTATCAGAGCTTAACTCTTTGAAAACTAGTTTTTCCGAGACTTGAGAGATTAAAGATCAAATGGCTGCTCACCAAATGTTGGAAACTTCAAATGTGAACCATTGTCCTGTACTGGATGAAGTTCACTTTGATATCTGGAAAGATAAAGTAAAAAGACACATGAACTCTATTGATAAACGGTTGTGGAAATGTGTTACAGACCTAGAATCCCCATGAAGCCAAATACTCTGGCCACACTGGATCCAACGGCTGACCCTGAAGTCCCAAAGCCAGAAGAAGAGTGGGATGAAGAAGATAGAAAGAATGACGCTCTGGATGGAAAGGCCATCAACATCATCACCAGCTGTGTTGATATCAGCACATATCAGCAGATCATCAACTTGGACACAGCTAAGGAAATGTGGGAAGCCATACTGGAATATCTTGAAGGTGATGGTGAAACCAAGAACAACAAGTTATATACCTGCATCCAGAAGTTCGACTCATTCAAGAAAGATCCTAAAGAGTCTCTACAAAGTATGAAAAGAAAGAAATAAACATGAGATTTCTTAATGCACTAGGCAGTCTATGGCATGTAAAGATCACTGCCATGAAAGAGTCAAAAGACTTGAATAAATTGACCCTTAGAAACCTTTATGCAAGTCTTTCAGTCTATGAGCTTGAAATCCAACAAGCTCAAGAAATGGAAAAGAGTTTTAAAAATTTATCCTTACCAGCCATGTCTGTTGAACCTTCTTGTTCTACACCTGATGAAACCCCATCTACATCCAGTGATGGTGATGACATTCTTTCAGACGAAGCCTTTGCTATGTTTGTTAAGAAGTATCAACGTTTCAAAAGGTTTAACAAATCATCTCATAGGCAGTCTCCTCACAAAACTGCCGTTCCTCAAAGAACAGCTGCTCATCCAAAAAGTTCTGCTCCTTATAAATCTGCAGACTATCAAAAGGAAAATGAGCTTGTCTGTTTTAACTGTAGGAAACTAGGTCATTTTGCTTCAAAATGTCCAAAGCCAAAATATGAATTCTACAAAAAACGTCCCGAGTCCAAATTTCAAAAACAAAAAGGGATGGTGGCTGAGGACATAGATGAAAGCAACATGCCTACTTGGTGTGACACTGACACAGATGAGGATGATTCCTGTGACTTTGCTGAAGAAGCAAACATATGTCTTATGGCCAGGGAATCACCCCATGATTCAGTAAGGTCACTACCATTCCAACAGGATGATAGTGATGATGATGTGCTTAATGAACCCTCAAGGGGAGAGCTCATTAAAGCAAACAAAGACATGCTGGAAGAATTTTCAAAATTCAAAGCTACCTATGTGAAACTAGCCAAAAAGCATGAACTGGCTGTCTCTGAGAAATCTACCTTGATGTCTGAGATCAAAGATCTCAATAGACAACAAGCTGAAAGTATCAAAATTCAAAAAGAGAACAAGGCCTTAACTGAAAAAGTGGATTTCCTACTTGAACACATAAAGAAAATTAATTCTGAGAAAGATGACCTTCAAAAGGTTGTCAACACTTGGAATAATTCAAAAGGAAACTTTGATACCATTCTTTCAAACCAGAAAACTCTTGATGACAAAACTGGTATTGGTTTCCAAAGTGAATTCAATGTAGGAAGTTCATCTGGTTATCAAGAAAATGAGACATCTGAAGTTATTGCTAAAGAAATGGCTGAAGAAGCTTCCTATAATCAGCAATCTCCTAAAAGGCAAGGACTTGGTTTTAACAAAGTTCCCTTTGTTTATCCCAAAAATACAAAAGACAAGTCCAAGGGTAAGCAGTCTGCAAACAATGACACTGCTAATAGGGAGCCTGAACAACAGAAACCTGCCATCAGTCACCCTAAGACAACAGGGATGACTGGTAGCAAGTTAAAGAATTCTCAACTCAAACCTATTAAATTTGTCAAAGGAAAGACTGCTGATCCCAACTCTGCCGATAAAAAGTTCAAAGGAGTTAACTCTGCCGATAAAAAGCTCAAAGGAGTCTTGCCTGAAAATGTGAAAACTTTTGATAAAAGGTCTACCCATGGTAAACCTAATATCACTAAGAAATGGCATTATCAGCCTAAGTCCTATAAGCCTGTTATCAGTACAAAGGTCATCTCCAAACCTGCTGATAATAAGAAGTCTTCAAAAGAAATCATTACACATGTTCAAGGTTTTCATAAATGCTCTTTCTGTAAAGGCCATGGTCATGAAATTCATGAATGCCTTCTGAGATTCATACCCAAATCTAGAGGATTCACTCCTCCAAAGGTTAAACAGGTATGGATCCCAAAAGGTTGCTAACCTTGAGGACCCAAAAGTAAAAGGGGACCATATTTTTAAATGACTATATTTCAGAAATGCTTCATGGCTGTTAGTGAAAAAGAGAAAGACTTATGGTATCTAGATAGTGGCTGCTCAAAGCACATGACTGGTGATCCAAATCTTCTCTCAAATATTGTTGAAGCTAAAGGTCCCTCAGTAATTTTTGGTGACAACTCAAAAGGGAAGACGATTGGCTATGGAAGCATAGTTAGAGGAAACCTCTCCATCAACAAAGTTTCTCTAGTTGAAGGATTGAAGCATAATCTTTTGAGCATATCACAATTCTGTGACAAAGGATTAGTATGTCAGTTCACTTCAAGTCACTGTCTCATCAAGGACAATGAGACATGTTCAACAATCCTGACAGGCTTCAGAAAAGGAAATGTACATGCTGTTGACCTAAATGCAGTTGGAAGAAAATCAAATCTATGCCTGGTTGCAAGGTCATCAAATGATAACAGCTGGTTGTGGCACAAAAGGCTTAGTCATCTCAACTTCAAATATTTGGAGAAGCTGTCAAAGGACAACCTAGTTGTCGGTTTGCCTATAATATCGGCTGAACCACACAGTCTTTGCAAAGCATGTCAACTAGGTAAACTACACAAATCTTCATTCAAGAGCAAGCCTTGCCTATCAACATCCAGACCTCTACAGCTCCTGCATATGGACTTATTTGGACCTGTTACTACTACAAGTCTTGGTGGCAGTAAGTACACATTTGTAGTAGTTGATGACTACTCAAGATTCACTTGGGTTGAGATGATGTCCTCCAAAGATGAAGCATATGACATCATAACAGAACTCTTCAGAAGACTACAAACTCAGAAACTGGATGACATTTCTGATGTCAGATCAGACAATGGGACAGAGTTCAAGAACAATGGTGTAGCCAAATATTGTGATGACCATGGAATTGGTCACAATTTCTCTGCAGTTGGTACACCTCAACAGAATGGAGTTGCTGAAAGAAAGAACAGAACTCTTATTGAAGCAGGAAAGACTATGATTGCTGAAGCCAAACTGCCTATGTATTTCTGGGCTGAAGCTGTAAACACTGCCTGCTTCACTCAAAACAGGTCCATTATCAACAAATTTCATAACAAAACTCCATATGAAATATGGAAAGGCAGAGCTCCCAACATTGGATTCTTCAAAATATTTGGATGCAAATGCTATGTTCTTTACAATGGAAGAGAACATAGAGGTAAATTTGAATCCAAAAGTGATGAAGGGATTTTTCTGGGATATGCTAAATTTTCAAAAGCTTATAGAGTTTATAATAAAACTTCACTTAGAGTTGTTGAATCTGTGCATGTCTCTTTTGATGAATTTGATTTTATTGGGCCACATTTGGCTCCTAAGGTGTCTAATGATTCTGATGAGTATGAGACAGGTACAGAACAGCCAAGCTCCAGATCTGCTGATCCCTCATCTTCACAAGTTCCTCCAAGAATTAACTTGATAGAATCTTCAAGGAATAATAATGAACCAGCAAATGAGAACTCTGAAAGCCCAGAATCCACTTTGCCTTCCACACCAGAAGTTCTACAGCCTACATTGGAATTAACCTATCCTTTAGAAAACCAAGCTTCAGACACTTCCACTTCTCAAGAACCCAACTCTGCCGATACAATAAGACAAGTTCAAACTGCAGATGTTCGTGAAGTTAAAGATCATTCTATCACTCGAATCATTGGTGATCTTAATGCTGGTGTTCAAACTAGACAAGCTTCAAGGAATGAATGCATGTATTTTACTGCATTTGTCTCTCATATTGAACCCAAGAAGATAGATGAAGCACTGGAAGATCCAAGCTAGGTGGAAGCTATGCAAGAAGAGTTAAACCAATTTGACAGATGTCAAGTTTGGTCACTTATTCCTAGACCAAAAGGACAAGCTGTGATTGGTACAAAGTGGGTTTTCAGAAACAAGATGGATGAAAATGGAAATATCACTAGGAACAAGGCAAGACTTGTGGCTCAAGGATACAGACAGGAGGAGGGCATTGACTATGATGAGACATTTGCTCCTGTTGCAAGACTAGAAGCCATAAGATTATTCTTGGCCTATGCATCCTACAAAGACTTCAAAGTATATCAAATGGATGTCAAGAGTGCCTTTTTAAATGGTGAACTTCAAGAAGAGGTCTATGTAGAACAACCACCTGGTTTCATTGACAGTTCAAGAAGAGAAGATGTCTACAAGCTAAGGAAACCACTTTATGGACTCAAACAAGCTCCAAGAGCCTGGTATGAGACCCTTTCAAAGTTCTTGACATCTCAAGGCTTTGTAAGAGGTCAAATTGACACTACTCTTTTTATTATGAAACATAAAGGTCATTCCTTACTTGTTCAAATTTATGTTGATGATATTATTTTTGGATCTACCAATGAAAATCTTTGCAAAAGATTTGAAAAGCTTATGCAGAGTAAATTTGAAATGAGCATGATGGGAGAACTCAACTTCTTCCTAGGTCTTCAAATTCAACAAAGCTCTACTGGTATCTTAATCAATCAAGCCAAATATGCAAAGATGTTATCAAGAAATTTGGACTTGAAAATGCAAACAGCTTCAGTACACCTATGGCCACAAACTGCCATCTTGACAAAGATGAAAAGGGCAAGAAAGTGGACATGACTCTATATAGAGGCATGATTGGCTCACTTTTATACTTAAACTGCTAGTAGGCCTGACATTATGTTTGCTGTTTGTGTTTGTGCTAGATTTCAAGCAGATCCAAAGGAGTCTCACTTACAAGCTGTCAAAAGAATCATCTGATATTTAATAGATACTCCCAACTTGGGTATTTGGTATCCAATGGATTCATCCTTTAATCTTATAGGCTATTCTGATGCTGATTTTGCTGCATGTAAGGTTGACAGGAAAAGCACAAGTGGGACATGTCAATTCTTAGGAAATAGACTTGTCTCATGGGCCAGCAAAAAGCAAACATCTGTTTTAACTTCAACAATCGAAGGTAATATATAGCCGCCGGTAGCCGCTGCCACAACTGTGGATCAAACAGCAACTTGTTGACTATGAGATCAAGACTGCTGATTGCCCTATAATGTGTGACAACACATCAGCCATCTCTGTTTCTCAAAATCCTGTCATGCACTCCAAGACAAAGCACATTGATGTGAGATATCACTTCTTAAATGACCATGTTGAAAAAGGTAACATCAGCATGCAATATGTGCCTACAGACCATCAGGTAGCTGACATCTTCACCAAACCACTTGATTCAACCAGGTTTGCCTATCTAAGAGGAGAGCTTGGTATGCTTGACCTCAATCCTTAGTCTTTCTTACAAAGTCTTTAAAGCTATTTCATATACTGTCTTTATAGAAATGCCTATGTGATCAGCCAAGTGCAACTCTGCCAAGAATATAGACAACTTTAAGTAAGCACTTCTTTCTCTCCATATCGGCAGTCCTCAATAACATACGTCGATTAAGTACGTTATATGAACAGTCACCTATCAGGAAATTAAATGCGGATTTCAAAAATCATTGAAAGTCATTTATTGAGTCTGTCAGAAGTACAAAAGGCGTTTGTGCACAGTGGCTCTTCACATTTTCCAAAAACCGCCATTTGCCTTTTTCAAAAACCTCCGAATCTTCAAGTCTGCAATCTCGCTAAAAGCTTCTAAAATCTCCAAAATCTTCACGTGTTCGATTTACATTCTTCAATGGCAAAGTCTCAATCTTCCAAAGCTACAGGTACTTCCTCTTCTGCTGAAGCCAAATCATCCACGACTGCTGAGGCTACTAAGATCCCTCTGAAAATACTTCCTAGGTCCAGCTATCACCCTGGGATGACAATTGACAGAGACTCAATCTTTGAGTCTTCCTCTGGCGCAGCACTTCTAAAGGACCTGGAAGAGTGTGGTCTTCTACCTTTCTTCCAACTAAACGACACGCACTACAGCAACATCTTGGCTGAAGAGTTCTACACCAGGATGGTCCTCCCTCCTGCTCCTACTTCAGTAAATGACAAGGTGAATATGAGCTATTTGAAAGGATATATCAGAGGATACTTCATCAAGTTGACCTACAAGGAAGTAGGCAACATCCTCGAACTGCCTATTGAGGGAAAGCTAGAGCTGACTGATGAAGAGTCAGCCAAAGCTTGGGAGATGATGAGGGGCTCTGCTCAACCAGAGCGATTCTCTGAAATGTCCAAGAATCTATTTCCTGAGGGTCCCTATCACATCAGCCATCTGCTGGACAAGAGCATTCTCTTCAAGAATGGCTCGAGGGACATCTTCACATCCCAACAGCTGATGTGGACAAAGGCAGTGATCCTGCGAAAGCAGCTGAACTGGGCAAAGATTGTCTTCTCGATGCTGTTTCAAAGTGTTGCTGAAGTCCAGGCCCATCCAATAATGAAGAGGCCCTTTGTCAGGGTGATAAATGTCCTCCTCAGGAGATTCGAGGAGATAGATGAGCAGGTGTCTGGTGATGACCTTATCAAGGTGTCCAACACCTACATCTTCACGGTTAACAACATCACCAGATACCGTGAAGACATGGCCAAGAGGGCTACTGCTGCTGCTCCTACTACTGCTGGTCCCTCTACCCAAGACAAGAAGGGTAAGAGGAAGGTGACTTACACCTCCGCAGGGCTTCCTACTCAGGAGGAGCCAGCACCTATTGGTGCTGAATTGCCCGAGGATTTTGACCTCAGCCGTCTTGACCATGACCCATATGAGCCAGCTGAATCCTCCCCCAAGAAGCAAAAACACTCACCTCTCCCCACACCAAAACTTAAACAGACCAGAAAGCCTGCCCGTTCAAAATAGGCTGTCGAGAAGGACACCTCCACCTTCAAACCAGCAGACCTTACCAAACCCTCTCAACCTCCTACTCTCCCTCCTAAAACCACCTCCACATCTGCCAAACCCAAATCAAAACAAACCCTTCTGCCAACTGATGAATCATTTGGCCTTCCTACAGTCTCATCTACCACTTCCTCCACACCAGCCGTTTCTACATCGGCCGTTCCCTCACCAGCCATTCCCACTTCTGACTCTCCACCACCAGCTCCTGCCTCCTCTACTCTAACAAGATCAAAACAAGGCAGACGCCTTAAAAGGAGTGCCAAAAAGGTAAAATTTACGGGCACTGCCGATCAAACCTCTTCACCTCCATCTTCCCCAACTCTGCCTACAACCTCTACTCATTCACCTCCATCTTCCCCAACTCTGCCTACAACCTCTACTCACTCACCTACATCCTCCCCTACTCATTCTGCTACCATCCAAGAACCCTCTCTCACGCCTAAAACCAAACCTCTCAAACGTTTTAAACGTTCTCTCTCTTCTACTTCTGACCCTCCTACTCCCAAACGCACTAAAACCAACCCTTACAGCCACCTTCATCCTGAGGTACAGGAACTGCTGTTCTTCAAGGACAGCCATCCTAAGCCTAACCCTGCCGATTCTGACCCCTTCCTTTCTACTCTGGATTACCCCAAAAAAATTCCCTGCCAGCCTATGTCTGCAGGTGAAATCATTTTTAAATGGGGTGCCTTCTATGACCCTTTACCACCTGTCTGGTCTCAACTATTCTTCTCCCACAATTCTGCAGTCCAGGATCTTATGATCTTCAACCAATGGACTACTATTCACAAAGACCTAGGCCTCCCTCTTCCTACCAAATCAGACATCTCTCCTTTTCTCTCTCTTCCATGACCCCCAGTCTTCACCATCATCAGCCATCCCTCCATCCTCTTACAGCCTGTGGTCTACAACTTCTTTGATGTAGTCACCACATACATAGGCTTTAACCCTCTCTTTCCTGTTCTCTTCCGTTCTCCTCACCTATCCACCTTCTTTACTCCTCCTCCCTTTTTCATTCACCCACTTTCCTATATCATCTACATAGAAAAGCTTTTCCTCATTCCTCGCATCTTCCCCAGCCATCCTCCTTCTTCCACCAGCCATCCTTCCTTGCCCTCCACCAGCCAATCTCAAGCCTCCACCAGCCAACCTCGCATCTCCACCAGCCACCCTCAAATCTTCCCAATCCAAACTCAACCCTTTGTTGGGCTTCTAACCTAACGGTTTATTTAATATCCGCAAGCGCACGGGCTATTGCAATATAGCGGGTGCAAGTACGAGTCGATCCCACAGAGACAGGGTTTACTTTGGGATGATATTTGTCTTTATATAAATGTATAGATAAAATGATTGGGGGAGATAAGAATTTGTAAGAGAAAATACTAGGAAGATATAGAAATTACTCTAACATATAATGATAGTATTCTTGGGATTGAAAACAATAAATATGCTTTAGATAAAGGCTTTTATCAAAATAACAAGGATGGTATGCTAGGCCTACACTACTTCGGGTTAAGACAGTAGCGTTTGTATTCTTCACTAATTATGTCCTAACTGTTTGAGATTTTCGTTTATGGTACTCCCGCCCTGTCACAAACGGGCATTCCGGCTTATCTCTAGCTGACCATAATTAGTAAGAATCCATTAAGAACGAAAGTCGACATACTTTCCATTAAAGGAACATCCCTAGGCCGTTGAACTACTTTCGTGATCAATGGAACCCAGCTTCTTTATATGGTTCCGTCAATCGAGATTCTCCGCTAGGTCCTTCTCTCAATTGACTAGGATTCCACAAATATAAACGTCTTCATATTTGCAGGCAATTTAAGAATAATATAAAGGAATTGTTTTAAGATAAAAGTGCCAAGTTCAAGGATGATACGCTAAGTTGTGCTAACTAGCACACGCATTTTAAAACTTACCGGCCTTTCTCTCGAGGGTCCGGCTTAGTGTAATCCCGTTCGTCACGCGGGAAATCCGATTCACCTTTCGAGGGTACCGTATAAATCAAAATCCAATAAGTTAATCAATCTCACGTATTTTCCACTAAAGGATCATCCCTAGGTCTTTAAATCACTTTCCGTAATTTATTGACCTAGTTCCATTCTTAGAGTTCCGCTAATCGAGTTTCTCCGCTAGGTCCTTCTCTCGATTAACTAAGGCTATACAATTAAGAACGTCTCCCTAATTGCAAGTAGTTAACATTACTAAGAAGAGAATTGAAATGACAAGTAAGAGAAGCATGAATATAAATAATTGAGTTTCCAACTCCGAGAAATGGAGGATTACTCAAACCATTGAAATAATGAAAGAAGTAAGTAAGAAATAGAGATAAGGAAAGAGATACTTATTCATAAAAAGGAGAGACAATGGCTGGAAAATAACCCTTGTATTGCATTTACCATATTCAAGAGTATACAAGACTTGTTACGAATCATTGATACACCTTGAACATTGTGTATAAATTTCTAGAGTATTTTGCTATACATTCTAAGTATAATATGATCCTTTCTGGATGTGTTTTTGAATATTTTCGGATGTTCTAAACTGAGTACAAATGGTCTTTTTATAATGGGGAGGGAACTCTTCAAGAAGGTGCCTCCAAAAGGTGTCTTTCAAATCTGCAAGCGCGACTTGCACGGCCGAGTCAAGGGAGTTGCACGGCCGTGCTCTTTTGGCGCCAATTTTGAATTTGATTTTGGACATCTTGCACGGTCGCTCCACTCTAAGCTGCACGGCCGCTCCATGCTCTGAGACCAAAAATGGCCTGAAAATGGCCTTGTGCACGGCCGCTCACTTTTGGCTGCACAGCCGCTCCATCTGATTTTTGGTTTGTGAGTTTGATTTGTTTGTTGCTTTTCCATGCTTTTGCATCAAAAGGTGTCTAAGCATTCTTTGATCATAAAAAGACTCCAAAACCTGTCTAAAAATGTATGAAACATACCAAAAAGCGTAAAATCTAATAAATATGAAAAAGGAACTAAAATGTATCTAAAATGAGATGAAAATGGTAATTAAACTGTGTAGAAGTATATAAAAACTTAGGATAAATGACTATATAATAGTCATGAAGATACAGAAATGTCCACTCTCCACGTGGCACCAGAGGGACATGTGGCCAAGCTGATCTGGAGCCCGGAGTAGATGAGTCATCATCCCCGAGCTCGTAGTTACAACCCGGAGCCCGGGTTCTCCGCCCGCCTCCGACTTGTCCGAGGAACCAAATATGGTCGTCTCTCCCCGCTCGTGACCCTAAGGAGCTCGCATGGTCTCAGACCCGAGCTGTCCTATTAAAGACCCCGAGGTAATCACCTCGGGAGACAAAGAAAGTCAACGAAAGCTGTCGCATTCAATGCCCACCAGCTGCTGCATCATCCCGGGACCACCATCTGGCATCCTATTGGATAGAAAGAATACTTGCCTATTAAGGAAAGCTGCATCTAGAAGGTCAAGGGGACAAACAGGGAAGTTCTATCCTCTGCACCAAAACAGGTCACTTCCACATCAATGCATACTGCGGCTGTCAGAGATAGGGACATGGCAGTTCACCCCAGGCCGACATCTGGCAGACCCACTTGCTACAAACCAACTTTGATTCAATATAAATACAAGGTGATAGCCTTCTTTTATGGTCTAAGTTCAAATTAACACACACAACTACAAACTCCCAAAGAATTCAGAGCAAACACTCTTGAGAGTAGCCTGAATCCTCACCGGAGACCTTTATCCTTACCATAAACTGATTCTCTCACCGGAGGGCTTTAGCTGGACCAACGTCCAGCTCCCTAACGGTGTTCTTTCATCATCTCAGGTATCTACAAGAACAAGTCCCACCTAAGCTTGTGCCTATTGAGAGCCGGGCATCCCGACCACAATCTAGCCGCTACGTGGACGCGACTGCATCACCGTAACCGATTTTGGCGTGATCGCTTGGTTCCGTTGCGGACTTACTATTCGATACCTTCGATTGAAATCCTCTCAACCTAGCAAATCTACGGTTGGAAATGACAAACTCAAAGCAACAGCCGCATCGCCCGCTCAACCGGTGACCCAAAGATCTTCACAACCGCCGACCACGTTGACCGCCGCGAAGCATGCTCCCAAGACTCCCGAAAACCCCCGCCAATAACTCGAAAGGCAGGAGTACAACCCGGACGTAGCACGGTGATAGCGAAAAGGCGGCGAAAGGTCGCGAAAAGAAAGGAAAGGCCGCGAGAAAACCCGTCAGATGGGGATACCGCTAGTGATACTTCTTGCGGAGAAGACACTTGAGGTAATGACGAGGTTAGAATCACTGGTGTAAAGAGGCCGGCCACACAGCTAGAGAGAGATCAAGCTGAGCTGGAAGATCTACGTCGCGAGCGGGCGCACGTAGAAAGGATCAGGGAGCTCGAGAGAAAAGAATTCGAGCTCCTCAAAAGGGTTGAAGCGGCGGAGCAGATCAAAAGAAAACCTCTCGAGCTGGAGAGGGAACAAGCCGTTAGATCATGCAGCCGCGATCGTGGACACCGGGCTGTGGAAGTTCCTCGGGCAAGCGCGCACAGTAGGTTGCGCGAGAGTGCCACGAACAGATTAGGAGCTCGGGTCAGTCCGGCCCCCAAAGCAAGTTTTCACAGTCGACTGCACTTCCCCGAAGAGAAGGAAAGACCCCGGGGTAGTGCCCAAGACCGGCTTGGATCCCGAGCACGCTCACGCAGCCCGACGAGCTCGAACAGTACCTACAGAGCAGAGGCCCAATCTCGGAGGAAAGGTTCCCGAGGGGGCAAGTCAAAACGCTCGCCGTCACCTCCAAGTAGCTCGCCCAGCTCGATCGCTTCATCGCATAAGCGGTCGAAAAATGACGGCCGCGACCGGCGGAGCCAACACAGGTCCCGAGCGGATGCCTCGCCGGACAGAGGTCTAAAGGCCCTCCAAGAGCGGTTGGAGGCCCTCGAAGAAGGAAAGCTAGGCCTGCCCGCGCAGATATTGGAAAGTCTGTTCTGCCAGAGGATCCAGAGGACACCACCCAACTATCGTCTGAGGCTTCCTGAATTAAAATTATATACGGGAAAGACGCATGCCGAGACTCACGTCTCCGGTTTTGAAGCCAAGATGGGTGTTTGCACCGCACAACAAGATATGTGGTGCAAGGTCTTCATTAGCACGTTCGATGCAACGGTGCTGAAATGGTTCAGGGAGCTCCCCAAAGAGTCGGTGGCAGATTGGAGCGACCTAAAGAAAAAATTCCTTAGGAAGTACGCCTCAGCAGGAGAGCTTCCCAAGGATAAATCCGACCTTGCGAACACGAAGCAAGGCCCAACCGAATCGCTAGCAGACTACATCCAGCGGTTCAAAAACGTAGCCGACGAGCTCTCCAATGTGCCCGACGAGACGATAGTGGTCTGCTTTGAAAGTGGGCATCAGTCGGAAAGGTTGCTGGCAGAGCTGAATAACCGAAATCCGGCAACGAGCGCGGAAATGTTCATATTGGCCAAGGGTGTGGCAAAAACAGAGAAGACCTTGGCAGATAGGGCAAAAGCCAAAGGAGTTGTGGTGCCTGCGCAGAACGAGGAGATTAAAAACCCGGACAAGAGGGCCGGCAATCAAGTACTGCATGTAAGGCACATGAGAAGGGGAGAAAGAGGACAAAACGGTCTACACACCCCTGAATGCTTCTCGCGAGCATATCATGACCGTTCTGCAGCAGGAGAATAAGCTGGGAAAGCCCTACCTTATGAGAGAGGTAAAATTTCCTTGAAACCCAAACCTGAGGTGCGAGTATCATAAGGAGAATGGACACTCCACCGAGGAATGTCGTCAGCTGAAAAAGGCCATTCAGTGACTGATAGATCGGGGGGAGCTCGGGAGGTTTGAGCAGAGAGGAACCGAAAGAAGGTCGGCACCGCATGGTCTGGAGCATATCGAGAGGGAAGAATTCAGATATCCACCATCCCGGAAAACAACTTGAGCATCACCCACCTGACACCATGTACACTCGAATAACGTGGTGTCCCAACCTCGGGTGAAGGATGAGGTCGGGATATGCTTTTACCCTAGCGAGATGGCGAGCACCGATCTGGCCAAAGGGCAGCCGCTTACAATGCATCTCGGGATAGAGCAGTACATGGTTAGGCGGGTACTCATCGACACAGGAGCCAATCGGAACATCATGTATTATGATTGTTTCAAGAAAATGAAGCTCACGGACTCGCAGCTCATCCCGAGCAACATCCAATTGGAAGGCTTCACCGGCATCGAGTGATAACCAAAGGCACCATCTCTGAAGGTGACAATGAGAGGGAGACATTTTCGAACGGAGAAAATAGAGTTTCTCGTTCTCGACATCCCGTCTCCCTACAATGCAATTTTGGGCCTTCCAAATGCACAAGTTCGGCATGGTCGTCTCTGCCCCTCATCAAAGAATAAAATTCGCCGCCAACGGGAAGGTCGGCATGATGAGGAATGACCCGAAAAGTACTCTATCTCGTTTGATAGAGACACAGAAAGAAAAGGAGGCGACATCCCGAGGAAAGGCTCAAGCCATGGAAGTCTACCACAACCCGGCCAAACGAGCCCGAACATCACCAGTCGAAGAAAGCCCAGTAATAGTTGAACAGCTCGTCGTTCCTGAGAACGCGACTTCTACTTCCGGCGTGGCAAAAGATTAGCAGCTAGCGCGGGCTAGCAACCCTAGCTCGCATGAGGCGGGCCCGAGCCCGAAAAGAGCCAGAGTGATCACAATCGAGACCCTCGACAATCGCGAACTCCCAAACATTCAGCCACACGAGGACTTCGACGAGGTGATCATCAATTTCGATTTTCCCGACCAAAAAATTAAAATTGGTCTGGATATCGACGAGGGAGAGCGTCAAGCTATCATTCAATTCCTCCGAGGAAACACTGATGTATTCGCTTGGAGGGTTGAGGACATGAAGGGTATTAGTGAAGACGTCTCCGTTCACAAGCTCAGCGTGGACCCCGCAATCACTCCCATACAACAGCGACCACGGGTTTTTTCCCCGAAAAAGCAAGCAGCTATCAAAGAAGAAGTCGACAAGCTGCTCCGGGCCAAGATTATAAAAGAGATTTTTACCCGACTTAGATCGCAAATGTCGTCATGGTAAAGAAGACCAGCGGCAAATGGAGGATGTGCGTGGATTACACCGACTTGAATAAAGCTTGCCCAAAGACCGGTACCCGCGCCCGAATAGATCAGCTCGTGGATGCCATAGCCGCCACAAAATCCCGAGTTTCATTGATGCCTACCAGGGTACCACCGATCGAATGTGGCTAGAGGATCGAAGCTTACCCTTCCGATCTACGGGGCTTTGTATCGCTATGTTATGATGCCTTTGGGTCAAGAACGCGGGGGCTACATACCAGAGAATGGTAAACAGAGTGTTCGGCGACCAGCTCGGACGCAACGTGGAGGCTTACATCGACGACATGGTCATTAAGACCAAGAAAGCAAATCACGTCGAAGATCTCCAGGAAACCTTCACCACTCGAGAAAAATAACATGAAGTTGAATCCCGCAAAATGCGCCTTTGGGGTCACTGCGGGCAAATTCTTAGGATACATGGTGAATGAGCGGGGAATAGAGGCAAATCCGGGGAAGATCCAGTCATTGCTGGATATGAAGGCCCCAACGAGTATCAAAGTCGTGCAGCAGCTCAATGGCAGGATAACCGCCTTGAGCAGATTTATAGCCAAAGCTGCCGAGAAGAGCCTCCCTTTTTTCAAAGTTTTGAAAGGGAGCCAGAAATTTGCTTGGGGGCAAGAATGCGACAAGGCCTTTGCTGAGCTGAAGCAATACCTTGGCAGCCCGCCTTGGGCCCAGCCTGCACTGAGAAAAGTTATATATTTACATCTCGGCCTCGGATGCGGCCGCCGCAGCTTTGATCGAGAAGAGGGCTCTATTCAAAAGCCGTATTACGTCTCTCACGCGCTTTCCGACGTAGAGACGCGATACTTGAATGTTGAGAAGGTGGTCCTAGCGTTGATAGTAATGGCGAGGAAACTATCACACTATTTCCAAGCCCACGCTTTGGTCGTCTACTCAGACTTACCTCTCCGGAAAATGCTGCACAAACCCGATGTAGCCGACCGAATGATGAAATGGGCAGTCGAGCTCTCTGCTTTCGACATCACTTACGAGCGGAGGAAGGCAGTCCAAGGACAAGCACTCGCCGACTTCATTGCTGAGACATCATTCACTCACGATTATCCGGAGATTCCCCCAGCCGAGCTAGAGAAAGACTCACCACAGGTCGTCCCTCCGACTAAGAATATCCGCTCTAGCTCTCATGAAACACGGCCTATCCACCACTGGCAGTTGTTCGTAGATGGATCCGTCAGTAGCTCGGGAAGCGGCGTGGGTTTATCCCTGGTTTCCCCAGAAGGAATTGAATTTCGGAAAGTTTTCCGATTCAAGTTCCCCGCATCAAACAACCAGGCCGAATATGAGGCAGTGGTGACAGGTCTACAATTAGCAAGAGAACTCACAGTTACACAAATTGTTGTCTTCAACGATTCTCAGCTCGTCGTGAAGCAAATTTTGGGGGAGTATCGGGCTAATCACCCCACACTGGTAAAATACTGTGAGCTCGCAAGGCAGCTACTATCCGAGTTCGACTACTGGGAGGTTCAGCAGATCGATAGAGAAAGCAACACTCGGGCTGACTATTTATCCAAAGTGGCTTCCATGGAACTAAAAGATCTGCCCCGAGATGTTCAAGTGGAATTCCTGGATTCCCCCTCAGTAGACAGAGAAACCGTCTTGCCAATTATCGCAACCACGAGGTGTTGGATAGATGAGGTCGAAGATTATATCGAGCATGGGACCTTGCCCGATGACAAAAGCCTAGCCCGACAAATCAGAAAGAGAGCCGCTAGGTATACAAAGGTCGCCGGAGTGCTGTACCGATGATCTTTCTCAAAACCTTTGCTAAGATGCGTGCGACCTGAGGTCACTGAAAATTTATTAGCAGAGGTACATGAGGGAGTATGCGGGGGACACCCCGGAGCTCGGACTCTCTCTGACAGAATCATCCTCCACGGATACTATTGGCCTGCACTTAGGAAGGATGCTGAGGCCTACGTCAGGAGGTGTGACAAATGCCAAAGATTTGCTGATGTACCCAGACTACCTTCTGTGCCCCAGACACCGGTTGTCGCACCTGGCCTTTCGATATGTGGGGAATTGACCTCATCGGTCCTTTTCCTAAAGCTCGCGGAGGTTGCGAGTTCTTGATTGTGGTCGTTGACTACTTCACAAAGTGGATTGAAGCCAAGCCGCTACGGGAATTGCCAAGAAAAAGCCATCGCTTTGTACACGACTTCATCGGTGCGATTTGGGCTACCTCGGGTTATAGTCTCCGATCACGGACACAATTCGCCACTAAGTTTACAAATAATTGCGAGAGGATGAATGTGAAACACTGGATGTCTTCAGTTGCTCACCCGCAAGGCAACGGCCAAGCAGAGGCCGGGAATAAGAAAATTCTATACTCCCTTAAAAGGAGCTTAGAAGAAAAGAAAGGAAGATGGCTGGAAGAGCTCCCCGCAGTCCTGTGGAGCATCAGGACATCTGTGCGGGGTCCGACGGGAGAAACGCCATTCGCTTTGACTTACGGCTCAGAGGCAATGGCCCCAGTTGAAATGGCCCTACCAACCAGCTCGGGTGTTACACTTTGATGAAAAGACAAATGCAGAAGCCCGGGGGCTTGACCTCGATCTGTTAGAGGAGCGCAGACTGGATGCTCAGTTAAGAATGGTGAACTACAAGCAACTCGCAAAGGGTCATCATGATCGACGAATAAAAGCTAGAACCTTCTCAGTTGGAGATTGGGTCCTCAGGAAGATCGAAGCTACAGGCAGAAATGCTCAGCGGAACAAGTTATCCCCGAATTGGGAAGGCCCCTTCCGGGTTACCTCGATCATCCGAGAAGGAACCTACCGACTTGCCGAGCAAGATGGAACATTATTGAAGAACCCTTGGCATGCTGATCACCTCAAGAAATATTATTTATGATTGTAATTTCTACTTTTGTAAATTTGAGTAAATGTATGACAACAAGACTTTGTAAAAAAGTTGAAGTTTGTTTACTCGGGTTTTCATATTCTATTATTCAAATACCTAAATTCAGCAGCGGGCTACTTTAGGGTATATTAAAAATACTTATAGCGGGCAGCGGGCCCCTTAAGTAAAAATAATTACTCCGAGCATGGTAGCAGACTACCCCGAGTAGTTTGAAGACCTCACTGCAAAGTCAATAGTGAATCACTCAGTGTAGGTGGAATAAGTCATCACTCGAAAGTCAATAGTGAATCACACCGTGATAGACTTTGAAAGATTACGAGAGGTCGACCAGAGTCACCCCGTAATAAACGATTTACTGCCGACGAAAGGCCAGAGCCACGTCGCAATAAATTCGAGAAGAATTGAAATTTACATTCTATAAATTGATCAGATATAAGAATATCACATTCAAAGAAAAAGCATATTCCCGAGCTAGAATTACTTTGAGCAAATTAGTAAATCATGCATGCATTGTATGACTACAATTTTACATCAACTCGGAAGTACAAGCTGTTCATGCATAAAAGTACAAATAGATTAGATATATCTCCGCATATTCACAATAAAACTACATCTACGAGTTAATATCACTTGTTTAAATTTACATATCACAAAAATTTACGAGCTCGCAGGCTCAAAACCAAAGTACAAAAAATCTTCTGCAGGGTATAGCTCAGCGCATTTCAGCGGCCATCACATCCTTCGGTTCTCGCCGGCCGGTCGTCACACCTTCGCATCCTTCGCCAGCTGGTCGCAGCCGGCCGAGCTCGGCATTTTCTCGCTCGTCGCCTTCCCCGAAGCCTCGGGCCATCCGCTCAAGCCGAGCATCGACCAATTTCTCAACATGTTGTTGAAGGATAGCTGGGTGTTCCCAGGCCGGCTTACCAGCCTTAGCATCTTCCTCGTCAATAGCCTGGATGTCCTCAGCATCAAACGGCACGAGCACGGCACCTTTTCTGTTCAAATCGTCAAAGGGGTTGGAGGCTCCCCATTCAACCAGCGTTTCAAGCGGTATCCCGGCACCCGCTGCAGCTCGGAGAATCTGATATCGCCCTTTCATCATATATGGGGCAATATCCTCGACGAACGACTCAGTCTCCTTGTACTGAGCGATGAGGGACTCCTGGCCGGGGTACCGTGCTCGAATGTCATCGACATCTAGGTTGAGTTTCTCCATCCTCCTATTGAGATCTTGGATGGCCGCTTCGTGCTCCGAGCTCTTCGCCGTAAAGAACTCTTCAAAATTCTTCATCTCTTGCCCGGCGGTCTTGGCCTCCTCGGCCACCGGGCTTCCTCAGCCTTTGATTGTGACATCACCGAGGCAAAGAGAGAAGCCGTGATTTTCTCGATCTCGGCATCCTTCGCCTTCAGCTCCTTGTCCTTTAATCGAAGCTGATGGCGGAGGCGGATAGCTGGCGATCATCTTTGACTCCGAACGAGGTCGGACTTCACTTTCACCACCGCCGAAGATCGAAGTACTTCGCATAGTGGGCCATCTGCGAGCAAAGAAAGTTAGCATAAGAAAATGTAAAAAACTTTAACAAAGTTATGGTGTAGTCACAAACCTCCACTAGCGAGCAAGTCATGGTCTTCAGGGCACGATCGGAGGACTGCTGCAGTAGCTTCGCCATCCGAGGGGAGTCGGCATAGGCCTGGACTTGGTTGAACAGCATGGTCTCCGCACGCCCATCCCGGGTATTACCTCAACCTCCTCCCCGGGAGTGACCTTCTCTTTACCCTTAGAGGAAGATTTCCGGGTAAGGGGCTCCTCCTCGGTCATATCGATTATGGTGGCCTCAGCAGCCAGCTCAGCAGCAAGCCCCGACTTTGCGGCCTCGTCAGCCGGCCCCGACTTCTTCGCCTCAGCGGGAGGCCCGGTCTTCTGCTTCTTGCGAGCTCCGGCCTCATCACCAGCCGAAGCTCGCTTGGTTTCCGGAAGAGCCATTGAAATTGGCACAGCATGAACAATGCCCTCAGCCCCTATCGGCTTCATCGGGGGAAGAATAGCTGCGTCACCTCCAGCAGCAGCCTGAGCTCGCCTCAGCTCGTCCTTGCGAGCTCCGGAGGCGGTGGTCCTTTTAACCCGGAAGGCGCTGGCAACGGTCACCATATCTGCAAAAAATACACAAGTCAATATCCATGCGAGGAAGAAGTACTTGAAAGAAAAATGCAAAACAGATACGAAGTGTTACAACCCTCGGGACGACCCTCAGAACAGTGTGCTGTTCCTCTACCCCGGCGCAAAGATTCACACCGGATGCAAAACTTGTCATCCATGTGTCCTAGCCACCCCGGCGTACTCCAACGCAGCATGGCACACCTCGGTGAACCCCATCGAAGGTCCTCCTCGACAGCCCGGTCATCGAGAGGAAGGGTTCATCCGCAAGGATCGCCTCCCAGTCATACCGGCGGTCTGCTCGCTCGTGAAGAGGGGGTCTCGAGCACCCGCTGAGCGATGCTGTCGTAGTCCCCCAGCCTCTTCAGGCGCTTGAGCCCGTGCACTCTCCCCGAGGGAACATTGAAGTTCCAGCCTTTGCAGCTTTCCACCAAGATGATCTCTTCAGGCGCTTGATCCAGTTGTTGTGGGCTTTGCATTGGAGACGATGGGAAGAGACCCATGTCTGGAAGTAATACCTGAAGAGGGAGAGAGACGGCTCGCAGCCTAAAGCTCGGACACAGGCTATAAAGCAGACCAGCGTCCTCACTAGCCCCAGAGAGAGGTCGAGGGGCATTGCTGATGTCTCCTCGAGGAACTCGCATATGAGGGGGTCAAGTGGGAGCCGTAGCCCGCCGAGAGTGAAGAAACTGAGGTAGAAGCCCACTTTCCCGCGCAGGGCCTTTAGCTCCACCAGCCTCTTGTCGCCGGATCGATGCCCGAATCCCAGTGTGATGAAGGGCCTCCCATGTAGATATCGAGGAGGAGATCTTATTCCTCCAGTTCCTCGGCAACGCAGCAATAGCCGCCTGATCGGCCCTCTCAGCCGAGGTAGACTCTCGAGCTATAGAGGTATCAGCCCTACCCGATGTGGACACCCCGGTCATCTTGTGTAGATTCTTTGATCGCGACTCGTCAGCAACTGAGGTCTCGCGGAGTTGGCGAGTTCGTTCAACTCGGAGATTCTGCAAGAGCCGGGTCATGGTGAAATATTTGCAGATCAGGGCAGTTACTATTTGATTTTTGTCCTCTAGCACTTCCATTTGAGCGGCAAATGGGAGTGGAGGGACCCAGTGGGGCTCATCAGCCACTACCCTATCCGAGAAGTCGGACCCCCAGCGTCCTAAAATATCCCGGGCTTCACTTGGAAGTACGACCTCCCAGTGGTCTTCGGCTAACCGGTATATGTTTTTATGTGTGGGAGATCGGGCAAACACGGACAGAGATGGAGAGTCACCTAAATCTACGGGACCCCGGGGTACTAATGGACTGTTACCATCTAAGCTCGGGGAGTAACCCGAGGACGAGGATGACTCTGACGGGGTAAACTCTGGAACCCTAAAGCTAACACCTCGCCTACCCGAAAACATATTGAAAGGAAATAAGAATTCAAGTATGGGTAGATCGGAAATACCTGTTTCAAGAGGGAAAGCTCGGAAGTCGGATGTACGGAAAGCACCTGAGAAACACGTGAGACCTGAAAGACACGTGGCACCGGAAGTTAGTGCCGGTATAAATGGCGATTGCCAACAGCAAAACGACGATCGAGATATATAGCAACTGAGGGCAAAAAAGACCAAAAAAAGTGGATACAAAGATAGAGGAGGTTCAGATGAAACTAACCTATGGAGTAGAATCGACGAAAGAGGCAGAAATCAGCGAGGAAAAGCGGAATGACGGTTGGAGAAATGTCGCCGGAAATCGCAGGTCGCCGGAAGAAAAATAGGGTTTTAGCAAAGAGTGATGATCAACAGTTCTAAAACCCTACTTATATCCTCGCAATACGACGTCGTTTGTACGGAAGACCCGAATTTCGACCCGGAGTTAAATGGATAGTCCGCGTGTTTTCCCTCAAAAGCCATCAAAGCGACACCGTTTTACGCAAAACGACGGTTCCAATTCAAAAAGTTAAAAAGACGGGCATTTAATGAAAGCCGTCAGAATGTTTCGCGCCAATGATTTGGCACAAATTCCAACGAGAGGTGTGTTGGTGAAGCTTCTACCTACTGCCTAAAGCGCGAGCTAGACTTCCCGACTTAAAGAGTAAAACCCTTACCTCGGGAACTCGGGGGCTACTGAAGATACAGAAATGTCCACTCTCCACGTGGCACTAGAGGGACACGTGGCCAAGCTGATCTAGAGCCCGGAGTAGATGAGTCATCATCCCCGAGCTCGTAGTTACAACCCGGAGCCCGGGTTCTCCGCCCGCCTCCGACTTGTCCGAGGAACCAAATATGGTCGTCTCTCCCCGCTCGTGACCCTAAGGAGCTCGCATGGTCTCAGACCCGAGCTGTCCTATTAAAGACCCCGAGGTAATCACCTCTGAGACAAAGAAAGTCAACGAAAGCCGCCGCATTCAATGCCCACCAGCTGCTGCGTCATCCCGGGACCACCATCTGGCATCCTATTGGATAGAAAGAATACTTGCCTATTAAGGAAAGCTGCATCTAGAAGGTCAAGGGGACAAACAGGGAAGTTCTATCCTCTGCACCAAAACATGTCACTTCCACATCAATGCATACTGCGGCTGTCAGAGATAGGGACATGGCAGTTCACCCCAGGCCGACATCTGGCAGACCCACTTGCTACAAACCAACTTTGATTCAATATAAATACAAGGTGATAGCCTTCTTTTATGGTCTAAGTTCAAATTAACACACACAACTACAAACTCCCAAAGAATTCAGAGCAAACACTCTTGAGAGTAGCCTGAATCCTCACCGGAGACCTTTATCCTTACCATAAACTGATTCTCTCACCGGAGGGCTTTAGCTGGACCAACGTCCAGCTCCCTAACGGTGTTCTTTCATCATCTCAGGTATCTACAGAAGAACAAGTCCCACCTAAGCTTGTGCCTATTGAGAGCCGGGGCATCCTGACCACAATCTAGCTGCTTACGTGGACGCGACAGATCACCAGAACCGATTTTGGCGTGATCAAGTCACTTATCAAACTCCCCCACACTTAAGCTCTTGCTTGTCCCCAAGCAAGTTTAGGATAAAAAGAGGAAGAAAAGAAAAGAAAAATAAGAATGATCCCTTAGAAATATAGTAGCAAGCCCTGATTGCCTTTTTGGATATTGCCTTTATCTTTCTAGTCATATTTTGTATACCTTTAGAATTTATTAAAAAGAAGCATTTAGGGGATATTTTAAAGAAATAATTTTTAAGACAATAACCTAATATAGCATATATAGAATTTGATCAAGTAAAGCATGCTTAGAAGGATAAATCTTAGATCAAGCACTTGGTAAAAAGAGAAGCTTTCACTCTTTAGAGTGATTTTTTTGAGAAGAATGAATCTATCACTTTAAAATGTACAAAGGGAAATATAAATACTTATTCACAAACTAGAAATTTCCATAGAATTGTATTGCATTTTTGAATCACAAGGGCGAAAAATGGATGATGATAGTGGAAAAATCTCATCAAGGTATTAACAATTTTATCTTATTTTTGTACGTGTTATATTTTTGCAAAAGACCTTAGTTATTTTTGATCCTTTCAAGTAGGAGACATTGTGGCTGCGAACCCCATGTTCCTAATACTTAGATCAAGAATACTTTGGATATTACTCCCGTTTGGCAAGGAAGCATCGTCGCAGCGAACGCCGTGCCCCGAGTTACTTAGGAAGTAATAAGTTTCTTTTTGCTTTTAAGATTTTGGTGACTAAGTCACTCTTTTTAGCAATAAGATAAAATGCTTAGCCTTGATTCGATTTAGTGGAAATGGAAAGATGGGATTTTGATGAAGAGGTGTGATTCAAAGGGTGCAAAACAAAATGGATGCTTCTAATAAGGGAATAAATATTTAATAAAATTTAACATGTACAATTTTAAAGAAATATTTTCAAGAATTTTTCATAAGAATAACCAAGTGTATAAAAAGATTAATAAAGATTCCTTCTAATCAAATGCTTTTTCTTTGATAAAACCCTATATTTTGCTATATTAACTTATGAGGCTTTTAATTTATTTCCTAAAAATATCCCTATATTTTTCTTTTTATGAATTTCTAAGTTTATAAAAAGTATGAGAGGAAAGACAAAGGCATTATTCTTGGGCAAATAGCAAGCATAAGAAATAATGATATGGATCATCATAGGGATTTTTTTTTTTTTTTTATATACTATGTTTTGGTCAAATTTCAACAAGTGTTTTCAATGGCAAGAAAGATGACAAAAGTGATAAGAATCTGGGTACAATGATTATCAGATATTAAAGAAATGAACTTAAAGAATTTTGTTAACTAGGGAAAGCCCTTGAACAACTTGTTCGCCGGCACAAAACCCCGGGAGGTTTAGGAACCTGCCTTAACCAAAAGGTATATTGATCAAGTTGAAGTATAAAACTAGGAGCGTATGCAAGGGAGCTTAAGCTAGTGAGAATGTGTGTGTAAAATACATGTGTTCTTCCCTTTTTATACCTCAAATACAAAGAAAACAGTAAGCCTAAAATATAGGAAGTAGGTTGATCTTGTTGAGATATTCTCGCCACATTGTTGGTGGAAGAGATAAGGATCCGTTGCGGTCTCTTTGATGAAGAAACGGTGTTGAATCAGTCCTCTTAACGATTGACATATTCCCTGAAAAGTAGGGTTTAATGTAACCATAATTCAACCTGCAAAAAATAGTCAAGATGCAGTAGAAGAAGCCAAGTTGTTAGTACCAAGATGTCACACGTAAGTTGTAAACAGGTTGACTAAAAATGTAGGCCCAACAATTGCCCCCAAACTTTTTGAATTTTGTAATAAAGAACACAAAGAGTCAAAAATTTAAAAAGTTTGCCAAAAATTGATAGCGTACGGCGGTTATTAATGCAAAAGGTTTTGATGGGACGGTTTTTGAGTCTTTCCAAGGCAAAAAGGTCCTGCTGTGTTTTCAAACGTACAACTGCTCACAACTTCTCTCTTGAACAAACCGAACCTTCCCAACTCTTCCTCTCACGAGTTGCTAACAAAAAGGTTTTCTTCCGAAGAAATATCAAGGAAGATTGTGTGGAGAAGAAAAACAAGTAGCAATTCCGGTGAGTCCCTTGTCTTTGTCTAAATTTCTTTGTTGATAATTTCTCAAGTTGCAAAAAATGGGAAAAAAGAAGTTATGTATAATCGAAAGTGACGATGGTCTACCAGAGGGTTTCTCAACCCAAAATCTGTTAAAGGAGCCCGAAAAGAAAAGTGCTTGATTTCGGCGGATCCGGAAGTTGTCAAGAAGAATCACGCATTGCCTTCGAAACCGTCTTCTTTACCCATCCCTCCTTAACTTCCGAGTGTTCTCCCGAGTGGGTGTGTTTTCCCGAATACCCCTTCACCATTGGCCTTAAATTCCCGTTCCCTGTCCTGATTACTAGGTTTTTTGCTTCTGCGAAGTTGAACTATGCCCAACTTATGCCTCAGGGTTGGAGGTGTCTTCAAACCCTAGTTAGGTTGAGGGATGAAGTAGGTTTGAATGTAGACCTAGAGGAGTTCGCTTATACCACTGAGATCAGGGGTTTTGGTCTGGGAAGATATTGTTTTAGAGTCAAGAGCGGTGGTGACCCCATTTTGATTTCTAATAACGACCCTGCTGACAGGGGGTGGAGGAACAGATTTTTCTTTGTTAGGAAAGACAACCTAAGCCAAGAGGCTGGTGTAGTCTCAAAGTGGAGGTCTCAAGGTAGAGGAAATTTTCCTCTGATTTTGCTCATTACCAAAATCTTTGTACATCTTAACCCTTAACAAACTTGAATTTCCTTTGTAGAAGTCGCCAAGCTTTGCGTTTTGTTCCCAGAGCAGGAGGATACAGAGGCAAACGTAAAGAGGATTTTTGAGTTAGACCCTCTCATCAGGTCCTTCAAGGCGTTTCCAGTCTTGTTCTCTCCAGAAAGGGTTGAAGAAGAGTCTCCATCAAATCCCAGCAAGATGTCCACGGGTTTGGTTTATTATCTTAAAGTTTTTGCCTACCTGCACAATTCGTTCTAATCTTTTAGGTTGTCCTAATTCTATGTCCTTTATCGCAGCCACCACTCGTTCCAAAGCCCTCGTCAGTACTGCTGATTTGCTCGCTGGAGCTAAGGCAAGAAGGTCTCTTAGGAAAGATAGCAAGCTGCCCCCAACCCCGCAATCTATGGCCTCTAGCTCTGAGGTAAATGTCTCAAAGAACCAAGATGAGTCAAAGAAGAGGAAGCTAGTGGAATCTGAGGCTACAGATGCAAGTGATGTTTTGGATGGTGAGAAAACAAGAGAAAAATTTGTTGTTGTGATGAAGGATTTCGCTGACAAGGTAAAATGAGGACACAATGATCTTTGTACCAAAGAAATTTACAAAGTACTAATACTTCTATTACACAGGTCTCGGACATAGTGAGTCCTATCTTGGACCAAGTCGCCGTCTTAAAGATCAAGGCGACTAGATGCAGTGTTGAGGCTGAAGAGGCAAGAAAAGAGGCAAAAGCGAGTGCTAGGGAAATAAGTAAACTGAAGAAGGAAGTCAAAATACACACTGGTGAAGTGGTGAAGTTAAGAAAAGAATTGGCAGACGTATGTGCCAAAAAGATGAAAGAGAATGAGGCCCATGTCAAGGAACTTGAAGCTGCGAGGGAAGACTTCAAGTTCAATGCCACCAAAGCATTGCTAGAGGCCAGAATCCAGCTAATGGAAGAGTTCAAGAATGGACAAGCTGGGAATTGGGACTTGGAAGAAGAAAAAAGGACTTTGGAAGATTTTATTGGCGAATCGGTAGATGCAGAAGAGGTGAATTCACCAGCCCTGGAAGAATTGGTTGATGACGTCAATAAAGTGTTGAGCAGCATAGTAGGGACCCAAGTTGAAGGTGGTAATCAAGAAAAAGAAGCAGAGGTAACACCGGCGGCAGTAGGCCAAGACGTTGGGAAAATTTGAATGTTTTTAGGTAGTTTGGAAGGGAAAGTAACACAAACAATTTCTATTTTATTCATTTGGTCATGTAACAGCTCATAAGAGCGTAAACAATTTATTTGGGGGTACTAGGTTGGTCTAGTACTCCAAGCTTTTCGTAGGTCTGAAGGGATTTGTTGGCTAATCCAACTTATCCACTAATTGTGAGATCTTTTTGTGACCATTTTGGAACTTTGCTTAAAGTGGTTCAGGTTTCTTCAGAAACTTTGTTTAGTAGATAAAATGTTAACGATTTAAACAATAGGTAACATGTTAATGTTACAACCAATAGTCACAACTTGAACAGATGTGAAATCGTGCGCACGGGCGAAGGTGTAAAAACCTTAATTCTTTAGAAAAGATGTAAATCTTTTAACCAAAAATGTACCTTTGATCAGAGGTAAATCGTTTGAAGAGATAGAACAAGTCTCACCGGCGTGTCAACATGTTCCATCCCTCTCCAGCTAAAGTCTCAACATGTTGGAGCCGTACTGGCGTGTTAACATGTTGAACTTCTTTATCTCAGGTCTGAACATGTTGGAGCCGTACTGGCGTGTTAACATGTTCGACCTGCTTCAGTTTAGGTCTCAACATGTCGGAGCCGTACTGGCGTGTCAACATATTGAGCCTACTCCGCTTGTATACCTTGCAAAACAAATTCATGTTAGGATTGGGTGTTAGCATAGCCAACACCCGTCCGATGCTTAAGTTAGTAAGGGTTTCCAATAAAATTGAGGATTGAAACACATAAATGAACTTGACATAAATTAACTCATACCTGAGAAGTCTAGTTGTTAACGACTTGACTTACATAAAATAGAGCTTTAAATGAATGGCATTCCAACTCCTAGGGACCCTGTCTCCACTTGGGGTTGACAACCAATATGCCCCTTGCCGCCTTCATCAATAAGATATGGTCCCTCCCACTTGGGAGCTAATTTACCTGCATTCAGTTCTCTGGTATTTTAGAATACTTTTCTTAAAACTAAATCACCAACCTGGAATCTTCTTATTTCGACATTCTTGTTGTAGGATCTAGCAATCCGTTGTTGATAGGTCGCCATCCTTATCTTGGCTAAATCCCCGATCTCATCAATTGTATCTAGATCTTGGGTTAACAAGAGGTTATTTTCATCTTGAGTTAATAAACCATACCTCGTTGGGATTGTCACCTCGACCGAATTACACTTCCGCTCCAAATACCAAGGAATATGGAGTTCTACCCGTGGCCCCTTTTGTAGTTGTTCTGTCGCCCAAAGTACAAGTGGTAATTCTTCAGCCCACTTTCCTTTCTTTTGATCTAGGCGTTTCTTCAAGTTGTTGACAATCAACTTGTTGCTTGACTCACTTGACCATTGGCTTGAGGATGGACAGTGTGGATGTGATCGCTTGATGCCCCAACGAGCACAAAAATCTCCAGTCTTTTTACTTATGAATTGGGATCCATTATCACATATGATCTCGATGGTACGCCAAACTCGCTAATAATATTCTTCTTTAAAAATGAAACTACCTCTTTGTCTCTTACTTGCACATAGGCCTCGCCTCGATCCATTTTGAGAAATAGTCATTGCTAACATGAACACTTTGCCTCCAGAGCCTTAGGCAACTTGCCCACAATATCCATGCCCCATTTCATGAAAGGCCAAGATGAAACAATAGAGTGTAGAGGTTCAACAGGTTGATGCAAGATGTTACTGTGCCTTTGGCAGGCATCACATTTCTGCACGTAGCTCAT
The DNA here is from genome assembly GCA_016624345.1 of Platycodon grandiflorus. Lineage (NCBI taxonomy): Eukaryota > Viridiplantae > Streptophyta > Magnoliopsida > Asterales > Campanulaceae > Platycodon > Platycodon grandiflorus. Next base: position 41,591,365 of record CM028362.1, on the reverse strand, counting down.
GGCATCTTGACGCATTGTTGGCCGCATAACCAGTCCTGAGAGCCTTCGATGCCAATGCTTTCCCACCAGAATGATTTCCACATGTTCCTTCATGGATTTCACTTAGCACAAGCTTAACTTGCTTATTGTCAATACATCTCAAATAGTGTCCTGCGAAAGATTTCTTGAACAAGACATTATCTATTAAAACAAAAGTTGAAGTACGCATTTTAAAAGATCTAGCATTCTTAATATCAGGTGGAATAGTTCCAAGTTGAAGGAACTCAATTATAGGTTGGGTCCAAGATGAACTTGTATCTTGTGCCCCATTAGATTGAGTCACTTCTTGAGTTTCCTCCACTTGGTCTATTGCCGGTACTTAACATAAATAATGGGAATATTAGTATGCAACATAGATTTGCAAGTTGAACCCAAGTTGGCCAATGCATCTGCTTCCGTATTCTCTTCTCTAGGGACCTGTTCCAAAGAGAATGACAGAAATTTTGAAGCCAAAACTTTAACATGTTGGAGATACAGAGTCATTTTGGAATGCTTCGCCACGTAACTGCCATTGAAATGGTTAGCCAGCAATTGAGAATCAACATATACATTTATATGAGTAATATTTAAACTTAAAGCAGCAGTTAAACCCATGATTAAAGCCTCATATTCAGCTTCATTATTTGTCGCATTGAATTCACAAGATACACTTGAGGTATGATATCACCTGGGGGATTTCAACTATTCCTGTGCCAATTCCTTTGGAATTTGAAGCTCCATCTGTATAAAGTGTCCAAAATCTAGGAGTTGTTTTACCTTCAAGCTGTTGTACCTCTCGCTCCACCTCAGCCGCAAACTTGGACTAAAATCGCTACGAAATCGCCTAGAGCTTGAGATTTGATAGTGTTTCGGGCTCATATGAAATGTCATACGTGCTCAACTTGACCGACCACTTGGCCAATCTCCCGACATTTCGGAGTTCTCAACACATTTCTTATAGGATAGTTAGTTCGACGTTATGGGATGTGTTTCAAAATAATGACGCAATTTAGTAGCGGCAGTAGTTAAAGCTAAAATTAACTTTTCAAGATGGGAGTACCTCATTTCAGCATCTAGTAGAGACTTACTTATATAATAAACAGGATGCTGTTCACCTTGGATTTCTTTGACCAATACTGCACTAACTGCATTCTCAGATACAGCTAAATATAAATAGAGGCGCTCACCACGTTCTGGTTTAGCAAGTAGGGGTGACATCATCAAGTATTCCTTAAGTTGTTTAAAGGCTGCCTCATGTTGATCAGTCCATTGGAAGAGTTTATTCTTTCATAACACTTCGTAGAATAACCTGCACTTATCAGATGATTTAGATATAAATCTATTTAAGGCAGCTACTCTACCGGTTAACCTTTGGACGTCTTTGATATTCTTGGGAGATTCCAAGTTGAGAATAGCTTTGATTTGTTCAGGACTAGCTTCGATTCCTCTCTTAGTCACCATATAGCCCAAGAACTTCCTCGCTTTAACACCAAAGTTACACTGGATTGAGTTTCATGTTGAAAGCTTTCAAGATGTTGAATGCCTCAGCAAGATGCTCCACGTGATCTTCAATATGCTTGGATTTTACTACCATATCATCTATGTAGACTTCCATTGTCTTGCCAAGTTGATCTTTGAACATCTTGTTTACCAGCCTCTGATAAGTTGCCCCTGCATTTTTAAGACCAAATGGCATAGCAATATAACAATATATACCTTCTGGAGTCATGAATGCCGTATCTTCTTGGTCTGAGGGCTCCATTTGAATTTGTTGAAATCCTGAGGATGCATCCATGAATGTCAAGATGTCGTGGCCAGCTGTCTCGTCAACTAGAGAATCAATATGAGGAAGAGGGAATGGATCTTTCGGGCAGGCCTTGTTCAAGTCCGTGAAGTCCACGCATACTCGCCACTTGCCATTCTTCTTCTCTACCACCACGACATTAGCCAACCACCTTGGATATTGAACTTCCTTGATCATCTTGGCCTTCAAAAGTCTCTCAACTTCTTCCTTTATAATCTGGTTCCGTTCATGGGCAAACTTTCTTCTTTTCTGGTGGACAGGACGGATGGTTGGATCAATGTTCAACTTGTGAGTTATGATGTCCTTGCTTATTCCTGTCATATCTTCATGCTTCCATGCAAAACAACACTTCTGACTCTTTAAAAACTCAATCAACTCTTCCTCAATTTCAGGTGGAAGATCTGTACCAACTTGCACTTGGGCCTCAGGATTTGACTCATCAACAGAAATACTTTTCGTCTCGTGCTCCACTGCTTCAAGAACATCCTGGGCCTTTTTCTTTAATTGCTATGCTGGACGAGGGACTGAACTTGCTTTCATATTGACCTTGTAGCACTCTTTAGAAAGCTGCTGATTGCCCTTCAACTTGGCTACACCCCAAGGTGTTGGGAATTTGACGCACTGGTGATAAGTTGACGGCACGGCTTTCATGTTGTGGATCCATGGTCTTCCTAAAATAACATTGTATGAGGAAGAGCATTCGATCACACAGAACCTTTCCATAGAATTCATACCTTCCAGATAGAGAGGCAACTTGATTTCTCCGACTGTTTGTTTTACTTCACCACTGAACCCTACCAGTACGGATGAATTCCTCACAACTTCGGATAAGGGAATGCCCATATCTTCCAGAGCATGAGTGAAGATTATATTGACTGAGCTGCCGCCATCAATCAGGATTCTCTTGACCATACAATTAGCAATCTGCACCTGGACAACTAGACCGTCATGATGGGGGTCCAACGTGTTATCCTTATCCTCATCTTCGAAGGAGATAACTTGACCATCTGTGAAGTCGCGGCACCTTGAGGGCAGCTCTGACTGATCCTCCTTAGAACTCTTGGCATGACGCTTGGCTGCAGAATAAGTTGTACCACAAATATGGGATCCACCTGAAATAACATTAACTACCTTGGTGGCTGGAGGAGGTGCAACTTTCTCGGGTCTGGAGTGCTCCACAGAATCAGGTTCTTTGGACTCATTTCTGACCCTCTTCTTACCCAACAAATCCTTAAGGAGACCCTTCGACAATAGATGAGCAATTTCCTTCCTCAAGGCGAAATAATTTTCAGTTGTATGCCCGAATTCCTCATGAAACGCACACCACTTGGACTTATCCTTCCAAGTTGTGGGCTTGTCATTCTTCTTAGGTCATCTTGCTTTATCTCCAAGATTTTCCATGGCGCAAAGGATTCCTGAAATGTCCACAGAAAAGCAATAATCAGAAATTTTAGGATAGTCATTATCATCTCCATCCTGATCATCATCTACAAAATGAACTTTAGAAGATTTAGATTTAACAAGGGGTTTGCCCCTGCTAGACTTATAATGGTGGGAATCCGATTTTCTGTCTGACGGCTCAAATAGAGGAGTCCTCCCAATTGACTTCTCCATTGCCAGGCTGTCATCTTCCAATCTGATGAAACGCAAGGCTCTGGTTCTTATTTCTTCAAGTTGTTTTGCAGGTGTCATCACCAACTCATTATAAAATAGAAAGTTCTTTTTCAAGCCAATACGGAATGCTTCCGTGGCTGTGGACATATCCAGATTGGGTATGGTTACTGCCTCCTTATTAAACCTGTGCAAATATTCTTTAAGACTCTCGTTAGGTTGTTGCACAATTCTGTAAAGGTCGCTAGTCAGTTTGTCAAATGCCCTGTTGCATGAAAATTGATTAGTAAACATGCTGACAAGTTGAGCATAGGAAGAAATAGAGTTTAGAGGAAGTCCTGTCAGCCATTTTAAGGCTGGTCCTGACAGAGTTGAGCCAAAACCCCTACAAAAACATGCTTCTTTAAAAACAGGGGGGATACTTATAATATCCATCGATTCCTGATACAGCAACACATGTTCTGCTGGATCGGTGCTCCCGTCATACTTCTTCATATGAGGGACCGAAAATTTCTTTGGGATCTCTACATTAGCTATGGCTGGAACAAAACGAGATTCGTTGTAGCAGGTTGGGGAAACTTGGTGATGAGGCAAGTTGACTCCAGGCACGCCTCGAAGCAACTCTTTTATAGTTTGCATTTCCTTAATAAGTTGACTCTCAGCGAAAAGAGAATTGTTATTAAATTGAGATGCAGAAGTATCAAAAGTATTAAAGAAACTCCATGTTTGCCCCATCGAAGGTGTGGCATAGGTATAGCAAGACGACAACACAGGTTGGCTAGTTGTAAGGCTGAATCTTGGTCGCGAGATGGGAATGGATGTCATGATTATGCTTTCTGCTGGTAAGGTACTGGACATAGGGATATCTCCAACATGGCTTGGTCCTGTACCTGCACCAAACAAAGATCTAGGATGCAAAGGTGAAAATGGAGTAGAAACTTGAGTTTCAGTTTGCTTCCCTTTACGCATGGTATCAATGGCATTGAGTATCATGGTGTTTGTATGCTCCTAAGCATCCAACTGGTCATTCACTTTCTTCAACAGTGTGACCATGCTAGACATTAGCTCCAAATTGACAGCTTCCGAATTTGAAGATGGATTGCCTTGAGTGCCGGAACTAGGAAGCGGCTGGCTCCTCTCACCTTGATTACCAGACGACGGATTGGCCATTTCTCCACAAATAATCAAAGTAGTCCCACGGATGGCGCCAAATTGTTTTGGTCAAATTTCAACAAGTGTTTTCAATGGCAAGAAAGATGACAAAAGTGATAAGAATCTGGGTACAATGATTATCAGATATTAAAGAAATGAACTTAAAGAATTTTGTTAACTAGGGAAAGCCCTTGAACAACTTGTTCGCCGGCACAAAACCCCGGGAGGTTTAGGAACCTGCCTTAACCAAAAGGTATATTGATCAAGTTGAAGTACAAAACTAGGAGCGTATGCAAGGGAGCTTAAGCTAGTGAGAATGTGTGTGTAAAATACAGGTGTTCTTCCCTTTTTATACCTCAAATACAAAGAAAACAGTAAGCCTAAAATATAGGAAGTAGGTTGATCTTGTTGAGATATTCTCGCCACATTGTTGGTGGAAGAGATAAGGATCCGTTGCTGGTCTCTTTGATGAAGAAACGGTGTTGAATCAGTCCTCTTAAACGGTGTTGAATTATGGTTACATTAAACTGTGTTTAATGTAACCATAATTCAACCTGCAAAAAATAGTCAAGATGCAGTAGAAGAAGCCAAGTTGTTAGTACCAAGATGTCACACGTAAGTTGTAAACAGGTTGACTAAAAATGTAGGCCCAACATACTATACATGCATAAAATGAAAATGCAACTAAGGAAAAATTATACTATATACTATACATGCATAAAATGAAAATGCAACTAAGGAAAAATTATACTAGAAAGCAAGTAAATCTATACTAGAAAGCAATGTAAATCTAAACTGGAAAGCATGTAAAAAGATAGATATACCCCCCCACACTTGAAATGAACATTGTCCTCAATGTTTCAAGGAACAACGTCAATCTTGGGGGAGTAAAGAGAAACTTACTAAAATGGTGGTGGTGGTGGAAAGAAATTTTCCCAATGCCTTACTCCATAATCGTAGATGTAATCAACCCTTCCTTGAACATGTTGTACCCGCCCTTCAATATTCTCTTGGAATTGATTGAAGTTTTGATTGAAGTGGTTGAGTTGCTGAAGGATTTGGGTTTGTTGGAGGGCCATTTGGTTGAATTGCTGGTAAAAGTGGAGGATATGGGGGTATTTAAGGTGTATGGGGCGGAGGTATAGAGAAAGTGATGAAGAAGATGAAGTGAATGAGGGAGGAGAGGGAGAGAGACGCGTCTTTTGACTGGAACGACACAACTCCCCAGGCGTTTTGCAAGGCCGTGTCAAGGAATTTGCACGGCCGCTCCCCCTTGCTGAGTTAACTCATTCTGACTCGATATAAACTGCACGGCCGCTCCATGTCATAGAGCACGGCCGTGCTAACCAATGTTCACCATTTTTTTTTTTTTTGCTGAAACAACGCATCCATTCATGAAGAAATGCATGGTCGAACCAACAGAAGTGTGCGGCCGCTCCACTTGGTTGATTCAATTTAGTTCATCCGCTCCTGAATGCACGGCCGCTCCAATATTTGGTGCACGGCCGCTCCAACACTGTTCATTATATATATTTTTTATATTCCTACAAAACAGAGTTAGAAAATAATACAATAATAATATATAAAATATAAACATAAAAATAAATGATAAAGACAAATATCAAAAAGTAAACCGTTGTCCCCGGCAACGGCGCCAAAAACTTGTTGGGCTTCTAACCTAACGGTTTATTTAATATCCGCAAGCGCACGGGCTATTGCAATATAGCGGGTGCAAGTACGAGTCGATCCCACAGAGACAGGGTTTACTTAGGGATGATATTTGTCTTTATATAAATGTATAGATAAAATGATTGGGGGAGATAAGAATTTGTAAGAGAAAATACTAGGAAGATATAGAAATTACTCTAACATATAATGATAGTATTCTTGGGATTGAAAACAATAAATATGCTTTAGATAAAGGCTTTTATCAAAATAACAAGGATGGTATGCTAGGCCTACACTACGGGTTAAGACAAGAGCGTTTGTATTCTTCACTAATTATGTCCTAACCGTTTGAGATTTCCGTTTATGGTACTCCCGCCCTGTCACAAACGGGCATTCCGGCTTATCTCTAGCTGACCATAATTAGTAAGAATCCATTAAGAACGAAAGTCGACATACTTTCCATTAAAGGAACATCCCTAGGCCGTTGAACTACTTTCGTGATCAATGGAACCCAGTTTCTTTATATGGTTCCGTCAATCGAGATTCTCCGCTAGGTCATTCTCTCAATTGACTAGGATTCCACAAATATAAACGTCTTCATATTTGCAGGCAATTTAAGAATAATATAAAGGAATTGTTTTAAGATAAAAGTGCCAAGTTCAAGGATGATACGCTAAGTTGTGCTAACTAGCACACGTATTTTAAAACTTACCGGCCTTTCTCTCGAGGGTCCGGCTTAGTGTAATCCCGTTCGTCACGCGGGAAATCCGATTCACCTTTCGAGGGTACCGTATAAATCAAAATCCAATAAGTTAATCAATCTCACGTATTTTCCACTAAAGGATCATCCTTAGGTCTTTAAATCACTTTCCGTAATTTATTGACCTAGTTCCATTCTTAGAGTTCCGCTAATCGAGATTCTCCGCTAGGTCCTTCTCTCGATTAACTAAGGCTATACAATTAAGAACGTCTCCCTAATTGCAAGTAGTTAAGATTACTAAGAAGAGAATTGAAATGACAAGAGAAGCATGAATATAAATAATTGAGTTTCCAACTCCGAGAAATGGAGGATTACTCAAACCATTGAAATAATGAAAGAAGTAAGTAAGAAATAGAGATAAGGAAAGAGATACTTATTCATAAAAAGGAGAGACAATGGCTGGAAAATAACCCTTGTATTGCATTTACCATCTTCAAGAGTATACAAGACTTGTCACGAATCATTGATACACCTTGAACATTGTGTATAAATTTCTAGAGTATTTTGCTATACATTCTAAGTATAATATGATCCTTTCTGGATGTGTTTTTGAATATTTTCGGATGTTCTAAACTGAGTACAAAGGGTCTTTTTATAATGGGGAGGGAACTCTTCAAGAAGGTGCCTCCAAAAGGTGTCTTTCAAATCTGCAAGCGCGACTTGCACGGCCGAGTCAAGGGAGTTGCACGGCCGTGCTCTTTTGGCGTCAATTTTGAATTTTATTTTGGACATCTTGCACAGCCGCTCCACTCTAAGCTGCATGGCCGCTCCATGCTCTGAGACCAAAAATGGCCTGAAAATGGCCTTGTGCACGGCCGCTCACTTTTGGCTGCACGACCGCTCCATCTGATTTTTGGTTTGTGAGTTTGATTTGTTTGTTGCTTTTCCATGCTTTTGCATCAAAAGGTGTCTAAGCATTCTTTGATCATAAAAAGACTCCAAAACCTGTCTAAAAATGTATGAAACATACCAAAAAGCGTAAAATCTAATAAATATGAAAAAGGAACTAAAATGTATCTAAAATGAGATGAAAATGGTAATTAAACTGTGTAGAAGTATATAAAAACTTAGGATAAATGACTATATAATAGTCACTTATCACCCTTCACCGGCCAACCTCCAACCTCCTCAAGCCCACCAACCTCTCCCACCAGTCAATCTTCCCCACCTACATACTATCGTGCCTCCTATGTTGAGGACTTTTTGAAAAATTTTGAAACCATATCGGCTGATCTTACCAAGGCCTTACATCAGCTATCTGCCGATCAATCTCACATCACCCATGTCTCTGCCGAATGCATGACTCAGGTCCTAGGCATTGCCAGGGGTGCCAAGGCTGCTGCTGAAGCATGCATGCAGGCCATTGCTGCCTCCCAAACTGTTTTGACCAGCCGGCTCTCAGCCTCTTCCTCGGCCTCCAACGCCCTTTTTAAAGAGAATTGGGACAATCTTTCAACAGGAATGCTGCAGATGATAGAGCTCATCGACACTGGCTACAAGCATGTGCTTAAATCTCAACGCCTAGCCAATTGCTCTGTCCACTCATCCGTGCGTCAGACGCGCAGGCTCACTGGAAAGCACTACACCTTCTTTCGCAAGGAGCTCAAGAACACTGACCTTCGACTAGGCAATATCGATAGGAGTCAAGGATGAGTTAACAGAAGCCAAAGCAGAAATTGGTAGACTCAAAGCTGCTGTTAACTCAAAATGGAAAGGACAAGCTTCCACTTGACTTAGCTGATATACCTTTCTCCTTGACAAAACTTTGTAATTAAACGACTTGTTTAATTAACAATGCCTATTTTTTTAAATTTCCATGCTTTATTACTAATTGCTTATTCTGTGTGTGCATGAAATTTAAACCACTGGTTTAAAGACATGTCCTATATAGTATTTTGTCTGCATGTCTTTAAATTCAGCCTTCTTACAAGTGTCCTATGCCTCAATTTATTATCTATAAACACTTTGTAATCTTGAATACACTGACCCCTTTGTAAGTCCATCTAGGACATGCTTATTTAATATATCAATCTTACAAGCATGTTATTACTAGAATCGGACATGGTCAGCTTATATTGTATTCATAAGGTTATGGACTCAAGCAAATAGGAGGAGATTGTTGTAACTAGTATAGATTTGCTTGAATCCATAACCTAAGTCTAAGTCAAGGTGACTAATGGGCCTGCGTGTCTGTTAGAGTGGCAACTTGTACTTAGACATAGCTTGAATAGCCTAGGGTTGCCTTTTGTAATTAGTCTTGACGAAGATAGCCTGTAGGATATCGGCCATCCTCTGCACATCAGCCTAAGTGAGCATCAGCAGAGTTTCTCAGGATATCGGACGAGTTCATATCAGCCAAGCTTCATCAGCCAAGTTGAAGACCCCAAAGAACGTCCGATATAGAACTGCCGAAGACATGTCTTGATTTGAAGCTTTCATTGACTTCGATACAACGTTAACCTGCAAAACACATTCAATGAAGCTTTCCATTCTTGGCATACAACTCAGAAAAGGACATTATGTCTGCAAACGCAGTCTACCTATTTTTGGCAAAGTGTCAGGGGACAGACTAAATTCTGCAGGACCGCCTATCAGAGATCAACAACCACATTAGAGCATTGAATGCTCTTAAATTCAAATTGTGAAGATCTCCAACGGCTCCAAGACCTCCCCTGCATATAAAAGGAGACTTCATTGCAGCATTTAACAACCTTCAACAACTACAACTCTGAATCATCTTCTTCTTCTTCAAGTGCATTAAAGCTTAAACGTCCTATCTGTAAATCCTTCTTTGAAGAGCTTCACACTAAGACGATCAGTCCATAAAAGCTCTTCATTGATTGCAACACTTAGCATTCATAGCTCACGAGAATTATATCTTATAGATATCAATTCTCCCACAAACACTGGTCAACAAAGTTTTTGTACACAATCCATTAGAGATTTATTTTGTAAAGATTCTAGTGGAAAACTTAGTACACAATTTTCAAATCCAAAGTTGACCACTTTGGTTGTGGACGTAGCACTTATTTATAAGTGTGAACCATATTAAATATCTTGTCTATATCTGTGTGATTGTGAATTACTATTGTTGTTTAAATTTCCAGATTTTCATACTTTTAAGAACTGCTGATCTTGTCCTGTGAAGATTAGCCATTCTCAACTTGTCCTATACTTCACTACTCTTCCGCCTGAAAAACTTTCTAACTTAAGTGAAGTAGGTTTTTGAATCAATTTCAAAAATTGGACATAGGCTATTCAACCCCCCCCCCCTTCTAGCCTATATTGAGCACCCTGAGACCTAACAGTTTCTGCCCGTTGGAGATTTGGATCATCAATCCATCAGAATGCATTGTTCAAACTATTGGGCAAAGACCTTCCGTTTAAGCTTTTGTCTTGAAGTTGGTCCGTGAATGAGGCTGACAGAATAAGACTTGTCAAGCATGCCTGTGATGTAGCGCACTATGCTTGGCCTTTTATGGAATGTAGCCTTGGAGACTGAGACCAATAAACGAAAGAGGAAATGTCTTCTGAATAATAGTCAAAGCACAGACATCGATGTGTATCTTGAGTTGTCAGGAAGATCTTATAACGGATCTATTTTGACTTGTAGCATTGAGCAATGACCGATGTTCCTCTTGTGAATAATCAGCTTCTCTGCAGTTGTCTGATGAAGAGCATGGCTGATATTTAGATCTCTCGATAAAATACTGCTGGTGTAAAGATTACTGATGAGACATGACTAGTAGGGATGTCTGCTGGTGAGACATTGTTGATGGACATGTCTGCTGGTGCATGAAGAGCTTAATCTATATGAAATATTATCATCACTTTGGTAGGACAAAGACTTGGATATGTACAAAGACTTCCTAGTCTAATGACCTATGCATTGTTTCATCAAGCTGCCACACTAACCGGTACGCAGCCCTTTTAGCCACTTGTGAAACATGCGTTGTAATGGGAACAAGCAAATCGCTGAGTTGGAATATGCATACATATATATCAGCTGTTTCACAGGCATATTCCTAACAATCTCGTCCTATTTGCTTGGGACCATTACTACAATTGACATATACATACAGCTCTTTAAAACATATATTCAATCCTTAGTAATAACATGCCTTATAATGAATGATCATTTTATATCAAGGCATGCCCTAGGTTGAACTTACAAGCGATAGCGTCTGTATAGTCACATATTGCTAAGTATATACAGACTCGATAAATGAAGGTACAAATACAAAGCAATAACCGAAACATTTTTAGGCAATTATGAGATATGATTGATGAGTATGCCATAAAGATGTTTTTCTTGTGATATAATGTGTATGAGCTGAAGTATTTTGAATAAGAAAAAATTTTGAATCAGAAAAAAATTTTGAATCAGCATACTTAATTGAATTGATTAAGTATCAGATAATTTAAAAAAAACAGTGAAGAAAGGAACTGTTTTTAAGAGAGATGCTGATAATATAAAGATACAAAGGTAGTTTTAATAACAGCGTTGTGTAAAAGAATAGTCATTTAGATATAGATGTTGAAGATTTTTCTCTTGATAATCGAACAACTTGATTAGTCATGTTGATCATGTTTCTGTCAATTCAATATTTAGTACGGAGTGTAAGATATTTTTCTTTACACAGAACTCTCTTCCTATTTGTATATGTCGACTTACTTACTAACTCTCCTCCTCCTTCTCCTCCTCCTGTATATGTCTATTATGTCGAGCTCTCCTCCTTAAACTTATATGTATATGTCATGTATATGTCAATTTTTATATAAACTCTCCTCCTTAATGGACACAAGCGAAATTGCGATAATAGACTCACCTCCTTAAGGACAAAAGCATTTTGTTATAAACATGCGTATATGTTATAGTGCACAGCCATAATGTATAAGGTATACATATCCAAAGTAGGGAGTAAAGTATGCAAGTAAGTTGTGACATGAGGATTTTGTTCCATTGCTTGTAAAGAGAGTTTACAAGAATGAGCTTTGAAGAACAGTTTGTGTTTGAGAAATTTGAGAAAATGCAGAGATGTTGCTTTTATTGTCATCGGATAAGTTTATAAAACTTGATGTATATGTCAAATAGGCAATAAAGTATAGAACTCTCCTCCTTAATGGTTACAAGCAAAATATGTGTTAAAGTACACAAGCAGGAGGGAATGAATTTAATGTTGTAGATGTCGAAATGTATATTTCTCCTCCTTAACGGTCAAATTAGAAGTTTTAAAGATCGGAACAGAGGGTTTTTAGAAATAGTGCTAGCATGAGTTTAATAAATAGTATTAAGACATTAATGTATATGTCTTTTTAGTATCATAGATGTGGAGTTGTCTCTTGTAAGGAGTTTTTATAAGTGAGGAAGTTGATGTAGAATTTTTAAAAGTTAGTGTAATCAGACGTCTTTTTAAGAGTTGTATCACGTGTTTTGAATATGTGCATCTATATGTCTCTATTATACAGTACCTATAATGTATCTCCTCATGATGTTATAAGACATACATTTTGGAGTGTACTCTCCTCCTGGGATATATACAGTACTTTTTTTTTTTTTTTGATCGGACAATGTTATTGAGATTTTAATATGTCAAAATTGATCGGATGTACGAGACATACATCTAAGAATGATATATAGAACATATTTCTTCTTTAATGTATAGGACAATTGTTAAGTCCAGAATACTGTTTCCTTTATATAAATTTCAGAATGTATAAGATATACATATTAATGGTTATAAGCAGGAGTATACACATATGTCATGAATATTGATGGCAAGCATGAGTGATTACTTAGTAAGATAAGTTAGGATAAGTAAGATAGATTAAAATAGAAAAGATCAGTCAAAACATAAAAGGAATATATTACATAGATAACAAGTAGATATCAGAGGTGTTTGTTTAGCAAAACAAAAACACGCGAGATTTCCTAATAAAGTAAGTTAAGATGAGTAGGTCTTCTGTCCTAATTGTTGGGAAGGTTAACCACTGAGTTTTATGTAGAATTTGCATTTATGAGTTGATGCTCCTCTTGTCTTGGAGATTGCTCGAGTTGAACATTTGAGGAAATAGAAAAGGGATCGGGGAAAGAATCAGACTCTGTAGTTGATACAAGATTTCTTGAGGGAATCCAGGGGATGAAGTTTGAGACATCGTTCCTGGGGTCTTGAAAACGATTTCTCAGTTGACGACTGATTCGACGAGGTCTTCAAATCATTTGAGGCTGTGATGCCAAAATAGTCATCACTCGGGTTAGCCATTCGTCGTAAGAGATAGGACGAGGTGCAGGTCTTGACAAATTTGTGTTACTCATTATGTTGGAAGATGAGTATGCAATGGAAGAGAAATGTTGAAGTAGTGGAAGATGAAGATTGAAGAGAGATTTTAAAGAGTCTGATAACAAGTTTCTAAAGGATTTTGAGAATGTGAAAAGATTCCTCAGGTGAAGGAATTTGATAAGACATAATTGAGGCTTAAGAGAAAGAATGTATTTAATGACATAGCAATGATGCACTGTATTTAATGATTATGTAGATGTGCAGAGAGTAAGTATATCTATAATATAGGCAGTCTAGATGAGATATGCATTGATTGTTTAAACAAGAAGTTTAAAATAATAGTTTACCAAAATGATTGATTTACAAAGAAAGGGCAAGAATGGTTATATCGGCTGAGTTGAAGTTTGTAACATTTGTCTTGAGCTATTAGCCGTTTCGAGTATTGCAATTTTAGTATTAAGAATAAATTTCTGTTAAAAAAATAGTATTTTTCTCATAGAAATTTGTCAAATACCAATTGTTAGAAAATTTTCTTTTTAAAACAAATAATAGAATACCAATATTTTATCAATTGTTAAAAAGACATTTGAAGAACAATGTGTTGAATATACTTATAATGATTAGCTTTGAAAAATAATGTGCATTGAATTTAAGTTTTTATTAGCAGTCAATGTTGAGTATCTGCTGATATGAGAACTGCTGATAAAGATGGTTGTCTGGTTTTTACCTAGAGAAATGTTTGACTAATATATTGATGGATTTGTTTAGTAATTTTAATATCAGAATAATCATATATTCACACAGAAATATGACAACCATTACTATTAGAAAAGATATTTAAATTTTGAATCATTAGTGAAGTGTCTTTGGCAGATGTTCATGGTAAATAGTGGAAAGACATTTTTAAGAGAGGCAAAGTTCTACTAATGATGAAATTTATTGAACACCCTTTTTGTTTTTGATGATAGAAGACAGACAAGTGGGATATTGGAGGCATACCTGGAGTGATGTCCGAGCTTCTTTCTTTGCAACAGGTAACATTATACATTAGCAGAGAAGGGATTCTGCTGAAATGTATTTCTATACTAACATGTTCTTTGATGTCTGACGAGAGTGAGGCATAAAATATATACAATAGGGGTTATATCAGCCATTCACTCCTGAGGAAAGACTAGTTTTTGGAAACGACAGTCTTCCTATGAATCCTAAAATTTCTAGCTATTTTCTAAGATAGGTCAAGTTATGAAAAGGTTTACCATCAACCTTTTGACAGTTAGACATATGATAAAGTATAACAGAGTGTTTTGAATTCAGTCTGTTTGCTAATTAGCTGTTAGTCAAGATGATAACAATTGTTATGTATAAATATACCAATTGTTAGTCCATTATTATGAAAAACAACTAACCTTGCCTTTTATTACTACAATCTCAAAGGTCATACAAGATTTTGTAGTTGTCATGACTGAGAATATAAATTGCTGTTGAGCTGTTTAAAAGAAAGTAAAAGCGTCTATTTTTTAAGCAATCTTTAGGTTGACACAATAGACAATTTGATTCAAAGTAGATTTACTAGTAATCTTGTAGGTTGAACAAGAGAGTCAAAGATTAAGTAATGAATATGCAGTTTCTTTTACTTGAAGGTGGGATGTAGACATGATAAGTCATCGTTTAAGTAACTGCAGTCTACCTATATTGAACAATTAGAGCGTTTAGCAGACCTTGAATTTGATCAGGGTGAGATGATCTAATTAAGAAAGGCAATTATCAGAATGGTTAAAGAAAAGAGGTAAACTTCAGTAATAGACCAGAACTCAATATAGCAGATTTTATAGGACGGGTTTGCTGATGGGGTCTCAGCAGAGTTTGTGTAAAAAATGTGTGATCGTTTCTTTGTGGTCAATTTCTCCAATCATCAAAAGAATGTAGATAATATTATGAAGAAGAACAGTATATTAGATCAACACAGTTAAAACACATTAATTCATGCTATCAGAAGAATTCAGATAAATAGATAGACATGAAGGAAAGTTGCAGAACTTGTAATAATCCAAATAGTTTTGAATAATTCTCATTAGGGATCAGCTGATTACAAGTACAATACAACAAGAATTTGACTAAACTGCAGATTACAGGATAAAGATGGACAATGATTCAATTTTGAATAGAAAATTTGTTACAAAGTTTTATCCACGATATCCTAATCCAGAGGACATATTGAGAGATCATTAGTCATAGAGTTCGGAATGGATCAAGTTGGTTGTGTCCGTTTTTGATCTCCTCCAACTCTGGGGGGAGGAAGAACACATTTACACTAAGAGGTTACTCAGGAAGAACCTCAGGGTGAGAGCCACCAAAGATTTACTGCATGGACTACGAGTCATAGAGGAAGAGCGTAGAAATGGTCAGTAGTCATTGCAGTTTATAATCTTTGACAATACTTCCTTAGCTATTTTATTCAGTTAAGCTGAATTATCTGCATCAGCCATTGTTGGGGGGATGGCTAGTATACTTGCATATAACCAAACGAGTTGTTTGACACAACGATTTATCAGACGCTTTCCGAACATTTGATAAATCTTATCTGGGATCTTCTCTGTGATGCTCATGTATACATGCAGAGTTACGATGGTCGGACAGGTATATGCTAAGTGGTTTCATAATGATTCATCTGAAATCATTTTAGTGTATCAATAAGATTGATAACCAAATGTTAGAAATGGAGTGAAATCACTTTAAGAACATAAATTAATAATCTTTTATCTTACCTTTTAATATAACTGATTGAAGATATTCTTAAGTGTTCTGATAATCAAAGGTCTGTAGCATACAGTTCATCTTTTGCCTACAAACTTTTAAGATTATCAGACGAGACAAAAGAAAATTCTTTTATCAACTAATTTCAAGGCGTAAGATTGAAAATTAATAATGAATGATTTCTGCAACAAATGAGTTAACAAAAATTCTCTCAGATATTATAACTGTGTCTTTAAAAGTGATAAAAAAATTTCACAGTTATGAAGATTTTAGATTTTGAGAATGCATCTTTGAGAATTTTAAATCAACTCATCATGAGTAACAAAAATAAACCAAAACAACTTTGAATGAATATGATAGAGTCATACCCAGTTGTTGAAGTGTTGACTTGATCGATTTCTAGGATTTGTACTTAGTAACATTTTGAAAAAAAAAATTGAATCAATGTTTAAGCATCTTATGGATTCTGTAATCAGTTTGTGAGTTTCTTTATAGTAGAGATTGAATGAGGAAAGGGCTCTACTTATACTCACGGAGGCTAGACTAAAGGACTTACAATAATAGAGTTTTACTGTTGAATTGTCCCTTTTACAAGCCTTTGCAGAACTAGGCTGTAAATCTGATGTCTTGACTTTCTCAATATTTTTGGAAAAGATTTTTGAAAGCGAAAGTATTTTTGTTTTATTAAGCAGGCTTGTCATTTTCCAAAGCGTTTGAGAACAGTCTTTACTTTAAACGAAGTAGTCAGTCTTCGTAAAGTGTGCCTCCACCTTTAATAGACTTAGGAAGAAGACAAGTCATTTAAAGGTTTTACTCCTATAAGTCAGCACATATAACTGAACTTATGAAGTATATGTTGGCCGATATGGAAATTCAGTCAACTAGATGTTTTGAAAACATTTTAGATCAGCTAATATGGAAAGAGCTGATAAGTTTTTGAAAATCATTTGCATAAAGCAAATCATACAAGCATACAGATATATCAATATAAGCACAGTATGACAAGACTTAATTTGTGCAGCATGTCTGATAACAATCTTAAAGATCAATTCAGCAGACATGGATACAGGCATTTAACAAGGCAGTAGCTGACCTGTTTTGTATATGCTAGAGAGGTGGTCTTTATCAATACCTTGGACTCATCAATAGATTTCTTATATAGCAGCACTATAGTCCAGTAGATATTGATTTGACATTGAGTGAGTGAAGGACATAGGAGGTTTATTCATAAGTGATCAGCAATCCTTCATAAATCGGCAGCCAAGTTGATGTCTGCTGACGGAAAGTTATGTTGCATCTTTGACCTTTTTGTCATATGAGTTCCTACCTTAAATACTCATAGAAAAATTATTAGCAACATTTATGAGCTAAAAATAGCTCCAGAAATTCAACAATACAAATGAGACTTATTAAGCGCAATAATTGAATAATTACTCAAACTATAGCTTATAAGTGTAACCCAAGACATCATGAAGTTAGGAGCTAGGGTTACTTTCTCACTATACCCTTTGAACATTTTTGCTCATGGTAGTTGAAGAGCTTGTTCTGATGTTGAGCAAAAGTTCATTGAGTGTATCTTTTAGGCAGAAGCTTTCCGTTGAAGAAGAACAATTTCATCATCGATGTCCTTAGACCAAGAGCTAATAATCACAGTGATTTAGAGATTGACATAAATCTGATTTTCTCTAATTTCATCATCGATGTCCTTTACTGCTTAAGCTTCAAGGCAAAGTTGGTTCTTGGATGGGACATTTCCTAAATAGTGCTGGTCGCATCACTCTTATTAATTCGATTCTCCATTCCATTACTGCCTATCAATTGGCCTCTTTAGACCCTCCCATTACTGTTATAAATTTGCTTGAGAAGATTTTCTCTAATTTCTTTTGGGGTCAAATTGATGGTAAGGCCAAGACTCATTTGGATATCTTGGAAAAAATCTTTGTTTGCCTATCAATGAGGGAGGTATTGGTATATCTCTTGTCAAGGATTTGGTTCGGCATATTCCATCAAACTTTGGTGGAGATTCAGAACTCATAAGAATATTTGGTCTTCTTTCATGCATATTAAATACTGTCGTGCTACTCACCCAACTCAAGTTCAGTCTCGGGGTTCACACATTTGGAGAAGATTACTTAAGGCCAGAAATCTCGCTGAGCCTCACATTTTTTGGATTATTGGTAAAGGAAACTGTTCAATTTGGCATGACAGATGGTTGGGTAATTCTCTTCTTCTCCGAAAGCTGCAGTTTGGTTTTGGTGAAAGATCTCCTTACGGACTCTTCTTTTGATACGCACTCCATGATTCATCCTCACATTCGCCACTCCATTGTTCTGCCAACATTCATTTATCGAAGAAGATGACCGCCCGTGTTGGGACCTCACTTCCAATGGTTCTTTTCTCTTCGCTCGGCTAGGACCTTACTTCAAGCTGCCCCTCCTATTCCTCTATCGACTAAATTCATATGGCATAAGCATCTTCCTCGCCATATAAGTATTTTCATGTGGAGATTGTTTCGTAAAAAATTGCCTGTTGATGAAGGATTGTTGTGCAAAGGCTTTGCCATTGCTTCTAGATGCCCTTCTTTGCCATAAAAATGTTGAGGATTTTGACCATGTGTTCTGTTTTGTTCTCTTGCTCATGCAATTTGGTCCTTTTTCCATAATCACTATGGTATTCGTGTGCGTGGCTACTCCATCCAGCAGTATTGTATGAATTGGTGGTCTAGTAAAGAAAGTATTGTCGCTCTCTCCTTCCCTCCTTGATTCTTTGGAGCATTTGGAGAATCCGAAATAAATCTATCTATGACAACACGGTGACTCCTCTTCGTTGCTATCTCTATGATCCAAAGTGACCTTCATAGCATTTTGTTGGTTGCTAAATATCAAGTCATAGACTCTTCTCCCACTCTCTTGTTTGGTATTCCAAAACAAGGTTAAGATATCTCAGTTTCTTGGATTCCTCCCTCTGCAGCTTACTTAAGCTTAATTCGGATGGTGCCTCTAAAGGGAACCCTGGTATAAGCGGAGGTGGTGGTATTATTCGTTCATCATCCGGAGACTTAATTTATGCTTACGCTTCCAATTTTGGAGAAAGCACCAACACGGTGGTGGCGAGGGCTCTTTTTAATGGTGTCAAATGGTTAGCGTCTAACGGCTATAATGGTGCTATTGTAGAGATGGATTCTAAGGTCATATTTG
This sequence comes from Platycodon grandiflorus, assembly GCA_016624345.1. NCBI lineage: Eukaryota > Viridiplantae > Streptophyta > Magnoliopsida > Asterales > Campanulaceae > Platycodon > Platycodon grandiflorus. The sequence goes on along the minus strand of CM028362.1, from coordinate 41,572,120 downwards.
ATTGCCTTACTAAAGGCTATCCTCCTCCTTGGCGTTGTTTGTACTATGTTCGTTCTATTCTCACCATGCACCAAGATTGTCAATTTTCTTTCTCCCACTTGTTTTCGAGAGGCTAACTTTGTTGCGGATGGCTTGGCTAATTTGGTTTGCTCCTCTCCTTTGGATGTTGTTTTCTATTCGCGAATGATCTTCCTCAATATATTCGTGGGAATCTTCTTTCGGATCTTTGCGGGATTCCTCGGGTTCGGATCTCTTAATATTTTTAGCTTAGTTTTATCTATTGTAATTTGTCTTTTCGAGGTTTTGGCTCCTCCGTCCTCCCATTTATAAGGGCAAGGCTGGTTGTCCCCTCAAGTTTGTACTCTTATTTTATCTAATAAATTTTAGCAGGTGCGCCCTGTTTCTTTAAAAAAAAAAAAAAAAAAAAGACATAAATCTGATTTCCCTTGAATTACCTTTGAAGATCTTCTGATTTCATTTGCTTTAAACTTTCAGTGATTTCTTATGATACAGGATCACAAGTTTTTTGAACTGAAAAGCTTTCTCAAAAAGGTGTTAGATTGAGACAATCGTTAGCCTTATATCAAGATGGCAATTTTTCAGAAGTATATCATAGTAACTCATCCATCAAGTATGAAATTGACACATTTGCTAGAGGATATGTCATGAGTTTGAAAATACATTATTTTTAATACGAACATTATCCTTAGCAAGTCAAACTCTTTTTGACTATAGTACTTCTCTTCATAATATCAATTGAAAAATATATTTCTATTATATGACAGATTTTCCTATAGTAATCACATTGTCATCACAATAATCTTTTCTCACAAGTTTTTGAAAACAAAATTGATTTTGATTTGTAACAGCATTTCCAAAATAGCTTCCAGGTCTCTCAGTCAAAAGATTTTCAGAAATGAGAATTTTGAAAAAGACTCTTTTTGACTATGCATCTAATCTGAGCGACTGGATCTAAACTCTCAGGTTGTCAAGCCTGGAATGAAATTCACAGAGTACTAGCTCTGATACCAATTGTTAGGTCCAAGAAGATGTGCTCAGAATATAGGCTAGAGGGGGGGTGAATAGCCTATATGACCTCTATTAAAATTTCATCCTATTTTAAATTATATGTTGAGAAACATGAATGAAATAATTAACATGAATAGGTCATCTTCCTAGTTCATGCAACACTGCCGATATAGTTGTATCAGCCGATGCACGGCAATCTTGAAAGATAGCTGATAGGAAGATATTGTTGTACTTAGCTGGTATATAAGAGTTTAAGTAGTGGAAGAATAAGCAGCATAAGTATAACCAACAAGATTAAAGCAACTGTAGGTAAATAGGTACAAGTTTATCATAGCAGCAAACTAAAATCTTGTATTAGATGCATCAATTGCTTTCCACAACTAGATTGCATAAGATATATATATATATATATCAAAAATTACAGGAAAGATAAGTAAAGGCTGAATGTAACAAAATATGATTTTATTAAAATTCAGCAGAGGTTTGCATAAAGACAAACATGCTTAGTACATCAACTTAGACTCTCTATCCAAGCAATCTCCCCGGGGTAGAAGGAAAGTCAATTGGGAAGCCGGGAAGACTCATAAATAGAACTCTAACCTTAGCAGTTCCTAATCCCCTAGGAAGGAGGACAAGAGAACTGCTAGAGTTAGAGTGATGTGAGAAGAGAATATTAGGCGTTGTTCAAATAACAAATAATTGAACAACTGAGTGCTGAGCACTCGGCAAAAAGTGAGGACAATATATTGAACAATCGATAGCCCTTATAATGTAGTATAAGTCTATCGATATGAATGCAGTATGGATTATTATGCAATGGTTCTTCATCGGACATCTTCAAGCTTGATCAGTCTTCAACGACTTGAAGAATGCTTGGTCTCTAGCTATGAATTTGAAGTGCAGTAACTGAAGAGACTGAGTCTTTCGAAGGAAAAAAGAACTCAAATCAAGAACAAAGTTTTTGATCAAGTAGGACTTTTTAGCCTTTGGAATTTTTGTTTTCTCTCCCACAAAGTGTTTGTTCTTACACTTGTGTTTTCTCACTTTTTGGTGTGGTTTCAAATTGAAAGAACAAAGAACAATATCAACCACCAACACCTTTCTCATGCATACATATACTTAATGTGAGAATGAGAGTCTTCTTTTATAGGCTGGAGAAGATGAAGGAGTCGTTAAGGCTTTGATGAGTTTCTGCCCGTTGGAGATTTGGATCATCAATGCATCAGAATGCACTGTTCAAACTGTTGGGCAAAGACCTTCCATTTAAGCTTTTGTCTTGAAGTTGGTCCGTGAATTAGGCTGACAGAATAGGACTTGTCAAGCATGCCTGTGATGTAGAGCATTGTGTTTAGCCTTTTATGGAATGTAGCCTTTGAGACTAGGACCAATACACGAAAGAGGAAATGTCTTCTGAATAATAGTCAAAGCACAGACATCGATGCGTATCTTGAGTTGTCAGGAAGATCTTGTAACGGATCTATTTTGACTTGTAGCATTGAGCAACGACCGATGTTCCTCTTGTGAATAATCAGCTTCTCTGCAGTTGTCTGATGAAGAGCATGGCTGATATTTGGATCTACCGATATAATACTGCTGGTGTAAAGATTACTGATAAGACATGGCTGGTAGGGTTGTCTGCTGGTGAGACATTGCTGATGGACATGTCTGCTGGCGCATGAAGAGCTTAATCCATATGAAATATTATCATCACTTTGGTAGGACAAAGACTCGGATATGTACAAAGACTTCCTAGTCTAATGACCTATACATTGTTTCATCAAGCTGCCACACTAACCGGTACGCAGCCCTTTTAGCCACTTGTGAAACATGCGTTGTAATGGGAACAAGCAAATCACTGAGTTGGAATATGTATACATATATATCAGCTGTTTCACAGGCATATTCCTAACAGTTACAAATAAGCCTCATGTCCCTTTGGCCACGTTCACCACTTCCCTGATTCCTTGGTTGTGGAAACTGACCTCCCTAACGATTTGAATTATTCCCCTTGCTAGTAGTCCCACTTGTACCTTGCTTCTTCCATTGTGTCCGCGATCCCTGCTGATAACCACTTGTGTTACTCATTTTACCTCGGTGTTCCTCAATATCGTGCTCAATTTTGTAGGCTTTATCCACTGCATTCTGATAACTCGGTAAGTCCATTGGTAACAATTGCTTAAGGTACTCGATCCTCAGGCCTTTCACAAAACGGTACACTTTCTTCTCTTCAGTTGGAACTATGTGAGCACAATACCTTGCCAACGCCGTGAACTTGGCAGAATACTGAGCCACAGATAAACTCCTTTGCTCGAAACTGAGGAATTCTACTTCTTTCTTCGCTTGCACCACATCTGAACTGTCTCACGAAAAGCTCCAATATACGTATTACCTGTTCCTGAACCCAACTAGCTTCCAACACTTTCCACCAATGTTCCGCTGCGTCTTCCAACTTGAATGTTGTAAACCTGACTTTATCTTCATCGGTACACTGAATTGCTACAAAAATCTTCTCAAGCGATTCAATCCATTTCCCTGCTTTCATTGGATCTGGTTCGCCATCATAACTGCACGGCTTCATTTTTAAGAATCTCCCAAGCCTACGATCATAGTCCTCGTTGCCTCCAACTGGTTGACCTATTCTGTTTCCTCCTGCCTGTCCCATACCTGCCATGGCCTGTCGTTGCAATTATATGTTCTGCCTATTCATTTCCATCATCGATTGCATGAATCCCTGCATCACATTCACAATTCCTTCATTCTGATTTATCGGTATCTCAGGCTGAACATTCGGCTGTCCCATTGGTTGAACTCTAGGCTGTGTGGGTGGTGGAGTATTACCCTATTCACCCGAAGTATTCCCGGCCCCACTCGAGCAACCTTCCTCAGTACTAGTACCGTGTCGAGTCTCAACCATGATTAAATACCTTCAACAAACACTCAACGTTAACGACTTAAACACACAACCAACCCTCTTAAGCCAAAGATTCTCTCCCGTAGCTAACTTATGCTCTGATACCAACTGTCGCGACCCGAACCAAAATCCAATGTGGAATCTCGTTCGGTCCGCGATGACGGGAACACGAAAATAGCATTTCAAAAAAATTCCTTTTAAAAAT